>CM050323.1:112026405-112162704 GCA_027475135.1 Bactrocera correcta
CTAAATTGGTAGCAGAGCATAACTCAGAGGAAAATATGGCTTTTATGGTAACAATATTGTATTGAATTAATAAATATACGGTTTTCCAACAATCCGGAGCACATATGAAGTTAGGTTACACTAACCGGCTGTCACGTTATACATACGAGTAGACCTACTGATACTTTGAGATGACGTGTCCGTCATACAGAACGTAATATCTAACTTTGCCACTTCATATAACACTTTGTACCAAGAAGCTCACTGATGTCTAAGACGAGGTATGGAAAATACTGGACAGAAGCATTGGCGGTGTGACAGCGTCTCTCTCATGCCTACTTCTCTGCACTTTTTGCAAGTGTTGTCATTACTTATACTGATTGGACTCCTGTAATTAGGCCAACAACCGTTCTGCAGTCCTTTCGAAACCATGTGAGTAGAAAGCATACTGTTTTTATACCCTGAACAGGGTATATTAAGTTTGCCACGAAGTTTGTAACACCCAGAAGGAAGCGTCGCAGACCCTATAAAGTACATATATAAATCATCAGTATTTTGAGCTGAGTCAATTTAGCTATGTCCGTTTGTCTGTCTGTCGGTCTGCATATATACGAAGAAGCTGCTCATTTGTTGGAACTCGCTGCCATACAAACTGAACGATCAGAATCGAGTTCTTGTAAGAAAAACTTTTGCATTTGACAAGGTATATTCACGAAATTCGACATGGATTACTCCGAAAAAATTGTTCAGATCGGATTACTATAGCGTATACCTTCCATATAAACTGAACACATAGTTACTAAAAGAAATGCACCTGTGAAGGTTATATTAGCTTCGGTGCGGCCTAAGTTAACTTTTTTTCTTATTCTTGGTAGCGTTTTAGGTGATCTTGGCAATCCTACATGTTCTTAAGGCATTTCTTCTTACCCTGAACCGACTGGCAGCCACTTCGGAAATTCCATTCTACATCGTTCTAAGTCACTTTTATATTTCCTCTAATATTTTCGCTTCCCGGCCGGCTTCCGCTTCATCTACAGCTCCACTGTTTCTAAATACGATTTGAGATTATTGCCTTAATTGCCTCCTGGCTATCGATGTATATTCGTCTTATTGCTGTTGTTTCCTGCATTGTTAGCTATCTCAGCCGATTTCCTGACCGCATTCCGCCTAGAAGATACTGCAGTATTTGGGACGCTTGAGGAGATACGCTGAGATCGCCAACGAGTCTCTATTTGATCCACAAATTCCCTACGTACTGAGCCATGCCCGAAGGTGCTTGTGGATAATTCACCTAACATCGCCAATTATGCAGCTGATTTTGCTGCAGAGTTTTCCACTGCAATATCGATTGGTGATAGGTCGAGTACTTGTTTTAGTGCAGCCTTTGGAGTGATATTTAGAGCACGTGCTATGAAGATAACAGCAAAACATGGTATCCGCTACAATGGTTTTCTGTATGAGATTTACCTGACAGCGGTCCACCACAATATTGATAATAGTGGCATAGGGCATCACTGCCATTTTTCATTCTCTCCTCCACTTCCAGTTTTCTTATCAGTTTGCGCTCCAAAATTACATTAAGGTACTTGGTATTCTCCTCAATTGCTAACTTATCCGTTGAAACTTGCAGGTTTTCATGGTACCTCCTTACAAATACAACCATATCCGACTTATCGGCATTTTTCTCTAGGTTAGCCGATATCTTCCATCGGTGATCATTAAAGCGTTGTTCATCACGTTACTGATTGTGTCTAGGAACTTCTCCGTCACACGTGTATAAATCCTATAAGTTTAAGTTAAATCGTCACAAACCAAATAAGTCTCTCTCATTTTTGTATAGATTAAAACAAAGTTTTATTTTTTAAGTTTCATTTACACATTTGTTCTTTACTTTCCAATTTATTTTTTCTCTGAATTCATTCATTATACCCAAGTGTTCATTTCAACATTGTAATAAAACTGTGAACGCATTTCGCTCAATTAACGCACATACCAACACTCGCCAAACCAGACATTGCATATAGCACCGACACAAAAACAGCCAGCAACACAAAAATTGACAGAGGAATGAAGGATGTGTGCCATGTGGCTGGCTGTTGTGGCACATATGACACACACTCACCGACACATACATACATACGTGTATATGCACTTACCTGCATGCTGACATTTGGGCGAGTGAGTGCACACTGCAGAGTGCCGCTCGTAAGAGTTACTGTAAATACGAGTGCAGTGGCAAAAGCATAGGTGACATTTCTGGTTTTTGGCTATGTGGTTAAGCTAACTGTTGTTGCCGCCACAGCCCATAGAAGAGTCAAGGATGTGTTGCACTTTGTGGTGGTAATTACTGTTTGACAGATGAACAGGTTTTTGGTGTTGTGCAGAGCAACGAGAATTTCAGAAATGAAAGGTAATTGCGTTGCCGGGTTGGGTCACATGAAGTGACAGTTCGACACACACTTATATTTCATCTATGCAAGAGGCGGTGATGGTTGCAGCAGCAGTTTCTTTTACGAAAAATTACAAAAATTGATGAATAAAACTTTGCTGAGATTCTACTTACACAAATTTAAATATTTAACTTTTTTTTGAAATTTATTCAGTTATTCTGCTATTTAATATTTAATACTGATATATTTAACTCTTCTGTGTTAAATACTATCCTTACTTGTTGTTTGTGTTTTGAAGAAAAATACTTTATCTCCGTAAATAAATTTACCGTAAGTATTAAGTTATTTGTTGCTCGCCCCCATAAACATCCTTCTTTGCCACTTCCTTATTTGTGCGCATTTCCGCTGCTGCTTTCGCTTATTGCTCGTTGTAGTTGTTTATTTATCTCTAAAACGCATAATCGTGCATAAAATGGCATGTAGGATAATCACTAATAATCAGTGGGAGAATGCTGTGTCTTCGTAATGTTTGCGCACATATGAGAAATTATGAGCTTGACGGATTTTTCGCTCTGCTCGTGCTTCTTATAAATTATTAACTCAACGCATGGCACAGTTACTAAAGAAATTGTGACAGAAATAGCTGTTGAATGCTGTGTTGAGCAATAATTTTATTTTAGTATATAACCATTAATATTTTCCATATATAAAAATCAGAAATAGCGTATACAGTAGGAAGTTATATACATAAGATGCCTTTGAAAATATACGATATAACATTGGTAATTTATGTGAACTGCTACCAGATTGTTCAATAAGTTTTGTCATTTGATAAGAAAAACACAATTTTATGATTCAAAATACATTTTGTTATTCAGTATAAT
Source organism: Bactrocera correcta (assembly GCA_027475135.1). Classification (NCBI taxonomy): domain Eukaryota; kingdom Metazoa; phylum Arthropoda; class Insecta; order Diptera; family Tephritidae; genus Bactrocera; species Bactrocera correcta. The sequence goes on from CM050323.1 coordinate 112,029,659, forward strand.
CTCCAAACATTAATACACTGCTCCAACGATCTTCCAATCCCATCCCTGAAGTGAGAAACCGGAAGGTCTGCAAAATACGCTTCAACAGTCATAATGTGCTCTTCATTTGATGAAAACCGCTTGTCACGCATACATTTTTTGAGTTCTGGAAACAAATGGAAGTCGCTGGGGGCCAAATCTGTTGAACACGGTGGATGCTCCAACCATACGAACTTTAATTCATGGATTTTGGTTATTGACAAAATGCTCTAGTGACACGGTGCATTTTCCTGACGAAAAAGGATTTTTTTCTTCTGTAAACCGAGTCTTTTTCCGCGAATTGTTTGCTTCAACTGATAAAAAAGGTTGCAGTAATATTCAGAATTAATTGCCGCTTAGTTCATCTGTGGTGAAATTTAAATATCTTTATATGGGAAAAATTTGAGAATAATTTTGATATGATTTGTCTTCAATAAACATTTTTTGAGTAGCGCAACTACCATGACAGCTTAAAACCCGATTTTTTGAAATTGAAAAACAAAACTACAGCATCGAATATTGCGTGAATATATTTATACTATGGAGAGAAAAAAACAGCAAGACTTTTTAATTTAAATTTTCCGAGAAAACACATTTATTGAAATATTTTTTTAGGGTGGTATCTGTACCAAATCTCACATCAATATAATCAGTACTGTCTAGTATACGCTTGTCTTTCTGAAGTACTTAAAGCGCATTCAGCGATTTTTACGAGGAGTCAAATTATTCAACTGCTTTTGACAGCACGAAAAGAAGCTGCCTCTATGCCGCTATGTCTGAACTTGGTATCACCGCAAAACTAATAAATTTTGTTTCAATATACAAAACTTAATTTCTGGTACGTAAATCTGACACATGATTTCTTTTAATTGTTAATCTTCTCGCTGTAACGCTATTATACGTGTATAGTAAGGATATTGCCAGAACATATTTTGTGCTTATTTTGCGAATGTCATTTTCTTCCAAGCAGCCACATTTTTTGTTTTTACATAGAGTTTCTTTGTGATGCTTTTAATATGAATTTTCCAAGTTACTCTTCGATTTATATATTATCCAAGATATCTTGGGAAATCACTATGACGAATTTGTGTAGTATTTAAAAATACTTATAAATATTTTAATGTACATGAATGAGGCTAGAATTTGGAAATACGATATGAACTCGAATCCTACTCCAAAAAGAGAAGTTGCTGATAATGAGCAACAAAAGTTTTCATGCCAAAACTCGGGGTTAGAGAAACCATTATCATTCCAACTTAAAAATTACACAGTACAAGGTTGTATAAATGGAACTTAAAACGAGTTTTATCAAATTTTTTATACTCAAAATCCAACATTTTTGAGTAGTGCTCAGTGGTAAATGCCAAAATGAGTTTTTTTTTTTTTAAATAGAGGAAAAATATCAAAAACTGGGTTGCAGAACTTCAATCCGCTAAAAATAAACTGCTACCAACTCCAAACTCTCCCACGGAACCACCTGATTAAGTAGTTATTACTTCATGGGAGTAATGAGACATTTATTCACCTCTCTGGACTGACGGACGCTTGATCCACTTCGCTAACAGCTTACTAGTTCTCAGTGAACTGGCACATATGTAAATATCGTCAAATTTTCCACCGTAAAACTACCAACAATACTGCAATAAAATAATACTAAACACCTCGGACTAATGTCGTGCCAGAATCTGCATAGGCAGTAACTTCTAAAGCACCCACGTCCAGTTAGTATTTGTGTTAGGTGAAAATGCAGGTTCTCATGTAGTCTGTCTATACACAAATGGATATCCGGTATCAGTCTGTGAGCCCATCGTCCTTCGAGTGAGGTTTTCCATCGCTGGTATCATATTGTTAAGCTTTTAACTCTCTCTTCTCTTTTAACTCCTATAGACGGCTCTGATAACTTGTATACCTGCTCGTATTCGTCACCCTGATTGTCAGTGAGTATTATACTGGCTATTACTTCAGCACGATCGCTTGATATTAATATCGGAAACTGATAACTCTTAGTGCCGACAACCTGTGCACTGTGCTTATTTGTCTGGCATACGTTTTAATGCCTAGCACCTGGATCCATATTGAACCTCATATAATCGTGGCTTATCTCGTTACCTTTCCGAGTCAAAGTGGGTATTAAACCGAGTGTGTGGTCTTAACTACCACTTACTATTCTCAAATTAAATTTTTTGACAGTCACTGTATTTTATTTAGTATATCTATCAATCATTTAACATTCATATATATGGTAGATTGAATATGTAATTTGCGTGCGCAATTTATTTGCCAACATTATCAAGATTTTAATCAACTTTACTGTTTCCGTAACTGTTTGCAGTACTTCACACATACGCAGCTCAACTCACTGGCAGCAACACTCACACTAAGATGAGCACGCTGAGCATCGCAGCTGGTTTAATTTTAAGCAACAACTGTTGCACTGCCTTACAACTGCAGTTAGGAGAGTGTGCGGTGTGGGGTGGGGCTTAAGCAGTGGAAGATACTATAAGTACATGTATGTGTATGCATGTGTGCACAATCACTTTTCGAATGCAAATTCACATAAAAACTCAACACATTGCAGGCAATCATAGCATAAAAGCTGCAATTCATACATACATAACAGACATGTGGGCATGTGTGTGTGTGGTATAGACGTATGTGGGAATATATGCATATTTCTGTATGTAGTTAGCATTAAGGTGGATGCAAAAAATCGATTATTTCCTCACTTACTTTGTTGGCAGACACTTTGAAAATTTCTTCCCATGTATGAACTCTTAATATTAATAGGAACGCCAACCTCTTTTCAATTTCCAATTTTTTCTCTATTATTGGAATCTGAACCAGTATCTAATAGTTAAAAAAAAGTTTAAAAAAATACATCGCCTTTTATATTTGGACAGATTTTTTCAGTTAACAAAATTTTTCAATTATAAAGTGAAAAAAAAAATCGATTTTTTTTACCCACCCTAATAAGCATGCATTTATACTCGAGAACGCATGCAAATTTATTGCCTGCATGTCCATGTATGTGTCTCGAGTGTTTTTGTTTTTATTTCACATGTTTGGTAGTCTGCCATACTCAACCATACACTTTCTTTTGCATTTGAATCAACAACCTCATCATCAGCAGCAACATCAGCATTCTGTTCATCATCGTCCTCACAGCCGTCGAATGGGTTACGCATGAGCAGTGCCAACCATGCAGCAGGCGAATGAGCGAGTTGAGTTTAGCAGCGCATTTACATATGAAATCTGCAATTACTTGAATGTATTTACGTTTCCCAACTTACTTTGCAATTTGCATCATCATTCAGAGTTTGTGCGGAAATTCACAACATATAAATTGCAATGAGCCAGTGCGTTAACACATATGTATGTATATATGCATATATATGTAGTTGAATGAAAATGCGTACGAAAATGCGTTTAAAAAATGTATGTGTGTGTGTGCAACTGCATTTGTCTGTATGCTTTTCAAGTTTTCTCTTTCCGTTTGGCATTTGTGAAGCATAAAAATTGGTTAAATAAATTAACGTCGCAGCGGCTGGCGCACTTGAGGCAAAGGCAAAAACTAAATTCTTTTATTTTTATTTAAAATTTTTGTTTTTATGTCTTTGTTTGCACATGTGAGTGTGTAAGTAAATTGAAGTGCATGAATTTTGTTTTGATTTAATCTGCTTGTGCGCACTTTTGTTGAGTTATCATTTGCATTACTGCCGGTTTGATACACATATTATTTAAAATAATGTATAGTCTGCTATTAAATTATATAATTTGTTCTTGATACTTTAAATTCAAGTTCATGTATTGCATATATGATTCTTTTTGGAAAGTACTAACCAGTTCTCTAATGATTGTGTGACTCAACTACTGTAATTTGATTTAAAATTAGTCTTAAACTAAAATTAGAAATCCTACACCTAAAAACTTTTTTCCACAAATATTTTTATTTGTATTAAAAAAAATCCCACAGTTATATTTGTATGTAAGTCTATTTACGTTCAATTTCTTTGATGGTTTAAGTGGCGGGCACTTTTGAAAAATTAAAAAATAAAAATAATAATAATCAAAAAATTAAAGTAACAGTAATAAATAATGAATTCAGTCGTTTTACATATAAGTAAACAATAAATTATTAAATAAATATATTAAATAATAATAATATTCTTTAAAAATTAGCGTATGAAAATATTATAAGTAAAAGTTATAATTACTAAAAAAAAAAAATAAAAATACTCATTATGAAAAATTAAAAAATAAAAATAATAATAATCAAAAAATTAAAATAACAGTAATAAATAGTGAATTCAGTCGCTTTACATATATTTTTGCCACTGCACGTGCTCAATTCTGCTAAATAACAGCAACAACGTCGAATTCGTTACTTTGATTATATCGGCTTTGTTAGCCGCCAAATCGAACATCATACAAAATTCAATTTGCTCCTTCTCTATACTTTGCATTCTCTGGCCCCACGCGCCTTTCAGAATGCTTCGCAAACAACGGCCACGGCGCTATGGCGGTTTTGTTTACTTTTTGAATTTTTTAATTCGTAATATCTTTTGAATGGAAAGTCCAATTTAAAAACTATTTTATAGGCAATTAAATGGTCTTGACCATAAAATAATTTATTTGGATAAGGATTAATATAAACACATATGTAAATAGCATGGCTTGAACTTGGTTAGCATTTTCATTAATGTTTAAAATGAAAAAAAAAAAAAAATGTTGAAGTGACATAACTACAATAGTTGGACATATGCTACCGCGGAGTTCTTTGTAGACATTATGATGTTCTTCAACATTGTTGTACATTATTTTGCTCTATCGCTAATAGTTTCGGCAGCGCATTCGACGAAAGACATTTTAAGACTCATTTTTCTACTCCTTCGGTTACATTGTTCAAATTTTACCAAGGATCCCTAATTTTTTTCAAAATAAAATGTAACCTATGTCAAATTTGAAGAATGTAGCATTCCGTTGGTGAAAAATTTTTTTAAATCGGACTACTACTTTTTGAGCCTATTCATTACAAACATACAAACATACAAAAATAGGTACAAATCTTTCCTCTTTATAATATTAGTAAAGATTATATCAACAGATGTTTACAAATTAATAGCAGTTTCAATATGAAAAATGTGTACCTTTGTAAGTCACATGAAAATACGGAACACATTTTTATTGTGATGATCGCTATTCAACTTCTGCTTTGCTAGTTCTCGAAGGCACTTTTTTGCTTTCCACAAAATAATAGGAGTGTTAGACATTTCGTTTTCAAAAAAATGCTTATCATAAAAAATTTTCACAAAATTAAAAAAGAATATATAGTTTCTTAACCTAACATGAATTTTAAAAAGTTATTGTTGCCTTTAACCATTGGGTGTTTCTCCAGTGAAGAAGCATTGTACAGAAAAAAATCGAGAACCGATATAAAAATTGAGAAAAATAGCAATAAAGTATAATGAAACCCAAGAAATAGTAAAATGATATCCTCAAATGTTAGAAAATTCCTCAAATAATGGAAATTGAAATGCAACTCATGGACAAAAGCTCAAAACACCCACTGCAGACGATTGCAATATAGTACGCTACTGCAAAATTAATCTCTCCACATCAGCCAGTAGCAACCGTAACGTACTAAATTTGTCATTTAATACTGAAACTGTTCGTAACTGTTTGTCGCAAGACAAATTATTTGGCAGAAGTCCACAAAAAGTACCGCTACTCAAATAGAAACACGCGGAAGCCCGCATACAATTTGCAAAAGTGCATGGCTTCTAGCCTGTGGCTAAATAGCGAAACATATTGTGGTCAGACGAATGCAAAATTGAGTTATTTGGTACTAAAGATTCTATGAACTTTGTCCGACGTCCCCCTAACTTAGAATATAATCCACGGTTCACAACAAAAACCGTTAAACATGGCGTGCCCAAAGTCATAGTATATTCTTCTTTACTGGCGTAGACACTGCTTACGCGATTATAGCCGAGTTAACAACAACGTTCCTGTCGTTCCTTCTTTCCGCTGTGTGGCTCCAATTGGATATTCCAAGTGAAGCCAGGTCCTTCCAACGGAGTGGATGTCTTCCTCTTTCTCTGCTTCCTCCGGCGGGTACTGCGTCGTACTTTCAGAGCTGGAGTGTTTTCATCCATCCGGATAACATGACCTAGTCAGCGTAGCCGCTGTCTTTTAATTCGCTGAACTATGTCAACGTCGTCATATATCTCATATAGCTCATCGTTCCATCGAATACGTTATTCAGCGCGGCCAACGCGCAAAGGACCATAAATCTTTCACAGAACTTTTCTCTTGAAAACTCGCAACGTTGACTCATCAGTTGTTGTCATCGTCTCAGCCTCTGCACCGTATGGCAGGACGGAAATTATGAGTGACTTATAGAGTTTGGCTTTTGTTCGTCGAGAGAACTTTACTTCTCAATTGCCTACTCAGTCCGAAGTAGCACCTAATGGCAAGAGTTATCCTGCATTGGATTTCGAGGCATACATTGTTGGTGGTGTTTATACTGATTCTTAAATAGACGAAACTATCTACAACTTCAAGGTAATGACTGTCAACAGTGACGTGAGTGCCAAGTCGCGGGTGCGACGACTGTTTGTTTAATGGTAGGAGATGTTTCGTCTTACCTGCGTTCACTACCAGACGTATTAGCTTTGCTTCCTTGTTCAGTCTGGAGAAAGCAGAACTAACAGCGCGGGTGTCCATATCAATATCATCGGCATACGCCAGCAGCTGTACGCTGTTATAAAATATTGTACCTGCTCGATTAAGTTCTGCAGCTCGAATGATTTTCTCCAGCAGTAGATTGAAGAAGTTGCATGATAGGGAGAGAAATCCATGGTATGGATCAAAGGGCATATGTCAAAATAATAGATGAAGTAATATTGCCATATGCCTCATGGAATATGCCACTAATATGGGTATATCAACAAGATTATAACGCAAGTGCGCAAAAATCCTGACCTCAACCCCTTAGAGGCACGAATAAAACGTTGCCCTGATCTCATTGACTCTATGCTTCGGAGATAATACGCTGTGTTAAAAAAACCGAGGTTATTTAAAGAGATATTAATTTTTTTTATTAATTTGTTAAACTTTGAAAGCATTATAAATTAAAATTTTTAAACGGTCTCGGATGACATTCTTATTATTATGTGGAACTAGTTTTTTAGTTTATTTAATATATACTGCGATATAAAACTTTGAGGTATATGAAATGGGTAAATACTAAAAGATATTTAGCAAATTTTTCCCAATAAAAATCAAAAGATTCGTTTTCATCATGTGGTGTGATATATGAATGGATGCATAATTATGGCTTAATATTCCATTAGGGTGCTTATTTTCAACTGTTTTTGCAATTGCTCGCACAGGTTTACGTGTGTTGTGTATGCATGAATGTGTGAGTTGTTAAAGCTGTGTTTGCACTCAAACACGCTCGACAGCTCATTGTAATATGTAAATGAGTGGCACCCCGTCGTGTTGTTGAGCGCTCGAGATGGTGGGTAGTTCATTGTGAAAAATACACGCAGCGTGTAAGTTTCATGAGGACACGTGATACCGTAATAAATATTATCGCTTCGCACACAGACGTTCAGGTAAGATGGTAAAGTAGGTAAACTATGTGCGTGTGGCATGCTATTAAGTGTTTTTAGGTAAGTTTACCACTACAAAAAAAAATATTTAGAAGTTATTTCAAAACACAATAAAATTGTAAAAAAGTATAAAAACGATTATTGAAAAAAAAAAAATAATAATTAGAATAAAAGATCAAAATAAAAACTTGAAAAATAAATCAGACATGTACAGTTGTGAGGAAGGCGTTGACTCGACATACCCAATGGGGCGTTAGCGGCGTAGAAATAGACGGAAATGAAAATATTTCCGGTGCCGTCACGGAACCCCCATTCTTTCAACCACAGCAATCACAATAACATAATTACTGTGCTCAGATCGCAACGGGCATTAGAGTGGCCACACGAAACGCCGTTATAAAATAACAAAACGCACTTCGTTTAATTCACTCGCCACTCGACCGCATCGCTTCGTTCACACCAACTAACCGACTAACTGAATAATTGAAGTTAATTTGAATGCTTTTTTACGACTGTTATTAGCGGGAATTTGTGAAAATTCAAAACATTAAGATAACCAAATCACTTCAAGTAGCTTTTTCCGCTATAAATAAGAACACGAGGCGACAATAAAACCGGCCAAAAGAAAAGAAAAGAAAAAACGCTAAGAAATAGCAGTGAAATTAAAGAACTAGAAATAAACTCCCCCAGCGCGTATGAAAAGCGGACCAAACCACTGGCAGCGCAAACAATACCAACGAGAGACAATTCGCAAACTGGGGCTCATCAGCGACCTCTGGGGTGTAAGATTGCATGGTCACAACGTCACGACATTCCTGTGGTTTATCGTCTCGCAGGAAATAGGAGACGTAGGTATGCGCTGCTGCTCTATGCCACGCGACCTCTCACTGTGTGTGTGCAACAAAAGCCTGCGAAGCTTACCATCAGCAAACTTGGCGCTGAAGCAGGCGTGTGGTGCGCGCCAGTGCCCCTTCACTCAATTACTTTGCTACTTTTCAAGCGCTTAATACCTACGCGCCACGCCTGCGTTTACCAACTCATGCATATTTATTAAAATATTTCATTAAAAATTGACGCAACTTTAAACACCCGCCACCATCGTTGCGTTGCGTGCTGATGATGAAGCAACTTTTCTAATATATTCCCAGCAGCAACAAATGATTTGCTTGTGATTAGCGCGCATAAAAGCGCCACATTAACCGAAGCGCGCTAGGGAGGCGACTCGCAAGAACTACAAGAGGCAGGCATAAAAATATGCCAGTTGGTGGTTATATGGGAGTGAAAAGTCGAAAATAAATTGAGAAATGTTTCTTCGTCTATGATAAAGTTCAAATGAGATATTGCCTTAAAATACTCGTACATAGGTTGCTATATATATTTCTGGACTAGGCACCACTAAGTGTTGCCAGGTGCAATCTGACATTTCCATTGAAAAGTTTGACATTTTTTAGCATAACATCACTCAGAACGTTTTGTCATTTAATCGTGAATTGTTTTATTTACAGGAAATTAAAAAATTCATCTCGGCCAAAAAATTGAATTAACTCGTGCGATCATTTTTCACAACTTTCGACGTGGATTATCACGACAAGAGTGCATCGATGAACTAAAATCTTTGTATGGCTATGAAGCACCATCCTATAGCACTGTGAAAAACTGGTACAACGAATTCAATCGTGGCCGACGCTCGCTTAAAGACGAATTCGTGAAGGTCGTCTAAAAACAGCCGTTGTGCCAGAAAACATCGATGCCGTACGTGAACTGATAACGCAAGACCGTCCTGTAACATACCTTCAGATAGAGGGATGCCTATGCATTTCTCCCACCAGCATACATTCGATATTGCATGAACACCTGGCCGTAAAAAAGGTTTGTTCTTGTTGGATCCCGCACAATTTGACAATCGCTCAAAAAAAGGCTCGTGTGGATTGGTGTAAAGAAATGCTGAAAAAATACGATCGCGGAGCTTCAAAAGACGTTTATAAGATCGTCACAGGTGACGAATCATGGATTTATGCGTATGAGCCCGAAACAAATCAGCTATCGACCGTGTGGGTCTTCCAAGACGAGCCAAATCCAACGAAAAAAAAAACATTTTCGTTGATAAATATGCCTATTTTCATTATTAGGCCAGAAATATATATAGCAGCTCTCGTATAGCATACGAGTATTTTAAAAGAGCTATATACATTTTTAAGTGATTTAAACATATAGTAATATACAAATGTCTTTATGCATGCTTATTACTTTGTGATTGTATGGAAATAAAATTAAAGCATTTTATCTATTGAGTTGTATCATATGTCCCCCAAATGTTTGCTTAAATATTCAAAAACGTGCTTCAAAGATATATCTATAGGTCTTCACGCTTGACTATCAAATTTCAACACTCTCTAAAGTTGAGGCAAAATTAGTTAGAAACTACTCCCCTTCTCAAGAAGCAGTATTGTTCGAAGTAGCAAGAAGTTTAAAGGAAAAATGAGTGTACTTCCAGATACTTCTTTATAATTACAAAATGATAGAAATTCGATAACAGCAGCGCTGTCTTATTTATTAATGGTAATTTGAGTGCCAAAAATCTACTTTTCTTTAGAATAAACGCCATAGACTTAGTATAAGTTCTCGAAGGAAATTGAAGCAGAAGTACTGTTTCTAAGGTGTGTGTTTTCTTTCACACCAGTCCGATTTTCCACAAGTGTATACATCGGTTAGGCTTTGTGATGCTTCAACAAAAATTTGGGAAAACATTTCGCTTAGCATAGTATCCTTCGAAAACAAAAATAGGTCCCCGTATATGCAAGCAAAAGTTATTTGTTGCTCCATCAATATTTATCATTACAATTATTTGCCTTTAAATAAATTTTGACTCAAGTCTAGTTCAAAAGCTTTACGTAGTTAAATTAAATTAAGGAAACTAAATTTGGAAAAAAGTTAAATGTTGGTGGCTTTACGTTTTAGAAGTTCCTTGAAAATAGAAAAATATTTTGTTTTTCTGAATAATTTTTTTTTTTATTGACGAATTGGTGGTGTATATCGATCTCCCTTTCACAGGGCTTTTCCAAGATATGGCGCATGGTGAAAGTCTGGTCGATAGTAGATTTTCCAGGTTTACATATTGGGCAGACCATACTAATGCTCCAATTGTCGGGCGTGCTTTCAATTGGTCATATCTTGCAAAGAAGCTGATGCATAGTCCTTATTAGTTCCGATCTAATTGCTATTCGAACTTATTCATGGTCGAGCAACGGAACGTCTGCTACATTACCAGCGATTGCAGAATCGGGTTCATCATCCGTTTCTGTGCTGCTTTTACTGCTGCGAGTATTTGTCGGACTGGAGAAGTCGAGAAGTCTTTGCTCCATAATTTAAGTATGCTCTAGGCATCAGTCACTAATCATTCGGAGGTTTTATAAGAGTATGCTTCTGTCTCCTTCTGTTAGTAGCCGCATTTTTATAGAATTTTCAAGCATTATTCTTGTGCCAGTAAAGCTCTTCAATATTACATGAACATTTTATTATAAAAAAAAAAAATTGTATTAACGTAGGACCCCACACAATTTGTCATTCGCTCAGAAAATGGCTCGTGTTGATTGGTCGAGAGGAATGCTAAAAAAAAAACGTCTATGACATAAAGACAGGTGATGAATGGTGTATTTACGCGTAAGAATCCGAGAGTAAACAGTAGGCAGCTGTAAGGGTGTTTCATGAGGAGCCGAATCTAACAAAAATTGTTCACGTTCGAAGCACTTCCAAGCAAAAAGTTGTCTATTTCTTTTTTTTTTTATTTTGAAAAAAAGGGGCACGTGGCAGCCTGAGCATGTAATAAGGCAGAACAGTAAATTCCAAGTACATAACTATTTTTTTGCCGGTAGTCTTTCAAGAAATCAGAAAAACAACCACCCCAACCGCCGAAGACGGATCACTCACAACCATGACAATGAGAAATCTTACGCTTCGACAGAAGTTTTGAGCGTTCAAAACTTCGATTTGATGTGCCATCCACCATAAAATTCTGACTTGGTATCGAATAACTTTTTATTCCCGTAGGAAAAGAAAGAAACAAAGTAGAAGATGTTAATGTTTTTCGACTTCTGAAGAGGCCATTGATGCGTTAAGAGCGCATGTTTTGGAGATACCTCAAACTGAGTGACAAAAGTTCTTTGACATTTTGTTCAAAGGCATGCGAAAGTGCATAGATCTTAATGAAGATTTTGAAAAACCATAAGCTGTTTTCGATTATTAATATTTGTGTTTGTTCGCTTTTTGCAAAATAAAAAACCCAACTCTTGGGGCCATATTTTAATAATTAGTGGATACCGAGGTATGAATTTTTCTTTTCAATAATAAAGAAAAATAGGAAACTGAAAAAAAAGGAAATTCCTTCTTATTAATTTCAATGATTGAAGAGATTATTTTAACTTAGACACATATGTTTTCCCACAGTGTCTTCGTGAAATATATGGCCTAACCTTTTGGGTGAATAATAATAAAAAATAAAGTTTCCATAATTTTAACGCTCCATTTATGGCTTCACTCTTAGCCGTGCAATGCCGTAAAAACCTTATTTACTTGGCTGTAACTAATGGAAATTTGCAAGAAAAGACTACAAAGAACACAATATGTGCTAAAAAAAAAAGTTAACAATAATTGAAATAAAAAAATAATATTTTGTTTTTACTCTCCAAATACGCGTAGAAATTAATTAAATTTATAAGCCTACCAATATAAATATCAATATTTGTTTTTGCAAACAATTGAATAAGTTATATAAGCAATTGTAGCAAACAAAAGTTTAACAGAATTTGTTGTTGCTATTCCCTACGCCTTATCTAAAAAAACGCTTAATACAGCTGTGATTATTTATTTATAAGCATGTGTGTGTATGCATCGCTATTTTAACGCAGTTTATAGCTTAACATTTTTGAGCCGCTACAACTTTAATGCTACCGAGAATCCCGTCAAATCTCTTGCCAGGCTACAAGCTGAAGCTGTTTTGCAAAATATTTACTTTAAATGTCGTTTGCTCTCCAATTAAGTTACGGCACGCGCTTCTCAGCTTCCATATATTTTTCTCTTCGCTGTGGACCATAATTGTATTTCACCGCTACGACTTTTAGCTCTAAACACCCGCCACTTTAACTTATTTAGCGCTTTAAATTGTTTCTGGAATTTTTGTCGCTTCAACACATTTTTTTATATTTTTTCAACTCATACATAATTTTGCTACATTTTTTTTCCATTTTTTCTGCCGCTCATACTTGCATGCGTGTGTGTGTGCCTGAGTGAGTGTGGGCATTTTTTAGCATAGCCATTAGGCGCAACATAAAATTATAAACACGCAAGCTTAGCAAAACACAAAGTAAGTAATAAAGGAAAAAAATTGCGAAAAAAGTTGTGGACGATAACAACAAAAAAAAAGCGCAAACAGTAGCAATTTGTGTGAGTGACCGTTGGTAGCCCGCAGTGGCAGACTTTGACCAGACTGGTAGGCAGGGAGGGGGCTCTTTATATCGAGTTGGCACGCCAGCAGCCAGACATTTCAGCGAATCGGCACGTAAGTAAAGTGACTTTATTTTCAGGCAACGAGAAAACAGCCTTAACTGCATATTTACTAGAAGCGCGTGTCGTGTTCGTAGAGAAAACTGTTTTCTTTTAAGGAACAGTATACTGGACATTTACAGAGTTTGGTAGCCCAACAATTATGTAGTTGTATGTGCATGTTTTTTGACGATATTTGATGGTGTCAAGCTTTCGTATAAATTTTGGATGTACAAACTTTGTTTACGTAATACACATATACAAACACTGTCGGGATGTTGTTAGGCTAAAATAAACAAGAATAAGAAAAAATGGTAACTTACTTCCCACCGTTGCTATAATACCCTTCCCAGGTGATTTTCTTAAAGCATATAAGGGTATAATAAGATCGTAATCTTCAAATTGAAACCTTAATATTTAAGGAACAGTTATTCTGATCGGTCAATTTCTGTTACAGCTATATACTATAGTATTCCGGTCTGAACAAAATATTAGGAGGTTGCTAGTTTGACTGTAATCTTTGTGAAACTTCGTCAACATAACTTCTCAAATAAAAAAGTTTTCAAGACAAGAACTTAACCTTCATCGGTCAGTTTGTTTGACAGCTATGTATATGCTAAAAAAGTCCGTTATTGCTATTTCCGACAAATGACCATTTTTTTAAAAAGAAAAGGACGTGTGCAAAATTTTAGATCGATATTTCGTAGACTGAGACTGACTATATCGTATATACAGATAATGCTAGTCGTCTTTGCTCATAACTCTGCTCGTATGTAAATATGTATACTAGGGTGATTCAAAAAAATTTTTTTTTTCGATTGGTACTCGGAAAAATAGGTTCCTAGACATCTCTAAGAAAGCCTCTCCAAAAACCTATGAGTTTTATCATTCATAATGATTTTTTTCATTGAGTTATAAAATTCATAAGAACTAAAAAAATATTCCCAAAAATAATCAAACTTTAGCTGATAATATCTTTTAAACGGAGAGGTTTGCGAAAAAATCATAGGAGACCTTTTTTAAAGCATTCAATTTCCTCCAAAATCTAAGGAACAGGATATTTTTTTAAGTAGTAGGAAGCGAGATATAAATTTTTCTATCAGATAATAAGAAAAAAAATAGAAAACTGTATGTAGGAGGACCTTCCCGTTACAATTGAAAACTCATATTAGGAGAGGCTTTCTTAGAGGTGTCTAGGAACCTATTTTCCGCATGTTGCTTTGTATATTTCGATTATGGCAACCCCAGTGTTGCAATCTTTTAACTCATAACTTTATCGTAAAGTTTGACATCTTTGAAGTTATAAATACTCAGCATGTTTTGACCTAGTGCTAATAGTGTTGTTTACAGTAACTTAAAATATTCATTATGGCAAAAAAATGGAATTAAATTTTAAACATTTATTGAATATTTTTCGAAACTTTCGGCGTGGATTAAACATTGTATACATGAACTTAATTCAATTTTTGGGACCACTGGCCATTAAGTACCAGTGTTGCTCCGGAAACTATTGATGCTGTGCGCAACTTGATATTGACATACCGTTATGAGGCATATCGAGAGTCAGACAACGAATGCCTATCGTGGAAACAGAATATATTTAATATTCATGAATATTTTATTGTAAAAAAATGTATTAATGTAGGCTTCTGTCGATTGGTCGAACAAAACAAAAAATACGATAGCGGTGCTTCGAAAGTCGTCTATGACATTGTGATTAATCATGGACTTATGCGTTTGATCCCGCAAGTAAAGAGTAGTCGCTTAATGGATATTTCAAGCTTAGCCAAACCAACAAAAGTTTTTAGAAAAACTCGAATCCAAACCCCTTGAACAACAACAAAACAGTAAATTATAAATAATTCACAACCATTTGGTTGTCGGTTGTTTTTCAAGAAATCAGGAAAACCAACTGGCGAAGACAGTCACTCTTCATCACGACAATATAAGCTCACGCTCATCAATTGAAACAACCGCATTTTTGAGCACTCAAAATATCCACTTGATAAGCCATTTACCGTATAGTCCCGACTTGGCATCGAATGGCTAGTATTCTTTTTTGTATGTAAAAAATAAATTAAAATAATAATGTTTATCGACACCTGAAGTGGGTTAATGTGTACAGACAGATGGATGGACATGACTAAAGCGACTGAGTTCGTCATGCTGATCATTTATACCGAATTTTCCAATAGAAATGATACGATTTCTAAGCATCCTTGCGGCCACTTTTTATACGTCATGATCCTTAATTTCATTCCTTGTATTCAGTAATGTTTACAATTTCATGATGGAATGATATACGTAATAACAACGCTCCCCAATTGTATCTATTCGTGAGCTTTTGCCACTTTATGGTCGTATTAATCGTCCAACTGTGCTCGCTATTCGTCGAATTGTTAACAATTTCGAGTGTTCATTTTCTTGACATAATGATCAAGTGCTAATTGGAGAAAAAACCGCTCGAAGTAATAAAAATATTGCTGTCGTTTAATGAAGTGTTGCTCAGGATCACAATTTGGCAATTACAAGACGTGCTCAAGAATAGCGACTGTCTTAACCTACAACTTGGGGATTTTCAGAAAGGATTTGGGCTTTCATAAAATATTTCTCACTCAAGAACTGAAGACATTGGCCACCGTAAATGTCGGAGATTTGCTGATTTTGCCCTGGAACAACTTGAAAATGATAATGATTTTTAATAATATTTTTAAGGCCGCAGTTGGAAGGAATTGATCTTGACAACATCTGAAAAAAGTTTTGAGATTCGATTACTTCCAGAAATAGTGACATTGAATGGATTCCAAAAATTTGTGATTTAGCAAAATTAGACTACTTTTTGTGGAGCTTTTTGCAGTACATAAATGGTCTTTAGCAATAACTAGACTTGCTTCAAACTTTAGGAGCAAATATTGAATGTGGTTTTCATCATGACTATGATAAGTATTCATGATAAGTACTACTTTATTTTAGAGAAAAATTCTCGTGAAAGAATTGAATCTGATCTTATATACAGAACTAAATTGTATCGGTTGTACCTCATATTAAATAAAAAATATTTGAATTTCCTTAACAATTAGTGGGTTTTTTGTTTTGAAAAGAAATCATTGGAAAACCATGTACATATACAGGGTAGGCCATTTAAAGTTGACCCATTTGTTTGTTTGCCAAAATTAAGGCGTCGCGGATAATCAGCTGGGTTTAGTTTTTGTGCCATTTGAATTTTATATGGAAACATCTTCAAATCTTTATGAATTATGCGTCGGAGAGTGGTGCGAGAGATGTCTAATTCCTGAGAGCGGCGATAACTCGATGTCGATGGAGTCTCCTCAATACTGGCTCGTACAGCTTCGATATTTTCATCAGAACGTCTTGTGCGTTGTCTGGATGCATGACTGGCATTACTGAGATTACCGGTGTTCACAAATTTTGCGTATAAAGACTTAATTGTGTTCTTAACTGGAGTACTTTTCACTTTATTTTTTTTGCGAAACGCACGTTGAGTTAACACAATTGAAAAGTTATTTTGAATATAAAGCTGAACAATTTCAGCGCGTTCTTTTGGAGTGTACTGTTCCATGGTATAAATTGTCTTCGAATGACGCTTCTAACGCGGTATGACATTAGCCGATTTGTCAGCGCTGTTAAAAGTTACAGCCTTGCCAGATGGGTCAACTTTAAATGGCCTACCCTGTACTTTATAAAGTGTCTGATGTTTTCTTCTGGGTCTGGTTACAAGTTTCATGACAAACTTAATGTACTATGGTCCGGTAAAAAAAAGCCTATGAAAATGGATCATGGACAACTGTTTATTTGAGTCCACGTTTCTGGTACTCGTAAGAGGGTCTTTTGTCTGCTTCCACTAACAAGCCCATTCAGATTGGTCATTGTATAATTATAGTTATAATTTTCAGGGTATCACTGCTCCAGATTTAGTACATAAAAATGTATTTAAAAAAATCGCCTGAATTGGTTTCTTCTTGTGCGAAATTTCGTTTCAATTAAAAGAGAAGCAAATAAACTCTGTTATTAAAATTGATGATCCACCTTAAATATAGCTGTTATTCATCAATCTATATTTATATATTGTATTATTTAAATATAACTGTTATTCAACAATACTATTTTTGGCGAATTGTTGCAACCGGCTTCTGACGACGTCAAGCAACATAATCAAGCAGCGAGGAAAACAAGTAGCAAAATAATAGAAAACGACATATCCGGTCGTGGCTGCTGCTCAACAGGGCGTTAAAAACATAAAGATACATGTGCGTATATTCAGTTAAGAGGAGAGAGCCACAAAAAATTAGTTACGTCTCACTCATTCCGAAAATATTTATAAATAAATGAAGACAGCAACACGAAAATAATATAAATGCGCTTATTTATGCCAGACATCTATAAGTTATTCTGCGATACGTATGGTTTCGAACAAAAACAAAAAAAAAAGCAGAGAACTGACGTTATGGAAACTGTGTGAAAGAGCGGGTAAAGGGGTAAATGAATTGTGTTGTTATTTTGGGCAAACAAATGTGCGAATATTCATTTTTAGACCGAAATATAAATATGTAAACAACTTTTTGCCAGTAAGCAGCTACTTATGTAACACACAAGCAAAGCTTATTCACACAGTAATTGCTTCTGTGTCGCACTTACCACCAGCTATTGCTTTGAATGTCTGGACGAAGCTGCGTGCTGTTAATCGCATTCAATTTTGGACCAACAAATGTCAATGCCGACGACACCTACAAGTATGCTACAAATTGTTGATTCAGCCTTGACATTAGGGTGGATAGTGTTTTTTTGAGGAGAATGTAAAATAAATAAATAATTAATATTTTTTTATGGAAAATAATAGTTTCATCAGTGGGATTTTAAAATTAATAGATATGGCCAAAAGTTTCCCATAAATAACAGGACATTTGAAAAGTACGCGGCCTGCTATAGTAAAATATATTTTTTAGCCAAATTCGTTTTTTTTTTATTCAACATAGTTCCCTTCAAGGATGATACATTGACCCTCGAATTTTTTGTAGCACGATTTGTTCTTTGCTTCAAAATAAGCCTCAGCTTCGGTGATCACCTCTTCATTCAACGGAACTTTTTTCCCAGCAATCATTCTTTTGAGATCTGAGAAGCAATAATAATGGCAGGGGATCAGATCAGAAGAATACAGTGGATGCGGAAGAGATTCGAAGCCCAACTCATGGATATTTGCAATCGTTTTCACTGACTTGTGACACGGTGCATTGTCTTAAGGAAACTCACTTTATTTTTCTTCAAATGTGGCAGATTTTCGACGGTTTCGTCCTAACGCTAATGTTGCTGTTGAGGATGTTTTTTTCAATGTAGTTAATTCTAGTTAATAAATATTCCTTGCGCATCCTTAAATACGTACGCCATAACTTTGCCAGAAGGCTGTTTCATTTTTTCGCGCTTTGAAGCAGGTTCATCGTGTGCAATCCACTGGAGTGGCTGTTGACTGGACTTTGGAGTGAAATGAGGGGAGCCATTGTCTATTGTCACATGTCAATGCCAAAACTCTGGTTTATTACGCTTGGACATCTCCAAAAACTGCTCTTTTGTTTTTTTTTTGGTGAAAAGTGAGCTTTCGCGGCACCAAGTTTGCCAAGAGCTTTCTTAAACCAGAATTTTTGGTAATGATATGATTTACACGTTCAGCTGATATCTTTAGAGTGCCTGCTACATCAAAGAACTTTACTTTACGGTCGTCCAAATTATTTAAGGGATTTTTGATGTTTTTCAGTTTAACAAAATTTTTTATGCCTCCACCGCGTTTATTTTCTTCGGTGCTCATTTCACCACGCTTAAGCTAATTGGTTCCTGGGACTGTCCGCAAACTCATCACCATGTTATATTTTTGCTTTAACTGTATTGTTACCCTTGAAAGAGCAATACTTTTTCACCAAGCGAAATTCCATTTTGTCCATTTTCCACAATAACAAAATTTGCTTCCCTCAAATAATATAACTCACACACTAATGATCCGACAGCTGTCAAATTTATACACATGACATTTCAAAACTAGGGCTAACTAAAAATATGGATTTATGGCCATCTATGTGTCAGACCGACCCTTTTCAATTGACCTGTTAAATGCAATTAAGAACTTAGTACGTTAAAAATTAATTCGTGGTTTCTGTTTCCGCTTAAAAGACTACTGCAAAATAAAGGTTGCCTGCACTTGGGCGCAATGGCTAAAAAGGATGGTCTTTAAGGGGGTATTCTACTCTAGAAATTTGAAAAAAAAAATTGAATTTTTTTTCATAATTCGATAGTTTTGATATTCAAAAATATCTCCCTAAAAGGATTTTTCAAAACTCAAATTATTTTCAAAGTTACAGCCATTTTAGTGACGTGGCAACTAGACCGGTTGAGTGAATATCGTATAACGTAAAACTTCAAACGCGTTTTTATCGAAACTACTTTTTTCCACACGGTACCGGCATTGTCTCGACTTCTATATAACCGATTTACTTGAAATTTTGTGTGAATCTTCTTTATATAATCCTTTATCGTTCCTACCAGCATCGTGTCAAAATTTTTGTTTTTAATATTTAAACAAAATTCAGGAATTAAAAAAAAGCGTACAAAATGATTTTTATTTTCACGCAGTCGCCATTTTTCAAAAAAAGAATTTTTCGTGTTCCCTGAGGTAAGGACTATAACAGCAGCCTTACTGATTAAGAATTTCTTTTGGTTTTTTTTTTTTTCAGACCACCAGGAGAGTCAGGATCAATGTCACCAGGATGCGCCAATTTTTTACAATTATTAATTAATTATTTTAATTAATTTATTTTAATTTTTAATATTTTTTTGTAAAATTTTTTTCTGTATTCTTAAGATATCAATAAAAACACCATAAAAAATGGATAGCAAAAATTTTTTTGGTTTTTTTTAATAAAATTCGAAAAACTGTCCAAAATTTGATTTCTAGACTAGAATACCCCCTTAAATTTAGAGAAGGCAAGTATTTTTATGGACAAATAAAAATATTAAATATTTGTTCGTTATTGTACAATAATCAATATAATTTTCTCTTACATTATTATATAAGTACAATATTTAGGAAAATATTACTCAATATTTATTTAAAATATATTCTGAATTTAAGAACATATATTTAGCTATCAACTGACTTATCTGACAAATAATTTCCGCTATGCATATTTACATACGAGTTTATCACTTTGCAGCATTTCACTTTCATTGCACTGTAAAAGTTAAAACTTTCATTAACCCCCTTTCTACACATTTCCCGGCTATGCTTAATAGATACAAATTGAGTTCGTAATCCCTTGCGCTGACCAGTTGACACATTTTTGCTGTAATATGATGCTGCGCTTTGCTGACCTAGAAAAAATGGAGAACAAACGAAAAAACTCAGCAAAGTTAAATGATAGAAAACAGAAATTGGTAAAATCCTTCAATGATGCTGAGTGTGTATGTGTGTAACAACTGCCACATGGATGTGCCATATGTGCGTATGTGCGATGGGTTAAAAATAATTTCGTGTTTGACAAGCATGATTACATACACACACATATATACATACATATGTGTGTGCAGATTTTCAATGTCATTGCAATCAGAACTTTACATAGCAAACACACATCGCAGTTTTATTTGTTTGCGAGTCTACTTTATATAAAGGCCCGGCAGGAAATTAACTGTATTTAATATGTAATGTAACTTAAATTCGTAAAAGTTTCAGTATTTTTGTAAAGGTGTTAGGAAAAGAATGCAACGAAGCTGTAATATGCTTCATAGATATAAATAATTTCTTTAATACAACTTGGTTTCGTCAAAAAAAGTTTACCATTCAAGGACTTGATTTCGATCGTTGTGTTCCCTCAAAAGTATAAGTATAAGTATAAGTATAAGTATAAGTATAAGTATAAGTATAAGTATAAGTATAAGTATAAGTATAAGTATAAGTATAAGTATAAGTATAAGTATAAGTATAAGTATAAGTATAAGTATAAGTATAAGTATAAGTATAAGTATAAGTATAAGTATAAGTATAAGTATAAGTATAAGTATAAGTATAAGTATAAGTATAAGTATAAGTATAAGTATAAGTATAAGTATAAGTATAAGTATAAGTATAAGTATAAGTATAAGTATAAGTATAAGTATAAGTATAAGTATAAGTATAAGTATAAGTATAAGTATAAGTATAAGTATAAGTATAAGTATAAGTATAAGTATAAGTATAAGTATAAGTATAAGTATAAGTATAAGTATAAGTATAAGTATAAGTATAAGTATAAGTATAAGTATAAGTATAAGTATAAGTATAAGTATAAGTATAAGTATAAGTATAAGTATAAGTATAAGTATAAGTATAAGTATAAGTATAAGTATAAGTATAAGTATAAGTATAAGTATAAGTATAAGTATAAGTATAAGTATAAGTATAAGTATAAGTATAAGTACAGAGAACGTGTATTAGTGTATAGTTTTACGATCCCTAGTTTCAACTAATTCGAAATTAAACAGAAAGTAAATCAAGTAATCAAAAATTCATTCTTAATTTGGTAATTAGAGATTCAGGATATAATTAAGTTTCGGCAGAGCGCTTTCTTAGCCTTGACTCACACCTTTTTTGGATCTGATTCGACCTCCCACTATCGTTTATATTGATATAAAATTTAATATAGCAGCTACGTACTTGATAAAGATGGCTGTAGCTACGGTCCCAACGTAGCCGGATTCTACTCGAACTAATTTTGAAACTCGATTAATTTTGGAAGCGAACGGTTACTGGTGATGCAACTGACTTATGATAATTTCAAACCATAAGGATCTTCATCGAGCTGGACTGAGCTGAAGCAAACAGTGGTCAAGCTAGGATTGACTGCCAGGAAAGGTTTGCTGTGCGCTTGATGGGATTGCAGGGAATCATCTAATATGAACTCCTGCTCAAAGGCCAATCTATCAAAGCAGATCTGTACTGTTTGTAATTGGACCTGCTGAAGGATGCAGTCGTCCGGAAGTAGTACGCTTTGGCCATTAGAAGAGGAGTTGTGCTGCATCAGACCTTATCGTCAAGCCACAAATATCGATAAAGACTTGGCCGACGTTCAAGAAGCGTGATTGAGATGTTCTAATAGATTTGAAACTAGAAACAAACGATTGATAAATCAGTGAATGATTTTGCGGGTGAAAACCTCGCCTTAATAGAAACTTGTGAAAGTCGACTCTACCAGTATTTAGTCAGCCGGTCGATAGTTTCCATGAGAGTGCCATTATGAAATTACTTTCAACTAAATTGGATAATTCTGACTATGCTTTGTATATGATACCTTCAATAATGCCTTTTTGTTTACTAGTCTTTTTATGAAGCTTTGTCTATCCTTTACCGCACACTTTTGATCCAATATACTATCCAACGGAGACTCAATTTTTGGTTATTAATTTTAAATTATCGCACTTATACAAGCCGCCGTATTGAATTTAAGGAGTTACTCGTATATTGGTTTGCTCGCGCAAAACCGGCCAATTTTCATTAATTTTTTTTTTCATATAAAAAACCAACTATTTTATTCAAAGTTTTTTTTTATTCTGAAGATACATATTTTACAATGAATTAGCTTGCATCATTTCCAGCAGTTCTTGGTAAAAAGGTGCTTCCTCGTTGACAGCACGCCTTCTCACAAGTTCAGAGGAAGTGACAAGAAAAAAAAGCTTATTTTAATTAAGACCATAAAAACGTAAGTCAATATTATCTTTTTGTTAGACGTTCTTCCAAAAAAAATGTAAATTTGTTGACTTTTTTTAATAGTTTCATTAAATTTACAATATATTAAATATTTAATATATAAGCTCACATATGCCATGAATATATTAGTATTTATACGCGAACATGTAATTGTTAACTGTAAAAGCCAATCGGCAGACACACTAATACACTTGTACGCCCATTTAGAGATATAAATTTGTATTTGCAACAACTGGTGTGCAACCAATCGTTCTGTGGTAGTTTGTATGTGTTTGTGTATGAGTGTATGTATATGTTTTTCATTATCCTGTTGGTCTTATCACCACGACCGACTGCCCCAATGGCTTATATTATACGTAAATTGTTTATGTAGTTGACTAAGGTAGTCGACTAGCTACGGGCACTGCTCATTGCAATGTGTTTGAGACACGAAAAATTTATGGGAGAGCAAAAGAGCGTTGCAAAGAAAATACTGGGTTTTGCTTTGGTACTAAAAAGTTTTGCGCATGCGCTTTGCATTTCGAATTTTTGGCGCCATTTGTTGTTTGTTTTCATTGCCTTTCAAAGCAAATCAGCTGTTTTCAGGCGAGAGCTGCTTCAACTTCATTAAAGGTTGGCAAAATCTTCCTCTCTGTCTCTCTTTGCTAATACGCTCTCGATTTCTACTTGCTGTTGTAAATTGCACAAATGCCTTTACCACTAATGCAGTTTGCAGTTCAAGTGCGCTCTCTGAGCATCGCAATCGGAAGCTGTAAGTCCGTTATTTCGCTGCTTGGATGAGCGTCGCAGCTCTGCCACACATTTACTGTTGCTGCTGCCGTTGAATTGCCTTTGACACTTGGCTTCTTGCAGGCCATCATCATCCTCGTCGTTATGACCGTCGTTTTCAATGCTATAACTGTCGTCGACTAACGGATTGCCTTCGTGCGTATAGGGGGATTCTCACATGCCTTACCAGTGAGTGCTGTTCGCATCGCATGGCAGCTCAGTTCGTAAGCGTTTGAGGCGCCGCGTTTCAGTGTTGTTCAAGCCGCGTAAGACTTTGGTTCGCTTAGGACGCGTAGTCTCGGCATTCATTTTGATTTTACTTGCTTCAAAGTAACTACTTGGTGGCCACATGAAATCTCTCAACGCACACATACACACCTATTTAGATACGCATATAGTATGTTGTGGCAGCACAATAGACCGGTGGTACGTGGCGTATGCGTAACAAAATGAAAACATCAACGCATAGTGTTAGAAAAAACAAAGCAACATAAAATAGACCGGAGAAAAATACCAGCAAAGGGAAATAATAGTGCACGGTCAGCGCCAGTGGCTTAAAGGCGAAAGCAAGCATAAAATCAAAACAAACGAATGTGGCTATTGTGTACTTGTTATTGTGTGAGTGCCGGATTTAATTGGCAATGAAATGGTAAAATAACAAAAGGCAACCATTACAGCTTGTTTGTGCAGGCGTGCGCGCCTAAAATTATGTGACTGTGTGCAATTCCTTTTTGACCATAAAACACACGTAAACATCAATTTTTTGCTTGTGATAAAAAGGGTTTTGGTATTTGATGAAATCGCTTGCGAATGGAAGTGTGGCCGAAAGTTGCTGCGGGCGAAAGTGCTAAATTAAAAAAGTGTATAAAAAATAATAAAGAAAACAGTTGAAATTCAATTAAAAATTGCTGCTGTGCAACTAATATTCTACATGCACACATACATGCCCCCGCTTAAAACACCCCACGGCCAATTAAGGCAGCCATTAAACAAATTTGAAATGTGTTTTTTATAAAAATGCAGTGAATTCATTATTTACATTGCGTTTATGGCATTTGATTGTAGAGTGTTTTTGCATGCAATGTGTTGCGTGGAAAGTGTTAAATAATTAAGTTAATCGTTTTGTGCGCCTATAAATATGCAGCGCTATTTGCAATGGGAGTATGTGCAGCAATTTAATAATTAAGGTATATTAGCAAATTAAATATTTATAACAAACATTAAGCAAAATAAATTAAAAGTGAAATGTTGACTTTATTTTAATTAAAATAAGAAAACATTTCTGTTTACAAAATAAATTCGGCTCAAAATTATGCGCTAAATAAAATTATATTTCAGAATACTTCATTCATATAATATAATATAAAATTTGGAGGATATCACAAAAAAATTTTTTGTTTTTTATTTGATAAGAAGAGCGTTTCTTTTATGCCATATACCTTAAATTAAACATAATTAAAAAAAAAAAAATTATTAAAATTTTTTACACACACATTTTTTACAAAATGGTTACATATAAAATATTTAAATATTTTCTTTTGAAAACAAGCAAGAAAAAATGTTAATGTCGGCTGCACTGAAGCTATTATGCTCTTTAGAATCATTCCTTAGAGCATAAAAGAATACAAACAATTCTGTAAATTTAATTTGATAATTCAGTCTAAATTACGGGTGTATGCTATAGTGGAGTGAACTTAAAGAATTTACAGATATTGTAGCGTTGCTTTAGAAAATAATCAGGTCTAAAATTTCATAAGACAAATTGTGACAAAACTCAAAATATTTAATTATTCATCAACATCTATTTTTGTAGCCTCTAAAGTAAGCGCCACCAAATGTGAACACTTATGCCAACAATTCGCACAGTCCTCGAAACACTTTTCATAAGCACTTTTTGGGATGACCTGGATCGCCTTAAGCGAATTTTGCTTTATCTCTTCAATCGACTGAAAACGGGTTCTACGGAGAGACGATTTCAGTTTGATGAACAAGAAAAAATCACACGGAGCCAAAATACTGTGGTTGAACGATGGTGTTCATCGCGTTTTTGGTATTAAATCTGGCCACAATAGTGACCCGATCCGAAAGAAATTAAACTTTATCGAGACGAGTCTAGCAAGGAAAGCAAGCAAGAAAGTTTATATTACCCAAAATTTATTTTATTTTATTAAAGCTTACATAATAAACAAATTAATATATAAACTAAATTACGCAGCGCTAGCATCATAGGCTTTCGGCTGATTACCCAAAATATCCATCAAAATCATTCGAACGGATTCGAACTCCCTTCTTATCTCTCTATCACTCGCCTGACGATTTTCAGGCACCATATCCTTCACTTCTTAAATATTTTTATTAGTAAGAGAGGTCGAAGGTCGTCCAGAACCACTCGTAGACTTGTGTTTTTTTAATAAAACTGTATCACCTCATGTCTTTGCCAACTTTCGCAATGCTTCCGCTTACGAAATTCGGCTAGAAGCACAAAATTTTAGACAAATTTTTTGTTAAATATTTTTATCCATTGTAAAATCGCAACGTGCTACTTAGGGTATCGGCCTAAGCAGCTGCTGTAGACAAATTTGTTGACAAATCGCGCACATTTAGTGTAGTAATTAAGCACAGTCCTACCAACTTAACAAAATACATGATTTCTAAATATTATTTACCCGCTGAATTTAATTACAGTGGCAACCTCCATACATTTCTTGGAAAAAAATAGAAGGAGTGGTCGTACAACAATGAAACTTTGCAGAAACACTTCTCTGGACTAAATTAAGAAATTTTCAAAAACTCTTGGAAAACCGTCTACTGCCACATCCACCTCCCATATAACTGCAATTGCCAAAATTTTTATTTTTGGACCTAGGGACTTGAAATTCAGGACACTTCTTAATTGAGTTCTCCTGATGAAAAAAAATTAAACTTAAACGCAAAGTGACGTTATTTGTACCTTTATGTTGATAAAACTCCAATATAATATGCAATGTTTTAATTGAATATGTAACAGGCGAAAAATTGTGTTAGTTTTTATTTGTAATATTATGAAAGCACCATATCTTTAACAATGGGATCTAGTTCTAAGGAAATTTTGTTCGAATGATGCCTTAAGCTACTTATGTAAGGATCCGAAGTTATAAGAAGTCTGTTGAAGACATCAGTATTTGTGGAAATTAAAATCGATGTTACTAAAAGAGACGGTAATTGGCGGTTGTTTTTTTTTTTTTTTAATTGAAAGTACAGACTCGGAACTTTCATTTTTTTATTATTAGTTTTTATTTTTTTATAGTAAGAGGGCTAAGCAAGGCAAAGCACATAAAGTTTTTTTCCATCAAAAAATGAAAAGTTGATATTTTTTAGTATAATTTTTGAAAAATTATAATAATTAGCTTACTCTGCCAATTTCAATAATTTTTTTTTTATAAACAAGTAGGTGCTATATTTTCACTAAAAAATAAAAGAAAAGCCATAGCTATAAACTTACACACAAAAAAAATTCTTTATTTGGACAATAATTTTAATCTGATTCTATTGAATAACTTTCCGTCGACTTCTGTTAGTTTTTTTAACTATAAAATTTCACTTTTTATAAAAAACCTTGTTGAACTTTTCTTATCCAAATATTTCTTTACAAAACAAAATCAATAAAGTTTTGAAATTTGAAAGTGAAAAAATCGTTTTTTTTTCCGCCGAAATGCCACTGTGCGCCCTTAGAAACCTTCGTTTCTACCAGGGACTGTCGATTTTAGCAAGCTTCGCTTAAGGAAAATCCATTCACCATAGGCAGACAAAAATACAAATATCCTGCTGACAGAGACGATAAGGTGAATGCACAAGCATCTTCCAACAAATCGCCATCTCAGTCTTTATGGTCCTGAATTTATTTTTATTTTTTATTTCTACTTGTATTTCATTGCCATTGTAACTAGTGAACATAAAATAAACAAACGAACTGTTTACTTGCTGTGTAATTCAAAATAATTAATAAAAATAAATTGCAGAGAGTCTGGTTAATGTATAAAGTGAAAAGGTTTTTTGCGTTTAGGCTTAATTTGAGTGACAACTTTCCATTAACTTTGAGCGACAATAGCCCTGGCTTCAGTGTTCACATGATCGGAAAAGTATGGTCCTGATAAAAAACAATTTCTATTGATCAAATCTGGCCGCGTTTGGATGTTTGATTGTTTAAGATAGAATTGTTGACGATTCAAGTTTTCGCTTAAGAAATGAATCAATTACGCTGCGGTTCAGCAGAGATTCGCAGTTATTTCATGATTCGGGCTTTTTTGTATCTAGCCTTATTCAATTATTAACACCCAGAAGGAAGCGTCGGAGACCCTATAAAGTATACGTATAAATAAATGATCAATATATTGAGCTGAGTCGATTTAGCCATTACCGTCTGTCTGTCCGTCTGTATGAATGCGAACTAGTCCCTCAGTTTTTAAGACATCGTTTTGAAACTTTGCAAACGTCATTTTCTCTTCAAGAAGCTGCTCTTTTGTCGGAACTGCCGATATCGGACCACTATAACATATAGCTGCCATACAAACTAAATGATTGGAATCGAATGGTTGCTTGGGAAACTTCCTCATTTGACGATATATCTTCACGAAATTTCATAGAAATAATGTAATATCGGAAGAAATTGTTCAGATTGGCTAACTATAGCTTATAGCTGCCATACAAATCGAACGATCGGAATCAAGAGGGCATTTGACGTGGTATCTTTACGAAATTTGACATGGGTTACTGCTTAAGGCAACAATATAATCTCCAAAAAAATTGTTCAGATCGGATTACCATACATATAGCTTCCATACAAACTGAACACATAGTTACTAAAAGAAATGCACCTGTGAAGGGTATATTAGCTTCAGTCTTAATATACCCTTCTTGTTTTTTTTTTCGCACTCTGAAAAATATTTTCTTGATTCACTCTAAGGAAGTCTCTACAAGCATTAGCTCTTAATTGTGTCGGCAAGGTTCTTTGCCTTACAGTGTTCTATTTTTTTCTTATTATCAGATAAAAAATTCCTACTTTGCTTTGCACTATTTCAAAAAATTTGTCGTTTCTTAGATTTTGTAGCAAATTAAATGCTTTACAAAAAGCGATTTCCGATTTTTCGTAGACCTAATCGTTTAAAAAATATTAACGGTTGAAGTTTGATCAGTTTGAGACAATTTTGTTTTATGAATTTTATAACTCAGTAAAAAACAAAAAAAACATAAAAAACATTCTAAATTACAAGATTCATATTTTTGTACGAAATTTAAAAAAATATTAATTTTTTAACAGCTATTTAGGCATGCGTTTTCGCCATTTTCGAAGAAAAAATGTTAAAATTGTGTAAATTCTCTTTGATGGTCTCCATTTTTGATGCGAGTTCAAACGATGCTAGGTGAGATAATCACAAAACTGAACATCGCAGGTCTTGTCCTTAGTAATCCGAACTCTAATGAAAATCGATTTAATGTAAATTTGATTACTCATTGCGAAGTTGAGGGGCACGATCACGGTGTAAATAGTTTATTTTAGGTGTTAAAAATTTAGAATAATAAATTGAAGTAATTTAAAAAAGGTGAAAACCAGAAGTGCTAATGTTTGATTCACCTAGTAACTGTAAATCATTACATTATCCTGCAGGAAAAAATATTTTGCTTTTTGGCTCATGAAGCTATAATAAAAACCAAAGGCTTCTTTCGAATGACGTTGAACTTATTAGAAGACTTTTATGAGTTTAAAAAAAAAATGTACTTGCCAGATGTATAAACACTTGCCAAACACACACATAAACACCACCACGTCAGGCCACATGCTCAGGGCGACATTAAATTGTGTGTAATTGTGCGTTAGTGTGCGTGGACGTGGAAAATTTATTTGCTCCGCGAGGAAGTCAACAGCCATAAAAATGGCCGAACGCCTCAACCACAGCCAAACAATCAACACAATCGGGCTGGTTGCGGCCAAGGCAGTCTGAACTTCCAGCACATAGCCGGAATCATAACCATGTGCGACTGAAGTAACAACAGTTGCACGCGGTAACCGTTACTGGTTGCAGCAACAAACAAGAAAATTACAAAATCTTTCCTTGCTTTCCGTTACTAAGGATTCCACTGCCAGCCAGCGCACAACAACCAAACATACATTAATAATGCTGCCTCGTTCGTGGGTGCAGCGGTCAGCACCATTTTCATCATGTGCATCATCACCAACTTGCAACATAGCGCGCAGATTGCGTTTGCGACGCGTTCCCTTTCTTGCTGACGTTGCTGGTTTTCAAGGCAACAGCAAGCATACACAAGCACATGTGAAATCACGCTATAAATTTGTATGTGTGTGTGTGCTGTTTACTAAGCAACTATGTTGCAAAGCTGCCGAGTTGCAGTTTGCTGTAATTTTGTGCCAACCAGCATTGTTTGGCGTTCTGTGGGCGATTAAGTTGCTGGCAAGCTGCTGCGTTGCATACTTTAAGGGTCTGTACCGCACAGTTCATAGTTTTTATCATGCTTGAGCCCGCCTTCTACCCTCTACAACTATTAATTTGCCCCACGCTGGCTTGAGAAATGCTGACTCGGCCACTGCAAAGGTCTTCAGCTAAAGCCGCAGAAGCGTTCAAGAGTACTATACTTTAACCACTTGCTCACCCACATGCTCACTTAGTATGTTGGTCAGTTCGTTCAACGCATGCAAACTGACGCATTCGCGAGCTCTTCACATGAGTTTCCGAAACTTAAGCCATTTCCATTCTGCCCCGACATAAAGTGTTAAATGCTCCAAACAAAAGCATTTCATTATGCCTCTTCCGCTCAATTATTCACTGTTGATTCTCATTTTCGTGCTGAAATGTGTAATTGTTGTTGCAGTCGAAAAATGAGAAGTAGTTTGTCTGGTTGCACGTTCAACTTGACCGACTTCTTTCACTTTATCTTTATTTGCCAGCCATTTTTAGCTTTCCAAATGAGGTGACCTAGCTTAAACGATGGATGTCGGTTCGTTGAACTTTATTCAGGGATAAAAAGGTGGAACGGTTCTTTGCAGAAATAACATCAAGCTTTTCGATCATCAGACTCGTTTGATTGCCTGGTCTAAACGGAATCGGTGAAAATTACTGATATACAAGCAATTATGGCCATCTTTACCTCGCGACTCACCCTTACATTATAGTGGAAACGAGTTGGATCTCCGTTGACCTCTTGCATTATAGTACCACTAGACATATGGCCCTTGATTGACCTTAGCAGGCGTTGGTCGACGAACAACTCCTGTGCGACTGCGAGTTGCTTCTGGTATAGAATATAATGCAGGAGATTCACTGAACTAATTGTGTATCACAAACTTCATCTTGCCGCAACTGTAAGAGTTCTTATTGAAAACTGTCCAATAAGGCTTAAAATCTTATAGGACACAAAGTGTCAATGTTGCATAGAAGAAGGTGAGGTCCAAGCATTTTCTCCTCAATTAACAAGGTTAAGATAGAAAAATCTCGGTAATCATACTTTCGGCGACTTTTTGTGTTTAAGAAGGTGAATCTAATTCAACCTAACTTAATTCACGTAAACACGTTTCCCAAAATTTACTTCCATTAATGTTTGAGCCTCTTACCCAGCCGGCTAACGCTCTGTACCCATCACTCTCCTCTGTAGCGCCCAATTTACCGTTATTACTGAGAGATTTTTTTCTTGTCATAATACTTTAAGTGCACATGTACAGCCAATGGCCATTTGAGAATACAGCTGTGTTTCAAGGTCGAACCAACGAAGTAAACCACAACTGACAAACTGTTGTCTATTCCAAGTAACACTTATGTGAATACATATTTACATGTTTTGTATATGTTCTGCTTTTACAACGGTCACTTTATTTTCAACACTGCTTTGCTATGATTAATTCTAGCAAATTGCTGCAGAAGGAAAGTATTTCGAAATATGGCATTAGGATCTGCCACAAATACCAAAATAAAAATTTAGGAATATTTTGTTTTTTTTTTTTTTTTTGAAAAAAGATTTAAGAATTGTATCCCAAAAACCTGTGTAAAATTTCATGAAAATTAGTTGAGTTGCCAAACGACTTCAAAAATAAAATTTCGAGGAAAATGTGTTTAAAGGCGGCGCTCTAGCCTAGAAACTATTAGTCGGATCAACTTGAAAATTTTAGCCCATATTCTAGAGTTGTTGCAGAATTTAGTAAGATCATAAAAAGTTTAATTTTTGGAAACTCGTCTACCAATGTAACACCTTAGATAGATAAATGAATGAGGATTGCACCGCGATCTAGGGTCTATTGTGCCCTCTCCTATCTCACAGCGTCTCAACTAGCCCCAAAAAATTGATGAATTCCAATATACTGCTAGGTGCTAGTGAGGCGATGTGAACCCTATTTGGAAACATGGATCCAAGGGCCTTAGTCCTGCATCTATAGATCGCCGTGCAATCTATTAGCAGGTGTTCTGGGGTTTCGAACTCCAAGTCGCAGAACCGGCAATTTGCACAAGAAGCTAGGCCCATGTTGAATAAGTGCTTCTTGAGTTTGCAATGGCCGGTGGAGAAGGCGGCCAGTAGCCTGACTTTAACTGTAACACCATAAGCAAATTTGAAAAAAATAGTTTTTAGAAAAACGTGTTCAAAATAAAATTTTTGGAAAATAAAAATTTCAATTAAAAAAAAAAATGTCATTAAAACAGGCCAGATTACCCTACTGACCCCTAAATAAAAGTAAGGTTATAACAAAATTTAAGTATCACCCTAATGAAAATACAACAAACGCTTTAATTGTGCAAAGTTTATTATTTCAATATTTTTACCCCCCTGCTTAACACAAAACCTTCACAGATTTCATTTTAGAAACTTAAGTGCCGCCCTAATGCTGATATAAAAACCTTTATTCATCTTAATCATCTCCCAGTAGGCTGAGACACAAACCTTTCTCGTAAAAAAAATAAAAAAAATAAAATAAACAAAAAAAAAAAACACAATTACAAACATAAATGCGAAAACCACAGTATCATTGTTAACTATTTTTTCTGGAAATTCAAGGATAATTGCATGAAATATTACGCCCTTTGTCAAGGCGTTGATGTGCTAACTAAATGGCAGACCCACGGCGCAGCCATAATTTAAGCAATTTCTCTAAATTACCTTTTGAATTTGGCAGAAAACAGTATACCCAAACTATAATAACAACAGCAACAACTTAGAAACTAGCGCACTTTAACCATTAAAGCACACATATTTGTAGATTTTCACACATACATACAAACACACATAAATATGCTCATATTAAAGTATGAAACAGTTTGGCTCATGAACATGAGAACGGCAACCAAATGCATAATTACAGCAAAGAAAATGTTCCGTTACAGTTAGCGCTTCAGTTGTGTGTGTGTACCGAAGTCCGTTGAAGGTTGTCTGTAGTAGCTTAAGTGGTGTCTATGTACATTATGTACTTATTTAACTTACATTGCATATAATATATATATGTTTAACTGTAAATGGGTAATACATGCATGTATGTTTAACTATAATTGAGTATGTTTGTAGGCGTGTGTGTTTGTTGCAATTACCGTTGATGGAAGGATGCAAAGCTGAGAGTTATTGCAAATGGCGTGGCGTAGTTTCCGCTTGGAAATTGGAAAAAAAGTGGTTGAAATGGCTACATAATAAACCATTCTCAACTACCGGAAACACATATACTTGCCTAAACATATGTATAGATGTCTGTATGTATGTATTTTTATAGTAGTTGAAAGATGGCGCGTGCCTAAAGCGGGTCAAATAAATGAATAAAGAAAATTATACGGATAATTATTTTAGGAAGTGAAGTAAGCAATCTGTGTAGAGTAAAGCAGAGAGAAAGCAGATGGTGAAACTATTATTTTCCTGCAAAAATGATGTGAAGATTATATCGGGGCATTGGTGGCTAGAGCAGAGGTTTCTTGAATAAGAGTAGTAGCAATGGTTGAAAGAAGAACTGGATTTTGTATAAATATAAATATTTATATTAGGGTGATTCAAAAAAAAAAAAAATTTTCGTTTTGTACTCGGAAAAAAAAGGTTCCTAGACACCACTAAGAAAGCCTCTTCAAGCATGAGTTCTTAATTGTAACGGGAAGTTCGTTCTTCTTACAGTTTTCTATTTTTTCTTATTATCAGATAGAAAAATTTATATCTCGCTTCCAACTACTTGAAAAAAATATCTTGTTCCTTTGATTTTGTATGAAATTGAATGCTCTACAAAACAGGTCTCCAATGCTTTTTTCGTAAGCCCAACCGTTTAAAAGATATTACCAGCTAAAGTTTGATTATTTTTGGGAAAATTTTTTATTTCTTATGAATTTTATAACTCAATGCAAAAAAATTATTATGAATGATGAAACTCATAGTTTTGTAGGAAATTTACTACTCTATAAAAATGGTCTGGTATGATTTTTCGATTAAGTTAAGCGTTAACGAGATATTCAACGTCAAACATCAATGCATTATGGGTGGATTAAAAAAAATATATATATTTTTTCGTTTGGTACTCTGGAAAATAGGTTCCTAGACACCTCTAAGAAAGCCTCTCCAAAACCTATGCGTTTCTTCATTCATAATGATTTTTTTAAGTTAGTTTTTGAGTAATTCGACAAATAAGAAAGGGAGCTCGGGCACTTTCCGCGGTTTCCTCAAAACTATGTTCTTTTGAACTGGTGACAACTGCAACTCGAAAACCGCTCAGTAGATTTTAATGAAATTTATACAGCTTTTAGAATACATAATAAACTCGAACCTGATCGAAAAATTTTTTTGTTTTTCAAAAATTTCGACTTTTTAAGACCAATTAATTGTAGATTTTTTTCCAAAAATTTAGACAAAAATTTCCTAAGGCCGCCATTTTGCCATTTTCTTAATTTAAAAAAAAAAAATCCTTCGATCAGATCCGATTTTATCTATTTATTATATCACACTAATTTTTTTTTTTGATTGATGTTAAATGAATCTCCAAAGGTCTATGGTTGTCACCGCAAGTATCTTTTTTTTGGAACTGGGTCAACACAAACAACTATAACTTTGGAAATTAATTTTTTTTTTTTAAATTTTCGTGACTTCAAGTCAACAAATCCTATAATAAAGCCATATTACTACTTTTGTAAAATAACATGATTTAATAGCAGAAAAAATACTGAAAATTCTCATTTTTTCGTGCCTCTGACAACCCCTAACCCCTTAAGCGGTCAGTAGGGTAATCTGGTCTGTTTTTTTTTGAAATTTTTTTGTTTTCATAGATATTTTTATTCTACAGTAGAACTTTTTTCACATATCACGAGGTATATCGTGGAGTGTATAAACAAATTTTTTCGGAAATTTTTGATGACATCTTTCTCATGTTTGGATCATCTGAAACACAAAAGCCCAATTTATTCTTAAAAACTATGTGAATGGTTATCGTGTCCACTAGAATCATGAAGAAATGTTGATAAATAAAAAAGGAATTAACATTTTTTTTTTATTTGTTTCACCATGTTTTTTTACAGAAGTTTTGTCATAACATTGTCAATAAATTATAAAAGATTATGAATCTAGTAGGGACGTTTGTAAGGCGTATTGTGAATATCAAAACAAAAATTAAGCAAATCGGTTGAGTAGTTCGACCGGAATCAAGTCCGCCAGTTTAAAAAAGTGTGTTTTGAAAAAAATGCGTTTAAAGCGCCAGGGGTGCACTCCGAGCTTCCCGGTGGTAAAGTGGGTTCCTACATTAATTCTTATGGTATAAGGAAACAGAAAATGTAAAAAAGATTACCCTACTGACCCCTTAACTAAATCCATGTCGCCTTAAAGGTTATGCAGTTCGTGATACCATCATTTTGACATTCATTGCTTACTCGAAAGGCTTCGAAGTTCTTACGAAGACGAGTTTCTCGAATACTCTTTCTCATCTCGAGTTGTCATCGTCCATGTTTCGGCGCCGTAACTGTATAATACGACGGTGATATTGGGAGGCATATACAGCGTCATTTTTGTTCGTCGAGTGAGTGTTCTGCTTCTCAATTTCCTACCAAACCCCAAAAAGCAGCTGTTGACAAGAGTTTTTCTACGCTTGATCTCCAGACTTAGCTTATTGGTGGCATTTATGCCGATTCCGAGATATACTTGTATAAAGTTCTTAAATGTATAGCTGCCAATGGTGATTTACTTATGTAGTTCTAAGATGCGAGAAATTTGTGGCCTCCAGGAGAAAGAATCACCCTGTCTAATACCCGTGTGGGATCGCACAATTCGGAGAAGATCTTTCCGGTTTTAACGGAGCTGTTGGTTGTGCTCAATGTCATTTTGTACAGCCATTTGAGTTTCGCGGGGATACCAAATTCAAACATGGCGTCGAAGAGGTCAAAGAGGCTAAGAGGTGCCTGTCGAAAGCGGCTTCGAAATCGACAAAAAGGTGTTGAGTGTCGATCTGTTTGTCAAGATTCTTCTCATATTGTGAAAATCTGGTCTTTGATAAACTTACCAGGTCTAAATCTACACTGATAAGTTCCCATCCGTTTATTTACGATGGGCTTAAGTCTTTCGCACAATATTATTGAAAGAACTTTATATGCAAAGTTTGGAAGCGTGATCCTGCGATAATGTTTTGCAAATCGATCAGCGGCATCATGATCCTAAATAACTTGTAAATCGGTGGTTACTTGAGTAAAATAGCCAGCGTGACAAAAGTTAGCTGTTTAGGTACTAATGGCCGCCAAATGGTAACACTATAAAGCGGTTTTAGGGCGATTGGCACTCTGCCAGTAGGACTATCTGAGCGATTTCAAACCTCATAAGACGGTCTAAATGATTTGAAGAGTCAAAACAAAGAAATGGTAGAGCAATTAGCTTAGAAATTTTTGATAAAATTTACTATTTATGCGGTAAGATCTGTCTGAATCTATAGCATACCGAAAATTAAAATAATATATTTTTTTGTAATTACCAAAAATCTATATTTTTTAGACTGCCATACTAGGTGTACCTTTCTATTATTATTATTTTTTTAGTTTAATGTTATGATATACATACTTATACATTTATCAATTATACACAGTAAAAATTAAATATCTTTCAAGTTAAACGCATGCTGAAATCAGGTTCTCCTTTATTGTGGTCTTCTCCGTAGATGGAACCTAAGAATAAGCTATCTTCTAGAATATATCGTTCGAATGATCTAATGGTGCTAAAAGTAAAAATTGACGTTTTAAAAAGAGTACTATTTTATCAAAAATTTAGATCATATCTGGTCTGCCAAAATCCAAATTTCGAGGAAAAAAAATATACAATGACCTACCATTGTATAAAGAAATGTGCAAATATGTGGCAGAAATTGACTCAAGCAAACTTGAGAAATGTAGTTTTAAGAAATAAGCATTCAAAGATAAGCTGATAAAGCATTGAACTAATTAAAATGTGTGCCCACACTTTAGAAAACTGTTATTCAAAAACTACTAGAGTCATCAATTTAAAATACTATTTTTAAAGGCATAATCCATCGAAGTATGAAAAATAAAATTACATTTGGTCCGATACCAAATTTCAAACTTCTAACAAAGTATTGTAGAGGCTTTCGTATATTAAAAACGCCTACAAACATAAAACTTTTTAATCAAATATTTTCATATTTTCTAATTGTAATTTATGTTTAATTACAGTTAAGCTTGCTATCCGAAACATGCTGACATACAAGTAAAAACCTTATTTTCATTAATGTCACATCAATTTACTTTGAAATTTTAACCGTTAACTAATGACAACAACATATGACATGATTTGCATGTGAAATAATTAATTTTCTGTGTGCTGCAGTACAACAAAAGTGCCGAACAAATAAGCTGAATAAAATAGAAAAACTTTTGATGTGAGATTAATTTGAAATTAATTTCCTAACTTTGTCATATTAGTTTCATTTTAAGCCACTAACAACGCTTTCGGCTTAAATTTGCATTTACTATTAATGGAATATGTGGCAGCACACACACTAAATATATGTGTGTGTGTGTGTGTGTACTTACAACTACATGTGAGGAAATATTTTCGTAAATTCCAGTTTGTGTCTGTGTGTGCACAAAATTATTAAACAATATCCGAAATTCCGCTATAAAATGCAATAACGGTACATTTTGCCATACACATAGAACTCATGTATGTCCGCGCTGCTTTTTCCTGTGCACAACATGTCCCTTAAGGTCCGCCCATAACCTTGTTAACAATTTTCCGTTACATTTATAACTGCCCTTCGTTATCCGGTTAAGCTAAAAACTCACTTCCGCTATAGAGGCAGACTGTCAGTAGAGTCACTTCCGCCTCCAAACAATTGCCTGTTGAATTTCGGCGAATTTTTCGGTTCTCGTTTTCGCTTTCGTTTCAAGCACTGATGCCTCACCACAAATTCAATTACCAATTTGAGTAGCGCCCCACTACGACTAGTGGTGGAGCGGACGAAGCGCGGGAACTATTTCTGGGTATATGTATGTATGTGTGGTGTTCAACAACACCCCCGAAAAAAATAACAAAAACCAAATAAATAATTCTGAAGTGGTAGTGCTGCCTGTGGCGCTTTCCTCGGCAGGGTATGCGGGGTGTGTCAGCACTTTTGCTTGTTCATTTTGTCCGTCTGTGGTTGATTTTAATTTATAAAGAGGCGCTGCATGCCACAACACCACGCTGATGCTGGCAGCCATGTGAGGGTAGGCACACCGGCTGTCGGCAAACAGCAACCGGAGGACACAAATGAAGAGCAACAAATAAGCGGCATACATACGTAGATAAATACATATGGTATATGTACGTATGTATGTATTTATAAATGTAACTATGTATTAAAGAGCGGTGCCTAAATATATTATGTATGATTATATGTATGGACGCAGTAATAGGTTAGTTTGAAAAGTTTGCTGAATTTCAGTTTTGATGGACCGGTACAGATGGACTGCAAAAGTAAAAAAAATTTTTGCAAAAATCAAGTTCTACAATTTTCATGTAAAATTATTTCAAAACCTTTAGAAACATTAACTTTTAAAATTTTTCAAAAAAAACTTAATTTATTGACATTTTTAAGGTAATCTCTGAAATTTAGTCCGTTTTTTATGTTGATGTTGAAACTTTTAACGATTCACTCAAATTTTAGATTAGGTTAGGTTAATTTGGTCAGTTTTGGTTCTCAGTGATACCAAATGTAATGCTGTTATGTAGTCCATAAGGAGTAGTTATCATTAGAATGCCTGTGCTTGACGAGAATTTCCATAGGCTCTTTGGCCTCAAAAATAATACGTTTTCCAGTGTCTCATAACTCATATGAGGGACAAGTGCAGCTGAGATGCTCCAATGTTTCCCTGTTGCCTTGCTCATAACATTTCTTGCAGTCTTCTCAATCAGCTGTCAGCTTTATTCTGCAGGCGTATGCCGCCACTAGACTGTGACCAATGAGTATCCCAATCATATTCCTCCAGTCTTTTTTACCGAATGTCAGTTCATACTTTGAATATTTCTCATTCACTTGAAATATGTTGCCTTGGTCCGGCGGTTGAAAAGGCCAACCATTTCTTTCTCCGTTTACTCTGAACCTTCTTTACTTACTAAATAGTGGGATCATATAGTCCGTACTTTCTAAAACACCATTACTGCACGAGATATGCGCAAAGGATCTTTAGGTGTTAAGTATGTGAATTCTTATGCAGCCATTGCTCGTTCCGCCGATTTTGTCGCGCAGTTTTCAGTGTTGATGGCAGATTTAGTTATACTTAAAGAGCCATCGTTGGAGTGGTTCTTAAAGGTCCTGTTATACACAGTGAAGCGAGTCACTGAACCCTTTTATTGGGTTCTGGTTGATAGATTTCCGTATATCTATCCACCTCAGTATTGCACCATAGAGTAGATTGGTTTTACGATTGCTGTGTACAAGCAGTGCATAAGAGGGAGAAAGTCCTTAGGTTGGGCCGTGCGTCTGCCTATATGCATTTAAGCCTTTCTTATTTTTTCTTATTCATTTATCGCAAGGAATTTCCATGAAGGAGATTTTGTATTTTGGAGTAAAAATAATAAGATCAGTTTTCTACGAATTCGACACCCGATGCGCTGCCTAAAACTGGACTGCATTGAGAGAGGTGGTCATAATATAGCTAAGGATGTACAGATGCGGTTATTGAAATGGCAATGTCGTTGGCATATGCAACTCCCTTTGGATCTCTAGTTTCTAGTTCTTCTTCAGTTTTCTAATTTTCTAAAGTTGGTAAATTTTTTTACTAAAATCTGTTTTACTTGGTTAGTGCTTTCTAGATAATTTCAGTTTTAGCCAGAAATATATTTTTCTTTAAGTATAAAGTTATTCGTGTGAAAAAAATGGACACTCACAAAACCCAGCCGCTGATCCTCGTATTTGTCCACTAAATAGCCCCTTGTTTGCAGTTGGTGGCGAGGTAGCATTGTGGTGACGGCCGTCGGTGGTGGATTGTTAACGCATTATCTCAGCGTTGGCAGCTGTCAACACAAACGCTAAATTACGTTCTGGCGAGCTGGTAAGCTGGTGAGCGTGGCGTTTTAACTTATTTTCGCATTTCAGTTAAATGTTCTCATTTTTTGTTTTTGTAACGCGAAAGCATCCATTTCATGTGTCTGTTGGTTTTTCGCCGCTGAATGATGTGGTTTTATTTTGTGGTAACTTTAACAAGTGTACGCTTTTTACTTGTTGTCTTCATCACAGTCCAGTCCAGCAGGCAGACTGTGTGTTGTTACAATTTCATTAATAATGAAAAAGGATAATTTGTCATCAGGCAGCGGCGCGCAGAATTGCTACAAAACGCCGTAATTCACGATTTCATGCCCACATGGCTAAATGTGCGCGCTTGAATGAGCGTCAAAGCGAAAGGAAAAAAACAAAACAAATGTAAAAGGTTCAAAAGGCAAAAATAGCCTTGCAGAAAACGTAGAAAAAAGCAGGCAAAGCAAACATTTAAAAAATTGCGAATTTCATAGAAACTCATGAGCTGGACGACCTTTTGTTGTTTTGTGTAATGAATTTCATTTTTTATTTTTATTTTCATTTCTCCTCTCTCATTTTCAGCCACGTTGGAATTTCGTTGGTCAGGCATGCGAATTTATGAAATTCATTAGAAACCCATATTTTATTATGTAACATAGATGGAAAAAATGCGAAAAATTGTTAGCACAAAAAATTTCACAGTCAATTAATTTCGCGAAATGAGATACAAACAAGAAAATTTATATGTATATCGTCACCTAAAATACAAAATAACGTAAAATCATTTTTCATAAGTTTACAGGCGAAGGAAAAACGATATAATAGAAAATACTCGTATAGAAACAAAATTTGAGTATTGGTTATAAATTGGTTATATATTGGTTATAGATAGGTTATATACTGTTTATAAATTGGTTATACCTGACAGCTGAAGCTGAAAATTTTTTGTTACTTTATATGTAATATGATGTAGTGAATCATTTTTATTCTTCTTTACTGGCGTAGGCACCGCTTACGTGATTATAGCCGAGTCAACAACAGCGCGCCACTCGTTTCTTCTCTTCGCTACGTGGCGCCAATTGGATATTCCAATCGAAGCCAGGTTCCTCTCCACTTGGTTCTTCCAACGGAGTGGAGGTCTTCCTCTTCCTCTGCCTTTTGTACTTTTTGGAGGGTACTGCGTCGAATACTTTCAGAGCTGGAGTGTTTTCATCGTAGTGAATCATTAGCAATATAAAATCACAATTTCGGTATTTTTGATGATACGTTGCTTTGCATTTTAAGCAACGATATGCATATCTGCGCTTTTTCATGTATATAAAAGTGTGCGTGTTAAAATCCATAAGCCTTGAGGCTAAAATGCGCTAACTGCTCTATAAATAAAATTAATTTCAAGTCAATATTTTGGTAGCTAAACTTAATTAAATATTTATGATTTGTTGTAGTTTTGTTAACAAGTTTAGTACCGTTTATGTTTACATCAGCTAACGTTTATTTATAGAATTTTTTATAACAACACTGGTTAACAAAATTTTAAATTTTTTTCTCACTTAATAACAGTGGAGCACTAAACGGTTATACGTGAATGTGAGGTTTTCAACATCAAAACATATATTTTCTTAAATTTTCTTAAAAGTTATAAATTTTTGATGCATTTAGAGAAAGTATTGCTTAATCCAAATAAAATCGTATGATTTTTGTGCATATTTGGCTTGTGGTGCCAATAGGTAGGTAGCATTATTGCCCTCGGTTCCCTTTGATAGCGCTTCTCCGTTAAGAAAGGATATGTCCTAATGGCATCTCTCGACTTCTTCGTGTACGCGCAGCACCCCAATTCACCGGAAAGAGATCCAGATGAGTGTCCAGCACATGTATTTTTAAGGACATATTATACTATACTACCAAGCTTTATAGGTCATTAAAAGTTCATTTCTTAAGTCTTTGTAATTTTCCAATTAACGGTTCCTTAAAGAATTTTGGAAAAGGATCACAAAATATTTCCAGTAGAGTCTTTCCTGTACTTACAAATTTTTCCTAAAGTTCTTATCCTTCATTATTTGCTGTACTTGTAGACATTCTTTTTATATACTACTTCATCGTGCTGACTTAGAATAAGATCCGAAGTAAAGTAGTGATGTTCTAATCGACTTGCAGACTTTGGTGCAGACAGTTCTATACTTTGGAAATTATAGTGTATTTGGACTTCGTTGTTATATCTTTTATTTGAGTCCAAAAAAAAAAAAATAAATAATAATAATAACAATCACTTGCTTTATCCTTTGGTTTGGCCCAAATCATAGGCATAACTAATGACATATAGTATGTCTATGCACTTGTTTAGT
Source organism: Bactrocera correcta (assembly GCA_027475135.1). Classification (NCBI taxonomy): domain Eukaryota; kingdom Metazoa; phylum Arthropoda; class Insecta; order Diptera; family Tephritidae; genus Bactrocera; species Bactrocera correcta. The sequence goes on from CM050323.1 coordinate 112,072,169, forward strand.
ACAACCTAAGCCTTAATTATTAATGACGTGAAATTATGACCCTGAAGTATAAGAAATATTGTTATTTTTTTTTCAAAAATACTTTTGATCATTACCTAAGAAATAAAACTTAGAGGTTCATGTGAAAGTTTCAAGTTAATCGATTCAGTCGTAATGGGTTATTCTGCTTTAAAAACAAAAAAAAAATGTTTTTTGTTTACAATAAAATATATTTTTTTTTGTTTGTAGAGTTTATCTATTCAAAATATGTCTACAAGAGAATTTTTCAAAATTCAAATTATTTTCAAAGATAAAGGTATTTTGCTGTTCTATGAGCCGAATACACATAGTTAATCAATTTTTACACTTAATCCCTTATCTACGCTACTTTTACCCGAATTCACTTCAAAGCTTGGGAAAACATTTTCAAAAATACATATAGTATATACTCGTATATTCGTTAAATCTACATGCAAAAAAGTAAAATTCAAAAATAAATAAAACCCCTTTGAGAATCTTCTAGTTATATATTCGGACAAAGAAATTCCTAGCAGAAACTAGGGAAACTATATCACACAAAATAGGTAAATACATTAAAAAATATAATAATATTGCATTCCATTCTTACCATTTTACTAGTACCATATTGGAGATATCTTAAAACAAATGAAATTAATATGAAATAGTTTTATTCAAACAGTGGCGAAATATATGTGAAAAGATGACGTTGTAGTCAAAATTTTTCAAATTCTAGTTAAAAGAGTAGTTATTCCGCAGTAACTATTATTTATAATAGTAAAAGCTAGAAAGTATATTAACACATCTTCTAGAGATCAGAGTTTCGATTTGGTTGGTTCACTGGTTAGTTGATGAGCGAAGTTGGAAAGTATGAGCGGGCACATAAGTAGGCATTTATTGCAATATTAGTAGCAGTGAGTACCAAGTAATAGGATAAAATTCAACAATTCACATATAGAATATACTTTTTAGTTTACTCTACTTAGTTTATAGGTTTTAGATCTGAAGGTAGATGCCTTGTGATGAGCGCTTTGCAAGTGAAATAAGATTTAAACATTTAAGGAAGAGCTAAGTTCGGGTATAACCGAATATTTTATACTCTTGCAACTTGCAAGCATTAAAGCCAGGGAAGTAACTTCATGTACTTATGGTTTGTTAACTATATGCAGCATGAGCAAATGTTCACCCGATTTTAATCATTCTACGCACAAATATACAGAGATATTAAGATAACTCACATATGTATATAGTCGCCCGGAAGTTCGAAGAACTTCATATTAGATATATGGGGGCTAAGGGAAGTATACACAGGGTTCCACTCATTTTTAGCACACAGACTCCCTACTAACGGGTGATTTTTTTGAGGTTAGGATTTTCATGCAGTAGTATTTGACAGATCACGTGGGATGTCAGACATGGTGTCAAAGAGAAAGATGCTCAGTATGCTTTGACATTTCATCATGAATAGACTTACTAACGAGCAACGCTTGCAAATCATTGAATTTTATTACCAAAATCAGTGTTCGGTTCGAAATGTGTTTCGCGTCCGTGTCCGATGAGCGATGAGGCTCATTTCTGGTTGAATGGCTACGTAAATAAGCAAAATTGCCGCATTTGGGGTGAAGAGCAACCAGAAGCCGTTCAAGAACTGCCCATGCATCCCGAAAAATGCACTGTTTGGTGTGGTTTGTACGCTGGTGGAATCATTGGACCGTATTTTTTCAAAGATGCTGTTGGACGCAACGTTACGGTGAATGGCGATCGCTATCGTTCGATGCTAACAAACTTTTTGTTGCCAAAAATGGAAGAACTGAACTTGGTTGACATGTGGTTTCAACAAGATGGCGCTACATGCCACACAGCTCGCGATTCTATGGCCATTTTGAGGGAAAACTTCGGACAACAATTCATCTCAAGAAATGGACCCGTAAGTTGGCCACCAAGATCATGCGATTTAACGCCTTTAGACTATTTTTTGTGGGGCTACGTCAAGTCTAAAGTCTACAGAAATAAGCCAGCAACTATTCCAGCTTTGGAAGACAACATTTCCGAAGAAATTCGGGCTATTCCGGCCGAAATGCTCGAAAAAGTTGCCCAAAATTGGACTTTCCGAATGGACCACCTAAGACGCAGCCGCGGTCAACATTTAAATGAAATTATCTTCAAAAAGTAAATGTCATGAACCAATCTAACGTTTCAAATAAAGAACCGATGAGATTTTGCAAATTTTATGCGTTTTTTTTTTTTAAAAAGTTATCAAGCTCTTAAAAAATCACCCGTTATGAGGGCTGCTATATATATTTCAGGCCTAATAATGAAAATAGGAATATTTATCAACGAAAATGTTTTTTTTCGTTGGATTTGGCTCGTCTTGGAAGACCCACATGGTCGATTGCTGTTTTGTTTCGGACTCATACGCATAGATCCATGATTCGTCACCTGTGACGATCATATAAACGTCTTTTGAAGCACCGCGATCGTATTTTTTCAGCATTTCTTTACACCAATCCACACGAGCCTTTTTTTGAGCGATTATCAAATTGAGCGGGATCCAACGAGAACAAACCTTTTTTACGGTCAGGTGTTCATACAATATCGAATGTATGCTGGTGGGAGAAATGCATAGGCATGCCTCTATCTGAAGGTATGTTACATGACGGTCTTGCATTATCAGTTCACGTACGGCATCGATGTTTTCTGGCACAACGGCTGTTTTTGGACGACCTTCACGGAATTCGTCTTTGAGCGAGCGTCGGCCGCGATTGAATTCGTTGTAACAGTTTTTCACAGTGCTATAGGATGGTGCTTCATAGCCATATAAAGATTTTAGTTCATCGATGCACTCTTGTCGTGATAATCCACGTCGAAAGTTGTGAAAAATGATCGCACGAAAATGTTCACGAGTTAATTCCATTTTTTGGCCGAGATGAATTTTTTAATTTCCTGTAAATAAAACAATTCACAATTAAATGACAAAACGTTCTGAGTGCTGTTATGCTAAAAAATGTCAAACTTTCCAATGGAAATGTCAGGTTGCACCTGGCAGCACTTAGTGTTGCCTAGTCCAGAAATATATATAGCAACCTACGTGTCAGGAAAGAATTATCTCAGAATTTCAAACATTGTTCGATATTTGCGGTAAAAGGTTAAGAATAAGCGCTGGGGTCCACATATTCAGTGCCTATAGACTTGAAAACTTTTATCCTGATATGTTAATTCATTTTTGATTTGTACACTGAAAAGTGAAAAAAATGGAATTTAAAATGGTTTTATATGGAAAGTAAGCTTGGCTGTAGTCCGATTTCGCCTATTTTCACACTGTAAGTTAACAATGTAAATGAAGATGACGTACAAAATTTGGTGGAATATACGTACTACTATATGTAATTTCATCTAACAGTACTCTATGCCACATTTTTACCACGGCTCTATTAAGGACCTCTCATACCATCCCGGAAGTGCCTCTGGCGTATTTAGTTATTGATTCATCGCGCTTTCTATAGTTTTTACCAGTACCATTAAGTGGGGAGTAAGCGAGATTATTATCCGATTTCATCCATACTCACTTTTACACTATCGATAGGAGTTCTTATAATATTTGCGCTAGACGAAATTGGTTGTTGTGGCTTTAGTAGTTTCTCAGATATATACATTAAACTTATTGGAGGGCTAAGCCACACCCACTTTTTTTTTAAAGTATTGCCATCATTTGCTACTTTTTACTGCGATCGGATATTATAACATATCTATCTCGCTTAGGTTTCGGTGCTGCGTACAACTGTTAGGGCAATAAAGCTTTTACACTCTGTAGCAAGATGTTGCAAGAAGTCGCAAGAGTGTAAAAAATATAAACTTAATGAAACAAAAGTTAATTCACGCGAAACACTTGATACATTCAGAGAAGGAGGTATACATACATAAGTGAAATGTTATTTGTTCAACACTACTTCCGCATGTAAATGTTAAAAAGTCCATAAACGAAATTTGTCAACGGAAGAGAGAAATGCTGCTCTATATAAATCATAAAAAAATTGTAAAACACAGTCAAAATAAAAAAAGAAATGCAACAACACAAATAACACGCGTTGACACGCACGAATGATTCAGATATCTGCTACCCAAATGCTCCGTTTTATAAAAATATTTTTCCACTTCGCAATGATTGCGTTGTCAGCCTACATACAGTTAACCCGTGTGTTGCTGGCAGTTACAGTTATTTGCCTTGAACTTGACGACACCTTGGCAGGCCCTCGCTCAATGCTCTTGGCAAACAGCCACCGGACCTGTGACCTGGCCGCAGTCAGTGTCGCCAGGGCGTCAAAAGAGCGTCGCGTCGGCGAAATGCACAACACCGTGCGAAGCAACAACAAAAACACAACACAAGCACAGCGAAAATACAGTAAGAGCAGCGACAGCCAAAAGCGTAAAATCATGCAAGCGCTCGCTGGCAAATTGCTTTGAGGAAGCGGCAAGCGCTGGAATGAGGCGCTCGAACGGATTTTTTGGCAAAGTTTCGTTCCTTTGTGTCTGCGTGTGCAATCAACTGAATTTATCCCACTAACATTTATTTCGAGCAAGAAATATTTGAATTTCCATTTAGCTTTGGAATTTGATGTGCTTTCGAGAACTTTCGCGCTTTGCTAAGCTCACGATTTGTGTTTCTAAATGCCGACGATGGTGGCTACTTGTACACTTTGTGCCTCGTAATTTGTAGAGTTCGCTTGCATTTTTGGCACAGCACTGCTTCACTGATTGTAATCGAAAAATTTTCTGCAATAAATAGCGATAGAAATAGACATTCTCGCCCGATGTGACTACTCAAAGCTATGCGACTCTGTGAGCTTAACGTCGCTTTCGAAATTCTTTCCTCGGTTGCGCTCGGCAGTGCGCATCGCTTAATTCTCGAGTTTATTACCGCATTAAGCGAAATGCAGAAAATGAAAATGTCATTTGGAAAAGTGCTTCTTGGACTATCATATTCGCAAATGGAATTGCATATTAAGATTGCACTAAAGTTGTCTGCTTTACGGCATAAGAAGTGTGTGCAACTTCAGAGAGAAAATCGACTCTAATCCTGTTCAGTTTAAACGAGTCATTTCATAACACACTTATAAGAATTAAATAGTTATCATTAGGATTATTTCTTAAGAATTTTTAGTGTTGATTTTCGAAGAGTATAAAAAATTTAAATTAAAATGAGAGAAGAAATCGAATGGTGTATCTTTTCTTACAAAAATGTTGAATTTATTCTGCCTGTCAAATGTGCCTGTTTTTTCTAAACACTTTTCGACGGGTAACCGGTGAATGACACGCGCATTGCTTTGCCCCAAGGCCTGAATCAAAGACTTTAGATTTTAGCTATCCCCATATAAAAAAGTCTAAAGGTATGATATCACATGATCTTGGCGGATAATCGACCGGCCTAAATTATGTGCTTAGCGAAGTGTTCTCTCAATAAATTCATTGATTGGATGCGATGTGTAGGAATTGGCGTCGTCTTGTTAAAATCAAATGTCACGGACGTGACACGTGACGGACGTAACGTTCTCACCGTTATCATTTTTGAAGAAGTACGGACCGATTATTTCACCGGCCCACAAACCACACCAAACCACTTTTTTTTGATGGATGACATAAATATCTTCAGATTTTTCTCCGACCCAAATGCGGCAATCTTGCTTGTTTATATACCCATTGTTGGATTGTTATATTGGTATGGTGGACAATAATGTAAGAGAAATACGCGATCGTCTACAGAAAGTACACAAAGAACAGCTAGGCATCAGCTTTTAGAACAACGCCAAGTCAGGAACTAAACGATATTTTACATTTACTGCCAACAGAATTGTTCTGTAATTAAGTGTAGTGAGGTCAGCTCTTAGACAGATGAAATCCTCCTTATAATAAGGGAGATATTTGGTATTCCGTTGCTACCCAACACCATGGATTTCTGAAATCCTCTGATCTATAAATTCGGTCCCCAGTATTACCTTCCTTGCACAGAAGTGTCCGAAAGTGGTGAAGTAGACAGGGATACAGGTATAAGTAACTATGGATTGTTCACAACTAAATAATCGAGTGGGAGCCGGTGTCTTTTCAGCAAAAAGTCTCCTAGGGTTTCATTACAAATAGTGAAAGAGTGTCATGATCTGTTGGTGGATCTAATATCACATTTCACGGTGAACCGGCAATGGATTCCAGGGCATAGGGATATCCATGATAACAACGAAGCAGATGAACCTGCCAGAGCAAGCACCAAACCAAAAATATATGAAAAAGGGTGCAATTTATATTTCTCTAGCTAGGTGTAGATATAACGGGTGATACAAATAGAGGTACTTTCTCCAATATTTTTTGACAGATCAAGCGTTAATCATGTCAAGCTGCCATGTTATTTTTGTTCAGTATTGTTTAGCATCTCATTATGGAAAGTATTTCACGATGAACCTGCAATGTTTTCCGGTTTTCAGGACATATCAAATGAACTAGATAGAGCAGGCACCAACCAAATAAAAAAAAACGAAAAAAGGGAACTTAGATACATTTAGCTACGTGTATACACAATCAACAAACGTGTTATAGTTATAGCTGAGTCTCAATGAAGTCAATATCTAAATAGCTCAACAAGCAGCACACGTGGCATGAATGGAAAATGGGCCACACATACCTACTTGTAAAACTCAAAATGAATGACATTAAAGCTCTAGTAGGAGTTCTGACAGGTCATTGTGTAATGAGCAGACATGCCACCAGATTATTATAGAAGTTATCAAGAGCTGGAAGAGCAAGAGACTTTAGAATGCTTTCTATGTGACTACAAGGCTTAGGATAGGAAAAGAATCGCATCTATTGGTCGATAATTTCTTGACGATGACTCGGAGGTTGCCCAAAAAAATGTAGGTATTGATGAACTTCTTCAAAAGCACTGTGTGGATCTAGACGTAATAGAATGAGGGGTGGTTGCACAATGGGCCTCATAAAAATTAAGGTGTGTCGTCAGACATCCTCTTTACCTACCTAACTGCATACTAAGCGGAAGTCGGCATCCACAAGTTCTGGTTGTTGACTAGCGCCTGCTGAACACAAGGAGGTCCAACGCCAAACTCAAGAAGAATATCGGAGAACCGACTCGATTCATAATGAGGTATGGGAAGGTGAATATTTTAGGTTACGTGTTTGTTTATAGAAGGATGAGTACCTTTTGTTGAAGATACGCTATGAACTCTGTATGCTCAGCTCAAAGTATGAAGTATACTTAAATTTTAATTTATTGTCTCTTCAGAATTTTTAGTGAAATTTTTATTTATGTACTTAACAATTAAAAGCGCTGTTTCCACCCACGCTGTTTAATTAACGCATATTCATATGAGAAATTACTATTATATACTATATATTTACAATATTATGTATGCTGTTATCGCGCTATATTTAAACAGCTCGGAGAAAAATTAGCAATGAAAAGCAAACAATATTTGGTAATTATCACCGAAGTGTTGGCGCGTGGCTATTTTTTGGTAGTTTCCATGCCTACCTACGCAAGCGCATCTATTTTTATAAAATCCGACATATTTACATGTGTTTGCCTGTGCGCAGATGTGTGTGTGGGCACAAATATATTTATATTAAAACCATAATAACTTCAACAAACAACAGCAAAATGCATATATGAAAATTTTTTTGTTTTCCAGCAACACAAGGGTGGGCTATATAGGCTACAAGGGAAAAAGAAAATAATTTTTGACAACATTTAATTTGATATAAAGTACATTCAATTTCAAATAAACTATTTAAAAATTTAATTTAATTTGATATACAAGTACATTCAATTTCAAATAAACTATTTAAGGGTTTTAAAATTGAGTTTTAAGTTGAGAATGGCTTTCACACAGCGCTTTTTCAAACTTTTCGACATACATTCCTTATATTGGATGTTTATTAAAGCTTCCTGACCCCGAAGGACAACTGTCAAATCAGTTGCCAAAGTCACAGTCAAAGTCATAGTTTGACATTTATGTTGAGTATATGGCACTTTGGCAAATTGTCAAATAGTGATATGAGGCATATGAGATGCATAGTTTGCTTCCTGGTTAAAAATGTTGCCTTCCGAATCATATCAGAAAAATATTTTTTAACGGCATCCATAGTATTATAATGTGGAAGTATGTTGAGCCAAGGGTCTAAATTGATAAAGCTATGACAGTCGCGCCATCACCATTTTGTTGATAAGCTTATGCTTGAGGGCAAATTGTTCGAAAGAAAGAGCTTCACCAGATGCAGTCGAATTCGAACCAAAGACTCAATATAATAAAAAAAAGTCAACTAATAAATCAGAAATATTTAAAATCTTTTCAAACTCGAATTATTTATTAGCAATAAGATTTCTACACCTTTAAACAAACACCCTATATTTTGTTAAATTCAATAAAATTGCGTTATTTGCCTGTCTATACACAAAATTTCGTTTGCATTTGTACTTACTGTTGAGGGGCTGAGTTTGTTTATTACAAATGTAAATATTCCAACCAATGGCGGCTGGTTTCGAACGCACCAAAAAGCTGCAATCAAAGCGTGATTAGGAAATTTAATTACAATAATAGGAAATGAAAACATTTTGATAAAATATTTGTGCACATGGGTATACTTTTGTACAAAAGCGGATAATTAATTTTATATTTGCACATTAATAAAATACATTTGAAATTCAAAATTACGTTCAGCTTGGAGTATTTAAGTTTTCACTTTAAAATGTCAATACAAACTAGTAGTGTATTTTCGACCCGGCTAACTGGAAAAAAGTTGCCTTCAACTGACCAGCTCAATACCTATTAAACTGACTATATTAACAAACATGCATGGTATTATCGGAAGTCAGCCTTTGATAGAACTCAGTAAGGTATATAGCTCAGAGATTAGGCATATTTGAGACAATGTTTGACAGCTTAAACGGAATAAATTTCAATGTTACGTAAATTCGATATAATTGGTAAATAATGTTAATTTTCTTAAGAGTAGCCATTCCTTACCATAAAAACCTTAATTGGGTACTCTAAAATCCGAAAGAGTATAACCACTGCCATAAGCGTTTCTGGAGTAATAACTTTTTTTTATTTAAACAAGAAGAAACGTTAACTTCGGCTGTACCGAATCTAATATACACTTCGCAGGTGCCTTTATTTTAGTGTTCAGTTTGTATGGAAGCTATATGCTATAGTAATCCGAGCTGAACAATTTTTTCGGATATTATTTTAATACCTTAAGCAGTAATCCATGTCAAATTTCGTGAAGAAACCACGTCAAATGCAAACGTTTTCCATAAAAGCCCATGATTCCGATCGTTCGGTTTGTATGGCAGCCTTATGCTATAGTGAGCCCATCTGAACAATTTCTTCCGATATTACACTACTTCAATGAACAATAACTCATAGCAAATTTCGTCAAGATATATCGTCAAACGCAAAAGTTTTTCATACAAGAACTTGATTTCGATCGTTCAGTTTGTATTGTTTCTATATGCTATAGTCAACCAATCTAAACAATTTCCTCGGAGATTACATTGTTGCTTTAGGAAATAATATATACCAAATTTCGTGAATATATCTTGTCAAATGTGAAAGTTGTCCATACAAGAACTTGATTTCGATCGTTCAGTTTATATGACAGCTATATGTTATAGTGGTCCGATATCGGCAGTTCCGACAAATGAGCAGCTTCTTGAAAATAACGTTTGCAAAATTTCAAAACGATATCTTAAAAACTGAGGGACTAAACAAAAACAGACGGTCATGGCTAAATCGACTCAGCTCAGCATATTGATCATTTATATGTTTACTTTATAGGGTCTCCGACGCTTCCTTCTGGGTGTTCAGGATATAAATATTTGTTCTTGCCTTTATCTTAATTAGATTAGTGATTATACTTGGTATAGTAAAAACCGTAGTAGCGTCGAAAAGGCTTGAAAACAATGATTCAAAAAATGTACAGGTCGGTGGACATGCCCTCCTCCATTATGTAATACTGTTTACCCTGATGTACTTTGGCACCACTTCGGTAAGAGAAGACTAAAGCTGTAAGTTGAACTTGTATATACATAATATAATGGAATCAAATTTATTTTACTGTTAAGACATTGGACGGAGACTTGTTGAGATTGTTACTTGCGCTCTCATTATACTCATGCAACATGTTGCTACAGAGTATAACAGTTTTAGTTCAGTTTTCGAGTTAGATATAGGGTTATATACATAAATGATCAGGATGTTGAGACGAAATGAAATCTTAGCTGTCTGTCTGTCCATCTGTGCAAGCTGTAATTTGAGCAAAATGCCTTGATAAAACTTGGTACATGTTTCTTTGGCAAATAGTAAATGCGGAGTTCGTAGAGGGGCGTAATCGGCCCAGTACTCGTACTACGCTCTTAAAACACTATTAAGGGAAAACCTCATTATTCTCATTATTAAGCACTTAGTTAAGCTACAGTACTGCAATTCGGTACAGAGGATTATAAGAGGCTAAAAGTTTGGAAAAAGTTAGCATGGCCCCGCCTTCTTATAAATGGACATGTCTCTCAAACCGTTCACGTTAGAATAACCAAATCAACATATGTAAATCCTATAAGAACCTCTACCGACAGTGTGAAAATGAATGAAATCGGACCATAACCCTGCTCATTCCCCACTGTAATAATAGGCGTACAGACTACAACCAAAGCTAATAGTGCTCCTGAAGTATGTCAACGTATGACCAAACATTCTCCTAACCATAACTAATTAAGCCACTAGGTACCGAATGTGTGGACCCCAGTATCTTTTGTTGACTTTTTACTCCAAATATCGGTAGATGTGGGAGTTATTTAATTTAAATTCAGGGATAATACTTCCCTGAGCTCCCATATACTTGACACAACGATTATCGAACTGACAGGTGACTTTATTCCGCAAATATCGGCCAACATCTGAGATATCTCAATGAGTTACATAAGGGTGACTTTACTTCATATGATTATTGATGGTATGTGGCATGTTAATAAAATGACAGAAATAAATAAATCCGCGTCGATACTACCTCAACTCCATATTCTAGATATGTATGGTATAAGGATTTCGGTTTTCTAACAAAACAGGTGTGCATGAAGTGTATGTTTTTATATATAATTGCTTGGATTGTAATCCTGTGGTTGACGTTTTCCCTGGCTTTGTGTCGAGCAAGTTTCAATAGTATAAAATGTTCGGTTGCACCCGAACTTAGCCTTTCCTTAATTGCTTAAAGTTTAAAGTTTTGTGATCGAAATTTTGATCTTGACAGACGAAAAGCTCTGAGCCTATTATTGAATAATCGTCGCAGTATTTATAAAAACTCACGAAGTTGTCAAATTTCTTCAATCTATAAATACAGACCCAAAGACGAAATGGACACAAAATTTCATGAATCGTATTTAGTCTCACGGCTCAGATCAGCAAGGTAAAATGGGATGTCAAACTCTATCACATAAGCAACGCAAATATAACTTGGAGATAAGATCTACATAGACAGGCTTTCAAGAAACTTCAAGTACTGTGAACAGAAATGTGACATTGTATTTATTTTGAAAATTCTTTATTTGTTCTTCCAAATCAATTTCATTCCCTTCCAAGCAACGGATTTTTCAATCTTCGAAACACTGGTTGTAGTCACTTTCAGGGATTTCCTTCAGTTCCGTCTTCGCTGCGGCTTGAATCTCCTCTATCGTATGAAAACGGTGTCCCCGGAGCGGTCTTTTGAGCTTGGTGAACAGCCAGAAGTCGCACGGCGCCAGATCAGGTGAATACGGTGGATGCGGAACGATAAGAGTTGAGTTTTTGCGAAATGATCACGAATTACGAGGGCAGTATGGGATGGTGCATTATCGTAGTGTAAAAACCAAGAATTGTCTTTCCACAATTCCGGACTTTTTAGGCGGATAGCGTTACGCAAACGACGCATAACGTTAAAATAATATTTCTCGGTTCTCTTTTGGCACGATATTCGCTCGATTGATCGGTTGTTTCGGGGTCGTAAGCATAGATCGAAGTCTTATCGCCAATTATAATGCATTTCATGACACCCTGGTAGTCGGAAAGCATCGTTTCACAGTCAAGATTTGACGCGCTTGAGGCCGAAAACATCCTTCAAAATGGTATTGGCTGAGCCTTTCGATATGCCAACTTCATCAATAAGGTCTCTAATTGTTAATCGACGGGTTCTCAACACCAAATCTGTGATTTGTTGAACGTGAGCTTCGTCGGTTGAGATTGATGATCGCCCTGGACGCTCTTCGTCTTCGACACGTTCACGGCCGGCTTGGAACTCTCCATAGCACTTGTAAACATTTTTTTAGACATAGCCTCATCACCAAAGGTTTTCTGCACCATTATCAACGTATCCGCAGCAGAAAATTGATGACGTAAACAAAATTTAATGCAAATTCTTTGCTCAACAAATTTCGACAACGCAAAAAACGAAAAACTCACTTTTCGCAGCTCACGAAACGACACTTATCTCAAATACTAATGAATATTTTGACATGAAATTTGACATAAATCTGACTGACAGTACTACCAACCTAAAAAAAATAATTCTCCAAATCCTTCGACGCGCGCAGTTTAAATTCAAATGTAACCTTATTTTTTGGACACAGTATATGAGAGTTAAAGAGCAATAGTCTTCTGAACATTAAAAAAAATCAAAGAAAAATTAAGCTGCAAAAGAAGTACGCACAAATAACCAAAAGCATGACTTCATTTGAAAGTAAATTTATAACATTTCTAAAAACGCAAATGCAACAGAAACAGCCGTTAAAAGAAAACTAAAATAAGTAATTAAAACAAAAATTTTGCTAAAGGAGAGCAAGTCAAGTTACACTTTTGTCTTAGCGAACCCCAGTATCCTTCTTCGCAGCTCGTTGAGGCAAGTTTCTCCACATAACTGAAGTTTGAGTTGATTTATTCCATGAGAAGCGGCGGCAAAGAAATGAAATATAAAACTTACTTTGCTTAACATTCATGCAGAATTAAGCAACTTCGCAATTAAGGCGTAGGAATCCTTTCGTTTCACTTTGCTGCGAAGTTGTCCTTTCTACGCGCTGGCGTGATTCTGCTCTTCGCTGCCGTTCTTTCATAGTTGGATAAGAAAAATGGCAGTGCAGATAACCCAGGCAAGCGTGGAGACGTAAATTAATTTTGTTTTCGCGATAAAACGCCAGTGTCGCCGAAGGAATGTGCCGAGCGTGTCGAATGAATGCGAAGTAAAAAAAAAAAACGCTGAAAACATATAAAATACACATTTCGCACACAAATGCCAAGTGTTGCATTGTGATTTAAAAACTGACTTATCTTATAATGCCTGGGTAAATGAAAGTCGCACGGCAAACAGCGGTCGCGGGCAGAGATGTGCGTACGGTGGACGGTCGGTGGGATGGCCGGTTGAACGGTCAGCTTGAACCGTTGACCGTGTGCGTGTGTATGAATCATATTTAACTTAACGGTGTTTTTAAACCCTACAAGCTTACTTGTTTAACCACAATTTTAATTGTCTTAGCGCGTAAGGAGCAGACGACCTCGCATTGTCCTTGTATTTATATATGTACATATGTATATATGTATGTATGCTCGAAAGCGGTGATGCAAGGTAAACCCCACTATTCGAGTGAAGCGGAGCAGCAGTTAAAGCACTGAAGAAGGAAATGAGGCACATGGCTGACAACAGTGTGTGGGAGAGACTAGTGTTGTTGCGAAAACATTGAAGAATTGTCTCGGTAGCAAAATTGTAATTTAAGTTTTTATATAACACACAATTGCTGAGTGTGAGCATAAAATGTAATGAATATTGTGATATCGAAAAAAATGAATAAAGAAAATTTTCAAGGTATGTCACACAAAACCTTTTACCGAGTTCTGAACACGCACTTTGATATTTTTCTTTAGTTGCTTTATTTGCTCGGAAATTTCGGTGTTTAGCATTGAACACCACATACGAGATGTGTTCAAAAAGTATCGCGAATTTTGTGTTTTTTCAAACACTTTTTATTTATTCATGAATATCTATTTTGTCCCCTTCAAAATAATCCCCATTAAATATTATACACTTGTGTCAACGGTTTTTCCAATCTTCGAAGCACTTCAAAAAATCATTTTTTTTATCTTCTTCAGCCCCTCCGTTACGCTTCTCTTGACGAGATAAAGATTTCGACGCCATCTTTCACGGGCCTCTTCAGTTTAGGAAACAAGAAAAAGTCACAGGGGGCCAGATCTGGAGAATACGGTGGCTGCGGCATCATTAGTGTGTAGTTTTTGGCCAAAAAGTCGCGCAGAAGCAACGATGTGTGTGAGCAGGGGCGTTATTGTGGTGCAAAAACCAATTTTTGTTCTTCCACAAATCCGGGCGTTTCAGGCGGATTGCTTCGCGCAAATTGCGCATAATTTGCAGGTAATATTCCTTATTGACCGTTCTTCTCTGTGGCAAGAACTCATGATGCACCACGCCCCTGCAATCGAAGAAAACTGTCAGTTACGATTCGCAATACTTTTTGAACACAGCTCGTACAGTACATGCTTTAGGTTATGGAAAAACTTTCCTCGAACACGCCTTAGGTTAGGTTAGTCTGTTTAGCCAATGAGCCACGCATAGATGAGTTTTGGTCCTTGCGATATCAGATGGAGTTCAGTTACTAGGTCCATGAGGAGTAGTTATCGTTTAGGATGCCTGCCCTTTTTTGCGAACTTTAACCGACTACAGTGTATTATATCCTGGGGTACCCAGATGCTTACATGAATACGCCTTAAGTACCACTTTTCGGTGTTTAAGTAGTAAATTCAGAGTTCCCTAAAAATTCTTCAGAACATTATTCATAAAGACAAAACCTAAGCACAACGTGCAAATATTGCCGTTTAGGGTTATAATTAATTTTGGTAAATAAGAGTTTTGGGAAGCTTAGATTGCCTTAGTTTGACACCTATATTGCTGGGTTTGTAAAATCCTACAAAACACTGGAGAATACTTTGTACATGGTGAATAATTCTCATAATCCCTCTGTGTTTCATGCGATCTGGTCTATTTGCATACGTGAGCGTATAAGTTGCGTTCTTCTAAATGCCTACTTCGGAATTATTGAATGCAAGAAAAAGCCTGTTCAACGTGGATAATGTTCCAATCCAAGTTCCAACTAAACAACTTAAAAAAATCTTAATTAGTTATAATCTTATAAATAACAGCTCAATTGGAAAGTCTCCGGCCTAGCATAGTAAAACAAATTTTTTTGTCAAAATTCTTTTTTTTTATTCCACGTAGTTCCCTTCAAGGCTTATACACTGATTATAGCGACCTTCGAACTTAACAGTACCATTTTTGTAGTACAATTTGTCCTAGATCTCAGTTTTGGCGATCATCTCTTCATTCGACGAAAATTTCTTCCCAGCGAGCATTCATTTAACATCTGAGTACAAAAAATAGTCGCTCGAGATCGCCAGATTTTGAGAATACAGTGGATATGGAAGGAATTCGAAACCCAATTCATGGATTTTTAATTCACTTGTGACAGCGTACATTGGTGGGTAGGTGGAACAGCACCACAGCGCTTCTTCAAATGCGTAACTTTTTCGACGAATTCGACCTTGAAACAGTGCAATGACGCTTTGTAATAGTTCTTGTTAATGGTCCTTCCTTTTTCAAGATATTCAATAAAAATTATTCTGTGAGCATCCCAAAATACAGACGGCATAATCTTGGCAGCCGACTGTTGCGTTTTTCAGCGTTGTGGAACAGGCTCGTCGTGTGTAGTCTACTCGACTGATTGCTGATTGGACTTCGAAGTGAAATGATGGATGATTGGCCACTGGCACATATTGACGCAAAAACTCTGGTTTAATACGCTTGAACATCTTCGAAAACTGCTCCGAATCTTCAACTCGTCGTTGATTTTAGTCAAAGGTGATCTTGCCTGGCACCCATTATATTTTATAATTATGTGATGTACACATTCAGTTGATAACTCTAAAGCAGCTGCTATCTTGAACGATTTCACTTTACAGTTATTCAAAATTATTTAGTGGGCTTCTTCTTTTTTTGGGCGTGCACTGCGTTTGCCAAATCCAAACTTGACATACCAATACTTGATGGTTGATTTGCCAGATAGAGTGTCCGGAAACTCGTCATCAAGCCAAGTGTTTGTTTCAGCCGTATTTTTCCCTTCCAAAAGCATAATCAACACTTCGAACCCCTTCTTCTCAATTTTTTAACAGAAACAATATTTGCTTCAAGCAGAATTATATAATTTACAAACTAATGACCTTACAAATGTCAAATTTTTACATACGCCTTTTAAAGGTTAGGGAAAAAATGTTTTTGAAGGGGCGTTTAATTGAATAAATCAATAAAATAAAAAGAAAAACATTTATATAAGATTTAGGAAAAGTCAGTGGTCTTTAATACAAAACACACAACCAAATGACACATAACCAAATGTGTATGCCTTCAAAAATAATGAAAATAATCACATTCATTCTATTCGAATTAGAATTCAAATAATGATAATAAAGAAAGAAACCCCACAGCAACAACTTTGCATTCAGCGCCAGAAAACGGAACTTTGTATATGCCCAACAAATGCAAATGCAAACAACTCCAATAAATTAAAGAAAGACAATCATCGAAATGCCACAGTGACAAATCACAAAGCAAAATAGCTGCGAGGGGAGAAATATGCGGGGGTAGAAACACTGAGGGGCAATGCGAGGTGGCGGCATGAAGTTCAAACTTTTCGAATAAAAAAGCAGGCACGTGCTGAGATTTCCAACACAACCGAAAGCAACAACACCAACCGTTGCTAGCCGCAAAGCAAGTGACACAAAGTATGTTGAACAAAATGAGAATTTCGTTGGAAATGCAAAACCAAAACACAAAAAAATATTAAAAAAAAAACAGAAGTCAAATACCAAAGCGAAAGATTTAAAATAAATGCAATAAAAACGTTTAGCCAGCGAAAAAATTTACAAAGTAAATTAAAGTTGGCAATTGTTCATGTTCCATGATATTTCACGTTCAGTGTTAAATGGGCAACGCGGGCAGTTAAAGAGCATGGTGTCGGCAATCAGCAGACACTTTGTGACTTGGTGTTAATTGTCAAATTATGAGTGAATGTCCGGCAGCTGTGAACTTTTGAACGGTGACTCAATTATTTTTTTGTTACGTAAAAATTTGGGAGAAGCGATTTATCTTGGTGTTAATTTGCTTGCTTTATTTGTGGCTTTAGACTTCAAAATTTTAAATATAATATTATTATTTGGATTAATCGCTACACGCATATGCTGGATTTTGAAATTTGGTTAAAAGCCCAGATTTTTTTTGTATTTTTGCTTATTTAAATAAAAAAAAAAAATTTACACCGCTTACAAGCCGAGTTTACAACAGCGCGAAAGTCGTTCTTCCTTTTCGCTGTTTGGCGCCAATTCAAGATACCAAGTCCAGCCAGGTCTCCTCGACTTGGTCTTTCCAACGGAATGGAGGTCTTCCTATTTCTCTGCTTCCCCGGCGGCTGCTGCGACGAATACTCGAACAACCCGAGTATTTCCATCCGTTCGGGCGACATGACAAAGCCAGCCTAGCCGCTACTTCTTAATTTGGTGACGGTTGTTTCATGTGGTATTCGCCGTGGCCAATGCGTAAGGGACCATAAATCTTCCGCAGAACCTTTCTCTCGAAAACTCGTAACGCCAACTCATCAGATGTTGTCATCATTCCCGCGAGTACATCAGATAGCAGAAAGAGGATGATGAGTGACTTGTAGAATTTGGTTTTGGTTCGTCCGGACTTTACTTCCAAATTGCTTACTCAGCCCGAAGTAGCACCTATTGGCAAGAGTTATTCTGCGTTGGATTTCGAGGCTGACGATGTTTTTGGGCTTAATGCTGGTTCTAAGATAGACGAAATTATTTACGACTTCGAAGTTATGTCTGTTAACAGTGACGTGAGAGCCTAGTCGCTAACGCGACGAGCGTTTGTTTGATGGCGGGAAATATTTCGTCTTGTCCTCGTCCACAATCAAACCCATACGCTTCGCTTCTTTGTCCAACCTAGAGAAAGCAGAAACAGGCGCGGTTGTTATGATATGCCAAAAGTAGTACACTCTTGTAGAAGATTTTACATTCTCTATCCAACTGTGCAGCTCGAATTATTTTTTCCAGCAGTAGATTGAAGAAGTCGCACGATAAGGAGTCGCCTTGTCTGAAACCTCGTTCGATAATGAACGGCTCGGAGAGGTCCCAATCCTGATGGTAATCCTCAGTTTACATAGCAGGATTAGTTTTGCGAGTATACCAAATTCAGACATCGCGGCATTAAGGCAGGTCTTTTTCGTGCTGTTAAAAGCAGTTTTTGAAATCTGCGCACCCCCTCTGTGATTTTTGTTTTCACGCGTCTTTCCCAGACTTGGCGCATGTCGAACACCTGATAAGTTGTTGATTTTCCAGGTCTAAAGCTACACTGATAAGGTCCAATCAATTTGTTGGTGGTGGGCTTTAATCTTGCAGACTATAGCTCGATAGAACTTTATACGCGATGTTAAGGTGGTAGTTAGTGCAGATTGCGATCCCATATCCTTCAAAGAAGGTGATGCATACTCCCTCTGAGTTTTTCGCCGCCGTATTTGAATAGCTCGAATGGCAATTCATCGACTCCCATCGCTTTATTGCTCTTCAGACGGGTAATTGCTATTTGAATTTGTTTATAGTCATACGATAGAACGCCTGCTCTATCGTCATCGATTAGCAAAATGGATTCAACATCTCCTGATGTTATGTTTTCAATACCATTAAGCAGACTATAGAAGTGTTTTCACTATAATTTCAGTATGTTCTAGACAGAGGCCGCTGGGTCATCTCTATGGTTCTGCAAGAGTATGCTCCGGTCTTAAAACCTTCAACCTTGTCAAACTCTTCGTATTCACGAATTTCTGCCACTCTCTTTTTTGTCTGCTAATGCGTCTCGCTTCCCTTTCAGCTTCCTACAAAGATTACACAAAGTTTAAAAATTAAATGAGACTACAATGTAGATTTTTCTTTAAATTGGGAGCTTAACAAAAAAAAACGGTAATTAGTAATCCTTACAGGTTAGTAGTGAAGTGTTAGGGGTCTAAAAAATTTACCCATTGTATTCTATCACTCTCTCTCCCACTTTTTCTGCATTCAAATATAAACGGCCGGGCGTCAGTGATAGTTTAAGGTATAAAAGTTCACTTCCTGCTTCGAATAAATTTTTCCAAATAATTCCTTATAGTAGCTTTTGTACATATGCTTATATCTTGTTCAGCGCACTTCAACGATTATTCAATTTTATAATTAATACTATACAGTTTTTTGTAAAATATAGTAAGTTTCGCGAGTTAGAGCACAACTGAGAGCACGTTTACTAGTTTTCAAGGACCCGGGCTTGGGCCTAAAAAATTACAATTTTATTATTCTCCCAAGAGAAACATATTTCAGAGATATACGTTCAGCATATTATCTTAAAATTGTAGATTTTACATATGTAAATATGTTATATATGTATGTTATATGTACAGTATGACGCTCATAATCTGATGAGCGTTTCTTCAGCCCAACTGCAACTAAGAAATCTTTACATATATTTTGCTGAAGAAACATCAAATTTGCGCAGTCACACGTGTTTGGATTTTAAAAGCAATACAAACAGATTATTTGATAGATATGCACTACTACAACAATAACACAAAGATGTGGCAGCTGCAACTGCCACCGCACAAGAGAGATCAGTCAAATGGCAAACGGCATTGAAAGCGAACGTTTGTAGGCGTATAAATGCGGGTCGATAAGAATGCTACAGTGAATTGAAGTGTACTCCCTGGATGATGCCAACTGAACTGTGAATACATTTTTGCACACCCGCACACACACACACATATATATATATATATAGGAGAGTGTTTGCACCCGGAACATCAGTTACGGCAACTCTTTGACGTTTCACATAAGCCAAGCCCAGTCAAGTCAAGTTGAGCTGAGCCGAGCCGAGCACTTTCAATTGCAACACATTCAAGCGCTCAATGCGCACAACAACACTGATTGCAGCTTTTTTATGGAATATAGATGAGTAAAAGTATATAAAATGCATATGTATGCATAAGTATATAAAGCATATATGTATTTATATAAATAATATATGTATAACATATGCAGCTGAGTGCACGTGCACCCGAGCCTTGGAGAATTCACAACTGTGCATTTACTGTGCTTGTTGCAGCACCCGGGCGTATGAGCAACCTCATTATCGACGCCTTTCGATATCGAGAGCGTGCACTTGAATAGCAACTGCCTTCATACAAATGCCCTGAGTGCAAGTGAATCATTGTTGCACGCACGTATATATGTGCGTGTGTGTGTGTTTGGTGTGTACAAATTGTGTTTGCGCGTCTTGTGTCTTTCGCCACAGTCGCTTGACAGATTTGCTGCTGGTTCTGTCGCATATGTATATGTGTGCGTGTTTTAAAAGCATTTCATTGTCATTGATTTGTTATCCGATTTATTTGCTTTTTTTTTAATTTCTTTTCTTCACTTTATTTCATTTGATCTATTTTTCCAATTTTTTTCCCATTTTGGTTTGGGTTCAGTTGACAGTTAACTTTCTCCGCAGCGTAAGCCTCACACTTTCTGTTGCCACATATTTATGTATTTATGCAGAACAGTTGCAAATGAAGTCTACTTGCTTATATCATGAATAAATGATGAGTGATGATGCAAATTGAGCATGTGTTCGGCAACTTTGGTTATTAGCAATTTTCTTTCACTTTTGAATTAAATTTCAAAGTTTTTGGCTGTTTTTAATAATGGAATTGGTGCTGATTATGCATTAATGGTGAGAAAGGCTTTTGTTTTAATTCGCAAATTGGCAGTTTTTTCAAACGAATATTGAAGGTGAAGCATTTTTTTTTTTTTTGCATGAAATAAACAAACTTCGAACCTGCGTCCTGCATGAAATGCTTCATTAAGCTTTTAAGGACTTTTTGGAAATGTAGCAGCTGTTAATTATGCCTTTTTATGAATTTCTAACACACGTTATTAATATCTCAGTAACAGATGCCACAAATTTTAATGCAAAAATTTTAGATAATATAATTTTCTTAATGAACTAGTCCATCGTTCCTTAAAAATTAATAATTAATCATTAAAGCTTCTAACCGAAACAGAAATGCCACTGAACTTAATTATACTCATAAGATGACACTCTAAGACCGGTTCGTCCAAAAGTTGGTAAAAGTGCTGAATTTGTGCAAAATTATTGATATCGATGTGATGCGAGAATGTTAGCTGAGAGATTCAAAACAAGGAAAACACGATTTGAAGAATTTCCACTGCATATTTGGGATATATAAAGGTCTATGCGCGAATATGTTCATAAAGGTATGACAGGAGGATATATTCTCAGTCATAAATATTATATTAAACGGTTATATACAGTTAGAAGATCGTGAATTTTCAAGAATTTTTTCTGTGTTTCTTTAACTGTATTTTAAGGCCTAGTATTAGTAAAAATATTTACTTGGAAAGGAACTACTGCTGATCTCCTGGAGCTCTTCTATAAAAAACCTTTTGCGCTGGCCACTATTCCTCTGAACAGGATCCTCTGAAATTAAAAATCCAAACAAATATCATTAAACTAATATTAACTAAGCAAAATATTTTTTTTTTACCAAATGGTGGTTTTTCAAACAAAAAAAGTTTTTAACAAAATTTCAGCATTAAATTGTTTAGAAAAAAATATATTTATCGGCGAGATCGATCGATTGATTGGAAGCTCATGTTAAAATTTGAAAATTTGAACCCGTCGGTTTAGCTGTTTTCGAGTAACTTTGGTTACGTACTTTGAAAACACCATTTTGAGAAAAACGCGTTTGGAATGACCCAAACACTTGAAATGCCTTCTCAAATTTGCGTGTAACTTCGAAAATATTCACCGGAACGATATGAAATTTTCTGTGTGTATTCTTACATATTGTACATCCAAAATTAAAAAAAATGATTTCTTGAAAATTCTAGGTGTACATAACCACTTAAAAATATTACCAATCTATTTAATCTGCAATGCATTTTTCAGTTAACACTCTTTCCTGATTTTATTTCTCTGTTTGCTCTGGGTAACTTGGTCACCACACTTTATTTAAGATTATTATACCTATTACAGAGCAAAATATAGTTTTCATAACCCTCGTTTGGTAAAACAAATCCACCATTTAATTTTTTTTAACAAAAGATAAGAAGAAGAGAAAAAAGCTGTAACACTTAGTGCTGGTGCTTTCGCTGAATTCATCAAATATGAGTTCGTGAAAATGTTATTGACAGTTTAAATTTCCCCCTTTCTGAACAATGAATCTGTTGACAAAAAAAAAAAATTCATTGAACAGATCCCTAGATTTGACTCCCTTACTTAATTTTGGGTGAAATCATTTAATTTAATTTAAGTGAACTTTTCACCTGTAATCCAAGTAGTACCAACGGGCTGTTAACATCAATTCGTGCCACAATCATATCTGTATTGCTTGCGAAACTTTTTGGCTAGAATAAAATTGATACACAGTTGAAAGAAGACAAAGTTGTGGAATAATTCGACTATTTTTTCGACAGTGGTAAAAGTATATCTCCTATAAAGTCATTTGACACGATGGACTCTGGATAAATACCTAAAGCCTTGGAACACTAACAACACTGTATATAAAGTAAGAGTACTTTGGGTTAGCGTTGCTGATAAACAAACCAAAATGGTTTTGCTTTTACTTTTAGGTAACAGACAACTAAGCAATATTCAAGGGATTATTAAGAGCATCTACCTCTAAGTTTCCACTTTCAGAAACTTGATAAAGTGAAATCGAGTATTGCAGAACATGCGTGGAGATTGATAAGACGCTAGAAAATTACCTCTGTTAATGTCTTGCTTTCAGACGTTTGAGATGGGATATGTTTCATGGCTAACAATACAGCAGCTGAAAATATCTTAGGCAGTGCCGGTACAAAAAGAATCAGAAATACCTTAAATAATTAAAATTTGGCAACACAGCTGAACAAATATTAGACTTGATATTTGTAGTCAGTTATTCTTGTAATTCAATTACTAAATCAATTCAGCTCATTTGTTTATTTACCATAATATGTTTCTGACCAATCCTGGTATTATTTTTAGTCACTTTTGGAGATAAACGTTGCTGCCTGTCGTTTGCACCAAATTTTGAATATAATTGCTTAATATTTTTTTGGGAAACATCAATTAGTCCTCTCTCTAGATCTCTAGATAATGGATATGTACACTTTTCGAAAATTTTAGTATCACCTACATATTTATGCCTTTGTATCACCCTCTAAATTTTCTTAGAAATTGTTATCAAAAAAACCGTTTGTGGGCATACTAGCGATCCGAGTCCATAACTGGTAAATAAAACGCGATTTCTTTTTGTCTATTTTTTGAAGGAATCTATTACTTATGTACACTTTTTGGAATGTAATAAACTTATGCTAATAATTTTTCCAGTGCTCAAAACACTTTTTGGGATGGTCTTCAGCTTCTTGAGATAATTTGATTTTATCTCTTCGATCGACTGGAGACGGGTTCCACGGATCAGCAATTTCAGTTTGGGTAGAAGAAAAAATCACACGGAGTCAAATCTGGTGAATACGGAGATTGATCGATAGTATTCATTGTGCTTTTGGTTTTAAATTCGGTCACAATCGTTTTCTTCTTGAATAAAATTCATCTTTATCAAGACGATTCGAGAAAGCACTCGTTTTATACACAAAATATTCAACAAAATCTTTCGAATAGACAAGCGAGAGATGTCGAGGTCGCTTGCGGTCTCTCTAACATTTTTCGGATGCTTCCCAAGCGGCAAATCCTTAACTTTTTTAATATTTTCAACAGTTGGAGAGGTCGAAGATCATTCAGAACTAGGATGACTTCAACGATCTCTCGAGCTTCTTTGAAGGCCTTGTACCATACATTTCTTGATACAACTGAACCACCGGAAACCTTTCTCATTATCGCAGCGATTCCGCATACAAAATTTGGTTAAAAATAAAAAATTTTTAGACAAATTCTTTATTCGATATTTTTATTCATTGTAAAAATCGTAACGCAGTACTGAGGTGTACCGACTTAAGCAGCTGCTGTAAGCGAACTTGCTTGTCAGATTACGCTCATATTTGACTAAGTAATTAAGGACAGTACTGCCAACTTAGAAGAAATACATTTTTTTGAAATATCATTTACCCGCGTAAATTAATTACATTTATTTCTTTTCTTTTCTGCTTTAACACAATGCATTAGAAAAATATTATAATATAAATAAGAAATATTAAAGAAAATAATCCAAATTTATTTTTATTTAAAGTAATTTTCACTTTAATTTTACTGTTTATTTTCACCTCCTACTGCATGGCCTGAAAGTCACTCCCACAAAAGCCACAAAGTGAAAATCAATAATGATTAGGGAGTAAGAGAAAAACACTAACAGTAAAAGAGAAATAGGCAAAAGTCTTGAGAGAATGCAAAAAGTAGAAGAATAATAGAAAAACAAAAAATATAATAATCTTAAATGGCCACTGCAATGCCATTGTTTAACGCATTCTGTCTAGGCAAACTATTTGCCTGCCAAAAAAAAAAAAAAAAGAAATAAAAAAAAACCATTGCACAATAAAACAGAAGGACTCCGAGAAAAGCATAAAAGTCATGCCGGGAATGTCACAGCGCTGGTGTTGATAACCATAGCTATGCGAGGTATGTGGAGCGGGCGACAGATTAACGCGCTTGCCAGATGGTGGACGCGCATACACACACGAAAGAATCGACTCTGAAGGCAACCAAATGTCTGAATGTTTGTGTGTGTGCTTTTATTTACATTTAAGCCAGTTTGCAGCGTTTTGCGTGCGAATCGCTTGACTAAAAAACAAAAACGGCGCGTTTGGCACGCTCAAGGGTTGGCTGCGCGCTGGCATCGGTAAACCCTTCGGAGTGCGTGGCTGCAGCCAGGCGCTGCGGATTTTATGCTTCAATTGTTGATCTAAGTCTCAGTTGGCCTCAACTTTTTTTCTATAACCACTCCATGTTGTTGTTGTTAGTTTTGTGCTAAAACAATTGCAATCATGATGATTTCATTCCAGATGCGCTGTTGCTTTTTTTGCTTCCTGAAAACTAAGCAAACAGTGAAAGAGTGAAATTCAGAGGCAATAGGCATATTTGTGTGTGTGTGTGTGTGAAAAATGATTTCTCGCTTTGAAACAGCAAACAGCCTGAAGCAAATACATATGAATATATGTATATGTGTGTTTGTTTGCATATATGTGTGTAAACAAACAAAGTCAGGTGTGTGTGTGTGTGCGTTGGAGCCAGCAGCGTTTGCTCTGAAACTGAACGCATTTATTTTTACCAGTCCGTTTTAGCATGCAACCACACACACATACATACAAATACAAATATTTTGCTCAAAGAAATTTTCTAATGAATGTTTTTTACGCACAACTTTTTTGCATGCCCGTTTTGTGCAAAAATTACAATTTTTTTCGGAGAAATTTAATAAAGCAAACGCTTGCTGCACATTCAAAGCGCTAGACTTTGCTAGAATATCAGCGCAGCAATACTAAATTTAGCTTAAAGCGCATATTAGTGGTAGAAGTTCTCTAGTTGCAAGCAATTTTTTTTAGGAAAAATTTTTCAGCAACTTTTAGAAGGAAAACCAATTGAAAATGCTGTATTATGACTCTCAATGGATTAGTTGGAAAATATAAAATCTCAAGATTTCTGTTACAAAATATGATTGATCTAAATATTATATATAAATTATATTTCAAGCAAAATTACTTAATTGAACTGAACGTAATATTGAGAGCTTTGTAGCTCTTGTAGGTTTTCTTGATGGAAGGTTTAATAATATAAATTGCAAAAAATGTTGCATGCTTTTGGGGGCAAAGAATAATTTGAAGTGAATATGAATGATACAAGTTTACTGAATCTCTCCAACTCATTCACTTTTCTGTTCCTTACTGTAAGTAAAAACACTTCTAAATTTGTTATATCGATAAAAAAAAAGGACATTTTATCGTGCATCATATTTCGGTCAGTTGAACCAGTTTTTCTTGCGTAGAGAAGGAATAACAACCAGCAGATGCATATCGATGATACAATTTTGAAACGGATAAATTATATTATCGATCTTAGCTAGCAAAAAAAAATAAATAAATGAAAAAATAAAAAATGAAATCAATAATACTTTAAGGGGGTATTCTACTCTAGATTTTTGAAAAATTCGATTTTTTCATATATTTAAAGTTTAGACTTTCAAAAATATGACCTTGGAAGGATTTTTCAAAATTCGACTTATTTTCGAAGATACAGCCGATTTTGTGAGGTGGCGTCCGTGTTCACTAGAATTGTCTCCTAAACTTTAAACGCGTTTTTCTCGAAACTACTTTTTTCCACACGGTACCGGCATTATCTCAAGTTCTATACAACCGATTTACTTGAAATTTTGTCTGAACCTTCTTTATATAATGCTTTATCGTTCCTACCAGCATCGTGTCAATATTTTTGTTTCTTCGAATTCCTTTTGATTTTTTTTCAGACCACCAGGAGAGTCAGGATCAATGTCACCAGGATGCGCCATTTTTTTACACCTGACTCTCCCTCCCCCCTCTAATTATTTTGATTTTTAATATTTTTTTGTAAAATTTTTTTTCTGTATTCTTAAGATATCAATAAAAACACCATAAAAAAATGGATAATAAAAATATTTTTGGTTTTCTTTGAATGAAATTCAAAAAACTGCCCAAAATTTGATTTCCAGAGTAGAATACCCCCTTAAATATTTGTAGAAGAAAGTGATGACATTTTTCATTTTAAAGAATGTGGATGCCGTTGAATCCCTGCCGTTCTCTAAGCGGTGAAGTTGATTTTCCTGCTTAAAATTAAATTTTCTTTGAATTTATACTTTAATAGTCAAAGCAAACAAGAAATACAAATCCAATAATGGTTTGACGAATTTCAGGTTCAACTTCTAAGTGGCTAAAGCTAGAGCTGAGCGATAAGAAATTATTTATTTAGTGTTCGAACTTTCAAAATTAATTCTCGCTGTGCCTTGGCAGCACTTAGGTTTTACTTTTTTTTTCTTTTAACCAATTGCTCTTTGACATTAGCCGCGTGATGCATAATGTATGTGAGGTAACCATATTTCTTTTGCCAAAATAAATATATATAAAAATGTCAAGTCGATTTGTCCCACCACTTCGTAGAAAGTTTCTTCACCAACTTTGAAAACAGCGTTTCGAGAAAACACTTTTACAATTTTGCGAACTGACTACACTGAGTTAAAACATTCTCATGTGCCCGAATCTTTTTCCAACATAAACATAAAATTTTCAGAGAATATTTTCAATTATTTATGTATATATATGTTGAAATTGTATAAGAATAAGCTCAATATGTATGTATAAGATTTTGCATAAGTCTGGCAACAACGCGATGTTTAGTTTGTATTCTTATTTATCGCATTGTTCACTTACACCTACTTTCGCAGTTTTACAGTTATGTATATGATTATAAGTTTTTCTGTTTAAAAAGGTTTTTACCGTTTTAGAGCTATAACTGGCAGGTCAAACGTGTAACTAACTTCAAGTGCTCATTTCATAATAAATACTGATTTTTATTCCAACAAAATCCAACAAAGGTTATGGGCCCAGACCCATCGCGAATAAGTAGTGCGCGAAAACGGCAATAAAAATCGGTATATCGTGTCGGTGTAGAAAAATTTTTGCAAAGCAAAATGAACGTATCACATCAAATCGAAAAGCTTGGTGATGATAACTACGACGTGTGGTGCATGACCATGCGCAGTGTGTTAATTACGGCTGATTTGTGGCAGGTGATCACAAATGCGAAGCCCGAGGCAGCAACTGAAGCAGAATCAGCAAAATGGGACACGACAGAACAAAAGGCGTTAGCGTGCCTCATTTTAAACGTAAAGTCAAATCAGCTTTTGCATATAAAAGCTTGTACGACCGCAGCGGACGCATGGAAAAAATTGCGTGATGTTCATTTGCCGACTGGACCAGTCAGAAAAGTTCAACTTTACCAAAAGCTTTTGCGTTTAAAGATGCAGCCAGGGGAAGACGCATCAAAATACGTGCAAACATTTGTCGAAACTATAGACAAATTAGCTGAGCTTGACATTAAAATCAATGATGATCTTAAAGCAATTATGCTTTTATGTAGCCTACCAAATTCTTGGGAGAATTTTGTTGTTGCGATTGAAACGCGTGACAACTTGCCGTCGTTTGAAGATGTAAAATTGAAAGTTCTAGAAGAAGCTGCGCGAAAGGCAGAAACAAGCGAATGCGATAATTCAAGTGCGTCGGTATACGCACACGCACATGTGCAAAGGGATGCGCAATACAATAAGTGTCAAAAAACGAACAGTAGTCATAACGAAAGTGTAAAAAAGAACATAAAGAAAAACGATCAAAAGCAACAATTCAAAGGCAAGTGTTTCTATTGCGATAAAATTGGGCATCGTGCTAGTGAATGTCGCAAAAAAGCGACAGCGCAAGAAAACAAGTGCAAAACAGAATATTCAAATTGTCTGTTACATGTAAGTGCCGCGGAGCAAAGAAAAAATACGTGGTGTATTGACAGTGGCGCGACAACACATATGTGCTGCAACAAAGACATGTTTGTGTCGTTCAGTGAAACAAAGACTTCGGTAAAATTAGCAGCCGATAAATACGTTGAATCGTTCGGTATAGGCACAGTTGTCCTAAAGGTAAATAAAAGAAATATTGAAATGCGTGATGTGTTGTACGTACCTTCTTTGCAAATGAATTTTTTGTCGGTTAGTAAATCGACACAATACAAAAATTCAATAATATTTGGCGAAAAAGAAGTGCAAATAAAAAACAAAAACAATAAAGTTGTATTAAGAGCAAAGCAAGAAGGCAACTTGTATTTGTATGAAACGCTGGCGAAAAACAGTGAAGTGCATATGTTAAAGGACACATCAAATGTAAAAAAGTGGCACAATCGCTTTGGCCACCTAAATTTTCAAAGTTTAAAATTATTAAATGATAAAAAACTAGTAGAAGGTATGGACATTGAATGTGTATATACGGACATGAACTGCGATACATGCAACCAAGCAAAATTGTGTGCATTACCATTTTCTAAAAACGCAAAGCGTATAACAAAAAGTGTGCTTGAGTTGGTGCACAGCGACGTCTGTGGCCCAATGAACGTTAAATCAATAGCTGGAAATCGCTATTTCGTGACCTTCATCGATGACTATACGCGTAAAATTTTTGTTTACTTCATGCGCGCTAAAAATGAAGTGTTTCAGAAATTTAAACTATTTAAAAGCTACGTTGAATTACAAACCGGTAACAAAATAAAATGTTTGCGTAGTGACAACGGGACTGAATATATGAACAATGAATTTAATAACTTTTTAAATGAATGCGGTATAAAAAGGCAAAACACTGTTCCGTACACGCCTCAACAAAACGGCGTTGCTGAACGCGTTAACCGTACAATAGTGGAAATGGCGAAAAGTTTATTAATTCACGCGAAATTAGAAGAATTTCTATGGGCCGAAGCTGTACAAACGGCCGCATATCTGCGCAACAGGTGCCCCACTAGGGCTTTAAATGGGTGTACCCCTTTCGAAATGTGGAAAGATCGCAAAGCGTCGGTAAAACATCTTCGAGTTTTCGGTTCACGTGCATTTGCTATAGATAAAAATAGAACGGGCAAATTTAAAGCAAATGCAAAAGAGTATATTTTCGTCGGTTATTCAATATCAGCAAAAGCTTATCGCTTGTATGATCGCAATAAACGTACAGTGATAGAGCGCAGGGATGTCAAATTTATTGAAGGTGAGTTTGACACAGTAACATCTGAAAAATGTAATTCATCAGAGCGAAATGATGACTTTGAGACAAACATTATTCGTCTTGAGTCACACACGTCTTCCGAAGAAGATGCAACGTCAAATCAGGTTGAAAGTGAGTCAACATCTGAAAATTGTAAGGATAAACCACAGTACGAGTGTGGCGACTCCGACGAAGAAGAAGAAGAAGAAGAGTTTGTCAGCGCTAGTGACAATGATCAACAAGAAACGCAACAACGGGGCCCAGGGCGTCCAAAACTTATACGCACAGGTCAACCAGGCAGACCCAAAAAGGCGTATAACGTGTTAAATAACTTGAATTCTTTTGATGATGTCGAAACACCTCAAACAGTCGCAGAAGCATTGCAGAGCCAATATGCAACAAATTGGCAAGCGTCAATGCAATCAGAGTACAATGCACTATTAGCTAACAACACTTGGGAGTTGGTTGATTTGCCTACTGGTGCAAAGTCAATTGGTTCGAAATGGGTATTTCGAGTAAAGAGAAATCGAGATGGTGAAATCGAAAAATTCAAATCTAGATTAGTCGCAAAGGGTTGCGGACAGCAATTGGGAATCAACTACAGTGAAACCTTCTCTCCTGTAATACGCTACGAAACCATTCGTATGTTGTTCGCCATAGCTGCAGAAAAACAGCTATACATGCATCAAGCGGACATCTCCAACGCATATCTAAACAGCAAATTAGATGAAGTAGTATACATGCAGCAACCACAAAATTTCGTAAGCGCAAAGCATCCTAACAAAGTTTTAAAGCTTAATAAAGCTATATATGGGCTTAAGCAATCCGGCCGCGTATGGAACCAGACGCTAGATGAAGTACTACAAAATATTGGCTTCAAACAAAGCAAGCACGAGGCTTGCCTTTACTTCAAGCAGACTCAGCAACAAAGCAGCTACATCGCTGTTTACGTGGACGATTTATTAATCATATCACCCAGCGAGAACGAGATACGCGCGATTAAGAAGAAGATAGCATCCAAATTCGAGATGCATGACGGAGGTCCTGCCTCATACTTTCTTGGGTTAGAAATACAACGAGACGGCGATCGAGGTGCAGTATCACTTTGTCAAAAAACGTATATAAAAAATCTGTTAGACGAATACGGTATGAAAGACTGTCGTGCAGCTGTAACACCGCTCGATCCAGGTTTTCATATCGGTTGCAAGGATGATAGCTGCGTTAAGGTAACTATAAATAAATACCAATCACTAATAGGGTCTTTGATGTACCTAGCAATTTTGAGCCGGCCAGACATTTTGCATGCTGTGAGTAAATTGTCGCAACGCAATACAAATCCACATGCGGAGCACGAAGCTGCCGCTAAGCACGTCTTACGATATCTCTCTAGTACAGTTCATCTGAGAATCGTATACCGGAAAGTTGGCGAACCCGTGCAAGGTTTCGCAGATGCCGATTGGGCAAACGATCAGCTGGATAGAAAATCCTACTCAGGATATGCATTCCTTTTGGGTGGAAGCATATTTTCCTGGTCTTCAGCAAAGCAGAGTGTTGTTGCTCTAAGCAGTACAGAAGCGGAATATGTTGCTCTGACCGCAGCCGCTAAAGAAGCAATATACTTACGTAATCTCTTAACCGAAATTGGATGGACAAAGCAGGAGCCAATGATTATCTGCGGAGATAATTTAAGCTCTCAACATATTTCCAAAAATCCTGTACATCATAAAAGAACAAAACATATTGACATTAAATTTCATTTTATAAGAGAAAAAATTGCGAGCAATGAAATTGTATTAAAAATATGTTTCCACTGATAAAAACATTGCTGATATATTTACTAAAAATTTATGTAAGCAAAAGCACTGTTACTTTACAAAACTACTTGGTTTGAATTAAAATGTAATTTTTATAATTTTGTATAACATACATATATTCGCTTAAGAAGAAGTGTTGAAATTGTATAAGAATAAGCTCAATATGTATGTATAAGATTTTGCATAAGTCTGGCAACAACGCGATGTTTAGTTTGTATTCTTATTTATCGCATTGTTCACTTACACCTACTTTCGCAGTTTTACAGTTATGTATATGATTATAAGTTTTTCTGTTTAAAAAGGTTTTTACCGTTTTAGAGCTATAACTGGCAGGTCAAACGTGTAACTAACTTCAAGTGCTCATTTCATAATAAATACTGATTTTTATTCCAACAAAATCCAACAATATACATTCGATATATGTACATACATTAGGATAGGCAAAAAACGCATACTTTTGTTTCGTATGGTACGTGAAAAACAGGTTTTTAGACACCTCTAATAAAGTTTTCTCAAGGTATGAACTTTTAATTGTAATAATAAGGTCCTTCCACCCTACAGTTTTTTCTTTTTGTCTGATTATCTGTTGAAACATTAATATCTCGTTTCCAAACACTTGAAAATATTTAATTTGACTTGATTTGTAGGAAGTTGAATGTTCTGAAATACCATTTTGTGTATTTTAGGATTATTTCGTAATTATAACCTTTTAAAAAGTGCTAAAAGTTGAAAGTTGACTACAATAAGTGGAATTTTCTTTATGAATTTTAAACTCGATGAAAACAAAACATTATAATATATTATTATTTAAATCGTAAAATTCATAGCTTTGCAGGAAATGTATTGCTCTACAAAAATGGTCATGGAGATACTTTCTTTCAGGTGTCTAAGAACTTATTTTTCAGGGTAACAAGCAGAAAAGAAATTTTCTTGCCCACCCTAATGTACGTGAGTGCAAAAAACTTTATCTTTGAAAAATCTAAAGTAAATATAACCAGTAAATACTAATGTGTAAAAATGTGTTCTAAAATTGTTTTACCAAATTTTTCCTTATATTTCAATTTAGGGAAAATTTAAGTTTTATTATCTAAGCGTTAATATTTGTCTAAGGGTTGTAAAGTCATACATAGTTTTGTAAAAAATCGTAAAGTGTGTACTAATAATAATAAAATTAAATATAATACCAAGCCATTGGTTACGCGTTGCATTAGTATCCGACAATCAAAAGCTTTTAAACATAAAACTTTCAAAAAGAAAAACATACGAGATATGACAATTAAGTAATGAGACTGATTATATTGCCACGCTTGTGGTAAACCTGTGACCTTGAAATTCCCTTTCTTCGTCAAGTTGGATAGACGTGTGTTTGTAGTGCTCGTCACAAAAATGGCAAAAGCAGCATCGAATGACAGTCGCCAACGACTGTTTGGAACAAGTGGAAAACGATCCCACGCTGCTTGATCGAGTTATTACAGGCGATGAGAGCTGTTTTTTCCAATACGACCCGGAAATCAAACGCCAAAGCTCACAATGGTTGTCTCCGCGCGCCCCCCGCCCGAAAAAAGCTCGCATGAGCAAGTCGAAGGTGAAAACGATGATTATTGACTTTTTTAATAGCCGTGGAATCGTCCACAAAGAATTCGTTCCACCGGGGAAAATTCTGAATCAAGTCTACTATTGCCAAGTACTCGAAAGATTGCGAAAACGAGTCAACAGGGTGCGCCCAGACATCGCTCGTAACTGGGTCCTTCATCACGACAACGCGCCGTGCCACACCGCCTTCAGCGTGTTCCAGTATTTGGCCTCTAAAAGGATCGCCGTGTTGCAAAAGCAGCCTTATTCGCCCGACATGTCACCCTGTGACTTTTTTGGTTTCCTAAAACAAATTCGGTGGTCAAGGAAACCCATTTTGGGTCGATTACGGATATCCAGACGGCCGTGACGAGAGTACTCGCGGACATCCCAGTCGAAGCGTTCCAGAAATGTTACGAAGCATGGAAAACGCGCTGTAATCGCTGTATAGCTGCCCAAGGGGACTACTTTGAAGGGGATGGGGATTGTTGTATAATTTTCAGATATACGTTTTTTCTGGAATCAGTCTCATTACTTAATTGTCATACCTCGTATCATCTAGACAAAAAAACGTTGCCTACATTGCGGCGCAATGACATACAATACACTTTTCAAATAAATTAAAACATAAAATGCTAATGAAAGATGCATGAGTTCTGAGATCAAGGAAAGTTTATATGCATATAACACTCGCAAAAAGAATTTACATTATTTAAATATTATACAAACTAAGATTTTAAAGCATATTCCAAAAAATTTCACTGCAAATAAGATATATTTATTTGTCAAAACAGCAAAACAGCAATGATTAGAAAACATTAAAACAAAAAAGTGCCCCAAAACGAGAGTGTTTTAATTAAATTTGTATGCAGAGTTGCAGAACAGTAATCCTAAGTGCACTCACACACGAACACTCACACTGAGTCACGTACTTGCGCGCAACTTTGCTCCACTCACTAATGTGAAAAGCTGCACCATCAAAGCCAAATGTAAGGCAATAAAAAAGTATTGCTGCCAACTGCTTCACTTTCGAGTCAAATTACAAATGTCCCCATCACTCGAGCCAAGCGCTTACAAGGTGCCCGCATTTGCATACTGTCACACGCACATACATATGTATGTACACACATGCAAATGTGTGTACAAAGGACAAAGGACTGCGTTGTTCCCTTGAAGCTTGAAGCACCAATGAAAGTTCCGATGTAATTCAAATATTTTCGCATACAATTTACAAGTCAGCTGCACTGCATTGCTGTTATTGTTATTGCTGCCACCGCTTTCTACAATGTATGCAATATACATATGTGCTAATGTGTGTGTGTAGGTCGCCACCGCTGTGCAGCTGTGGCATATTAAAATTTTATTGCTTTAGGGTGCTTTGTTTTTGCTTCGTTTTCGGTTTTTTGCCGCCCGAAGTTGTAATTGCTGCGATCGCTCCACTGCATGTTTAATTGCATTTGCAGACAAACCAAAATTTCAATGAACCACAATTGCAGA
The DNA here is from genome assembly GCA_027475135.1 of Bactrocera correcta. Lineage (NCBI taxonomy): Eukaryota > Metazoa > Arthropoda > Insecta > Diptera > Tephritidae > Bactrocera > Bactrocera correcta. The sequence goes on from CM050323.1 coordinate 112,106,967, forward strand.
CAATTGCTGAAATAATAGTGGTAATAAATTTTGTATTTTTTCCCGCATTTTTTCTTGTTTGCTGTTGTCTTTTCGTATTTCAGTAATGTTTTTGCCAGCTAACATGTATGTTGTCACTTGGCGGACAAAATATGCAAGCATGTTTGCTAGGATGCATAAATTAAGCTAGTGTGCATATAGGTGTGTGTGTGTGTGTGTGGTATTAAGTGTTATTGTATGGGTAGTACTAGTCTGAGTACAGGGAAATGTGGCCAAAAACTTCGTTTGGTTGTGGCCAATTTACGGTTCCTGCAGAATCAAGTATCATATTTAACATCAGAATCAAATTATGAAAAGATTACGTATATATATTTACATTCCCACATATTTAGTTTAATAAGTTAGTATGGATATAGCTAAATAGCAAAAATAGCAAGACTTACTAATTTAAATTTCTCGCGAAAATTTATTTGTCGAAATATTTTTTTTTCTTGGTTGGTAAGACTGTAGGTGACATCTGTGCGAAAAGTCACATCCAAATATTCATTAGTGTTTGGTATAAGCTTGCCTTTCTGATGTACATAAAGTGCATTCGCCGACTTTCACGATGAGTGAAATTATCAACAAAGAAGTTCCATTAAATTTTGTGTGCCGAAACGTTCAGAATGTTGGCAAAAGCCTTGGATGATAATTGTTTGTCGCAAGCAAGTGCTTTTATTTATTTATTTAAATATTTATTTATTTATTTAGTTACTTAAGTCTATGAACATTAATTCTTACAGACTATTAGAAAATTATGGCTAAATTGGTATTATAAAATAATAAAATTACCATCAAACAATTAGATAACTTAACTAAAAACAAAGTTTATGCTGTTTATGAAAGAAGTCCTAGAGTGAAAAAATTAAGAAGGATCGGGAATCGAGTTAAACTCACGAACAGCACGCTTGAGAGTGCTGCAAATTTATTTTCTCCTTGTTACAATACAATGAGGAACAAGATCTGAGGCAACGCTGAGGAATATTGAAATTAGTTTTTCATACCAAATAAGTGCAGTCAATAACTCCATTAATTACATTGAAAACTATTGAAAGGCAGAGAACGTACAGTCGATTTTCGAGTGATTCAAGGTGTAATACATAGCAATACCTGAGATGCATAAGTCGATATGGGTTCAACAAACTTTATGGAACGGAGGCATACTTAAGAAAAATCTTTTGAACGTGTTAAATCCTATTAATTGAGGGAAAGGAATATGGTATCCAAATGAACACAGTATACTCCAAGATATAGTAGAACGAATAAAAGATGTACTATACAATAGTTTTAAGCTTATATATTGGGAAATTTGGAAGCTTTAAGCGGACAAAGCCGAGCATAAAAAATTATTTAAAAGTGATATAATTGATGTGATTATTGAAAGAGAATCTATTAGAAAAGATTGCTCCTCTCGGTTACTAATTTTAGGATGCAATTTGAAATACTGCAAATAGAAGGTAAGATGCTACGTCCCCTCCCATATGAGATTAGAGAACAATTAATTTTAAATAAGAAAAAACTGCGATTTCAGGCACCAATCATAAAAACTATCAATTTTACAGTGATTTTTAATCACATATTCCTAGTTTTCGATTATTTTTATATGGAAGTCATCTACATATGGAAAAATTTAGCAAAAAGAGAAACAACAGGAAATGCTGTTGGAAGCAGCACAAAGAAAAGTGGAAACACTTCCTTGTAGTACAAAGGAAGAATCGCATGACACCCCGTCGACAATAACAATACAAGGTCTATTGTGCAAATATGACTTAAGAAGACAGAGTAAAAACCTGAAGAGAATAATTTTTTTATTAGAATGTTGTGTGAAACTTCATCAAAGGCTTTAGAGAAATCTGTGTAAACACAATCTACTTGAATGCCAGTGGAAAAGGCAGGCATGCAATAATCACTAAAAACCGCTAAATTTGACACAGTAGAGCGACCGGAGACAAACCCGTGCTGATTGACGTTAATGATTTATTTAACTGCAAAGAATAATTTATTTTTAACAGAAAACTAAAAAATTTTAGAAATAGGCCTGTATTTGGAGACTACATGCTTTCTACCTTTCCACCTTTAAGGGTAGGCGTAACGAATGTTAATTTCCAGTCTTGAATAAAATTACCAGAAGACAGAGACTTATTGAAAAGAAGCAAGAGAGGATATGCAAAGGCAGAACAATTGTTTATAAATACAGACGGCTACCCATCGAGAGGGGTTTGGAAAAAGACTTGATGTCCCAAATAGACTTGGCAATATCAACCTGCGAAAGCCACAGTGTGCCAAAATTTATAGATGGAAGATCATTAGCAGAAAAAGTAGAAGTAGTTCCAAGCTCATCATGTACATAATTTGATTTGAAGAATTCAGCAAACAAATTGGAAAATTCACCAGGAGTGCATGCTGACTTATCACCCCAACGTAAAGCGAAAGAAATGGCCGAAGACGCTTTTCTAAGTTTTACAAATTTCCAAAAGGAATTACAGCTCGACTTAATGTTAAACTCCGTGCTGTCAATAAACCTTTTATAGAGTATTTAATCCAAATTATTAAACAGTTTTGTGTAGTGTTGAAATTAAACGAGGAAGGCATGAGCTTTTATTGAAGAGAATTTTCTGTAATATTTGCTTTTAAGATTTTTCAAGCCTTTGAAGTTATTAGTTCACCAAAGCAATTTAAATGGTTGTATATATTGTATGCAACGGGGACATTATAATGACAAAAGTTTTTAATAGATTTCTTAAATATTAAAAAAAAAAACGATTTGTCGTACTAACTAGTTCAGAAAGAAAATCATCCCATTTAAACTCAATAAGCAGATCGCACACAAGGCAAATTAAAATCTAGTCTGGCAATAGGTTTAACAGGAGCGAAAAGATAAGTATCAAGCTCAACGCTAAAGGAGAATGATGAATGGTAGCTGGAGTAATCGAAGAAAAATTATCAAGGAATCTAAAGTTTAATTTATCACTGAGTAAGACTATGACAAGAAATCGGTCGAAACTATTTAAATAAGAATTAATTTAAATCAGATTGAGACAAAACAGGCTATCAATGAGATATAATTCATGACAAGAAGGAAAATTGGAGGGAATAAGAGCAGGGCTATAGGAACAAACGGTCCAGACAATATGGCTTAGATTAAAGTCACCAAGAACAAAAATATTTTTTTGTTTCAATTTATTTAAAACCAGTGAAGAATTATTATTTATATGCATCTTATAGGACTCTAGAAGATTATTAGGAGGGATGTATGAAACAACATGAACAGAGCGTCATTGATAGAAATACTTAGTTGGTCCAGAATAGAATTATCATTGAGAAGCCATATTAAATGAAAACGAGGCTTGCAATAAACCACTGGAAGGACACCACTATCTCTAAGACAGCCAGGTTTTTCGGAATCTCTATCCTTGCGGAAGACAGAGTAGGAATTAAAAAATAGTTTTGGTTGAAGTGTTGCCAAATTTAGACTTTTTTGTTTTTTTTTTTTTAAATGTGTGGGGTTGATTAGAGAATCAAAAAACCAGAATTGTAATCAATCATTTATTTTTATACTCTCGCAACAAAGTTGCTAAAGAGAGTATTATAGTTTTGTCCACATAACGGTTGTTTGAAAGTCCTAAAACTAAAAGAGTCAGATATAGGGTTATATATACCAAAGTTATCAGGGTGACGAGTAGAGTTGAAATCCGGATGTCAGTCTGTCCGTCCGTCCGTGCAAGCTGGAACATGAGTAAAAATTGAGATATCATGATGAAACTTGGTATATGTATTTCTTGGCTTCATAAGAAGGTTAAGTTCGAAGATGGGCAAAATCGGCCCACTGCCACGCCCACAAAATGGCGAAAACCTTTAAAGTGTCATAACTAAGCCATAAATAAAGATATTAAAGTGAAATTTGGCACAGAGGATCGCATTAGGAAGGGGCATATTTGGACGTAATTTTTTTGGAAAAGTGGGCGTGGGTCCGCCCCCTAATAAGTTTTTTGTACATATCTCGGAAACTACCATAGCTATGTCAACCAAACTCTACAGAGTCGTTTCGTTCAGGCATTACCATATACAGTTCAAAAATGGAAGAAATCGGATAATAACCACGTCCACCTTCCATACAAAGGTTATTTTGGAAATCACTTAAAGTGCGTTAACCGACTAACAAAAAAACGTCAGAAACACCAAACTTTGCGGAAGAAATGGCAAAAGGAAGCTGCACCCAGGCTCTTTTTAAAAATTGAAAATGGGCGTGGCGTCGCCCACTTATGGACTAAAAACCATATATCAGGAACTACTAATCTAATTAATTTTACAGCAAAATAAAAAAAAATATGTAAATGACGTATAATGAAATCTCGATTATCACTTTATCATGCGAGAGTATATAAAATGTTCAGTGAGATATATAAAATGTTCAGTGACAACCGAACTTAGCCCTTCCTTACTTGTTTTTCTTTAAATTTTAATCAATTTGAATCAATTATTTTGTACAAATACTTAAAAAGCTGAGACACCTGTTAAGACTCTGCAGAAAAATCCCGAAACTAGACGAGACAAGCAGAAACTAAGGTGCCGCAGAAAGTGTTTCGAACATAAAGAGTCGCTGCAATCTACTATTGGTAGAAAATACTTTTTGAGAAATTTTAAATTTTTAGCGTTTTGCTACTCTTCAGTCATTTATGTTTTTTCTACTAGCCACAAATACGGTCTAAATAATATTTAAAACTGCCTTAGCAACCACAGACATTCTAGTACGAACCAGCAAAAAGTTAAAATCATTTAAGTTTCATTTTCTTATGACTAAGGGCAGCAAAGAAATGAGAATTGGGTTGAGTTGAATTACTTCAATTCAACTGTTCAGTTGAGTGTAGTTGAAAATAGTAATAGAGGAAAAGAAAAAGTTAAGAACTAAAACAACGACAATTAAGCACTATTTTTAAAAACGACAACACGTTTATTTGGTGATTAACACATCCCAATTTCATGTCGCAATTCGGGAGCAAAATATTTCCCCAAACTTACAAACACGTCCTACAATACCACCATGAAAGCAAGGACATAACTCACAGCCAGCAAGCACAATTTCAGCGCAATTATTTCATCATTTTGCAGCTGACAACGTTAAACAATGAAAACAACATGAACACAACAACAACATCAAACTTGTATTTTGCCAACAAAATAAATTGCCTGATATTTTACGTGCCAGTTCCGTTAAGTTAATTGTGCCAGTTTTCCAATTAGTCGTCACCTAACGTTGTCCCATGCAATATCTACGTGTACTCACCAACAAACACACATACATATATATATATATATACACACGCATGCACCATTGCGCTGTTACACACTTGACAGCCCACCTACTGTGGACTTAGCTTGTCATTTTTGTGGCAACGAAATGTGCCAATCATCGCCACTGGCAAGCGCAGCAGGTCACACCATCCTTAACAGCGCCGGAGACTGTTCAACTTGTTTACAGTTGTTGTCGCCATTTTTGTGCACATTTGTACATAGGTTATGAGAGCAGGAAGTTGCTCCCACACAAGCTCTAATACCAGGGTGTCAAATCGCAAAAGTTATCAGTTTCGACAGGAAACTTATTTATTTCGGATATTATAGCTACAGTGTCGGTATGCAGAATGGAAGCAAAGCTTTCACATATGACAGTTTACGGTTTGTAAAAGCTTGCAGCAAGAGATTGGAGAGTTTCTTATTTTAAGTATAATTTCTGTCAAGGATCGAGAATTTCAGAATTTCCAGTACACAGGCTGCTCCTCAGGGCTCTAATACTTTTGACATGCTACATAGTTTTAATTTTTAATTCACATTTCCATTAATATGCTCAACACTGTACAAAGCAGAGTATGTGCAATTACGCGCTAGACTTATTTATTTGTGTCTATAAGTATTTAAATATATACATATATAAGTATGTCTGTAAGTCAGCTACTTGTCTGCAGCAAGTTTGTTTGGCCAAAGGTAACCGAACCATTCTGTTAACAAAGTGAGAATTCGGCAAGGCATTTGGCCTTTTTGTTGCTTGCCAAAGTTTTACTGAGCAACCCACAAACCCACACAACACAAACAACAAAACACTGCCTTGTACCGCAATAAGGTGTTGTCAGTGTAAGCAACTTCGCAGGCAATTTCAAAAGAATTTCAAAAGTTATTCCAAAGTTACATTTTTCTCCAATTTCCTGTGGCCATCTCCTATATTGCGTCTCTGCAGGTGGTCAACGCAAAACAAAGAAACAGACTTTGCCACTTTCGGTCATTATCGATTAGAAGTTGATGGATAGCTAATAAATGGATTTATTAAAAGACTTAACTCAACTTTTAATAAATATATGAGAGTGGAATGAGAATGGGCTTAATTCCAAACAAAGTCATCGATTTTAATTAGTATCAAAAGTGTGAAAGTTGATAAGAGAAAATGAAATTAGTCTCCTTTTCTTGGCTTCTGTGCACGTAGTAAGGAAGCGAAAACATTTTTATTTTATATCAAAATACTTCACTGAAAAATATCGCATATCTTGATTTTTTCGGAAAATGGAAATTTTTATATGCACGCTAGAATTCTAGTGGTTTTGGAAATTGTTCACAGTTTATCTGAGTTTTGGCATGACTCACATATTTATTGCAAAAAATTATTATTCTATATAGAGAAAAAATATACCCAATAGGTGGCCTTGAGTCTGAAACGATAGGCAGGACAGACAAGATAGACGAGTTAGTGATATTTAATACAGAGGTTTGGCAGACTAACCATTTGATGTCAGATTTTCACTATCTCAAACTTGTGAAATTGACCAAAGTGCAATTATTTAAACTTAAGTCTCCAGTGCGATGACCAAAACTATAGGCTGTTATTTTTTATATCGATTTTTTTTTTTATTTAAAAGCAACCGTTTTATAGGTTCGAGTATGACTGTCATTAAATTTGACTTTAATACAACTATATGATGAATGATATGGAAATTGTGCCAATTAGCAAAAAGCTTCTGTGAATTTAACGAAAGTCGAATTTTTGGACTGCCAAAACCACAGTTTTCATATAATCGAAAAACCGGTAGGCAGAAGAAACATACTCATATACGAAAACAGAAAAAATTTAAGCGAAAACGATGATTCCGCGTCAAATCAAGACAGTGGATGACTGATCAAATTGATGTTTTGAATGCTCCAAAATTTGGTTGCTTCAATCCATATCTGAGAGTTCTCATTGTCGTGGTACAGAGTGATCCGTATTCGGCGGTTGGGTTTCCTTCTTTCTTGAAAGAAAACTGGCAAGAAAACTGGCAAAAAAAATGGTTGTATTCAACTCTGAAATTACTGTTTCGCGTGGTTTTTGTAGTATGGTGTCGACATGACCAGCTTTTACTAAAAAAACAGTCAAACGCGAAAACTTCGATTCATCACTTAACTCGACCATAGACCTGTTTCAAAGCACCGCTATCGTATTCTTTTAACATTTCTATCGACAAATCGGCATAAGCCTTTTAGATCGATTGACAAATTGCGAAAAAAGTTTTTCGACTTTCAAATGTTCATTAGTGTATAGTAGTCCTACAAATATTAGTTTGTGCACAGCATCAATAGTTTCCGGAACAATAACTGATTTTGGACCGCCTACACGAAATTCGTCTTGGAACGATCTACGACCTCGATTAAATTCACCATACCAATAGAAGAATATTCTAAGTTACTGTAAGCAACACAAACAACGCTCGTAAGTCAAAACGTTCTGAATACGCCATCTATCAAATATGTCAAACTTTACGATAAAGTTGTGAGTTGTCAGATTGCAAAACTAGGGTTGCCAAATCCCGAAATATACATAAAAGGCAACATACGTAATAGACAGTTTGCAATAATACTATATGGGTATTCCATACCAAATCGACCACTTTTGAACCCGACCCTTTTAGATTTTGCTGAAACTTATCTATACTTTTCTACCCTTTGAAAAACATTTTTGAGAATTTTTTCAAAATTTTTTGTCCATCTTCAAAAAAGTTATGAATTTTTCAAAAAAAAAAAAAAAAAAATATTTTAAATAGCCGTAACTTTTGTAGAAATTGACTTTTGGGGACCTTTTTTTAATTTTTGGTTTTGAATGAACTTTTCGCAATAAATGCGCGAAAAAATTTAACACGTTCAATTATATAAAATAATCGGTTTTTTAAGTAAAATCGTCATTTTTTGGAAGTCCGCCATTTTTAGTTTTTTTTTTTTTTTGTTTTCCTCAAAAGCAATCTTCAATTAATTTGACAACTATCCCTGCTAATCCCGGAGTGTGCCGATTTTTTTTTATATTTTTTTTATTTATTTAAAAAAAATTGTCAAATTTTCCAAAATGAAAAAAATTTTTTTTCGTAGACTTTATTTCTATCATATAAAAATATAATTTAACGATTATATGATATAATATTCGCAATTTATAGACTTAATTTACGAATATTTTTTATAATATTTATTTAAAATAAATAAAAAATATATAAAAATAAATCGGCCCACTCCGAGATTAGCAGGGATAGTTGTCAAATTAATTGAATTGTTAAGGAAAAAACAGAAAACAAAAATTGGCGATTATTTATTGTTATTATTATTATAAATTGTTTCATATTTTTATTACTTCAAAAATTGGAACTAGTTTGCAATAATGTGAGCTAAGGACTTCTCACAAAAATTTAAGTAAAATATTATTTTTCGAATTTCCTTCAAATTTATCACGGATACTACCTGCAACAAAAGAACATCACGCTAGAATTCTGTGAAAAACTCTTGAAGGATATTTTCGCAAGAAAAGCTCAGAAATTAAATTTCCTTTGAAATTATGTGCCTTAAACTAATTTCACTTTTTCTCAGCGGAGCATGCAATTTTCGGAAAACTTATCATACAATTTCTTTGCTGCACTTTCGAGTATACAAATGTCACATCCTCTACGTAATTGTTGTCGTACTATGTTGTCGGTAATACTGCACTCCCATTGTTATGACAATTACTGCCAATTGAAAGCTGAAATTCTCGGTAATATACAGAATGAAAGTTTAAAAGCTTTACAGCAATGTTTTCCAAAAACAAGCATTAAAGAAAAAAAAACAAAAAAAGAAAATTTACTGTTAAATTCCTGCTAATCGATATGAAAGGCGACACGTACGCCTGTTTGTTGCCAGAACGCGTGAATGCAAAATGCAATTTGCACGAGCAACCAAATCGGTGGACACTCACACGCATAGACACACACACATACACATGCGCGTACGTGGCTACATAACGTAGCTGCCGCACATTAAATGAGACATGGCATGATGCCAGCAAATTGTCCGCATCAATTTGTTGCCGGTTTGGACAGGCGAACAGCGCATTTAACAACAGCGGCGAAATGGCTAAAATGTTGAAATTGCATTGAAATTGGCATGTGACGCAGCGCATAAATACTCGCACTCCGCCGCTGAAATGTGTTTTCTGTGTCAGCCTGTGGTTCTTGTCCTGCGGTGCGGCAATCGTTGGCGGCGGTGCCAACACAAGCAGCCGTGCCAACACCGGCAGCGGTTGGTCATGTTGGTGTCGTTCTGAATTGAGTTGAATTGAGGTTATGTGCCACATAATGGACTGGACGTGCATTTTAAACCAGCACACCACCACCACCATAATTGCTAATGCTAATGTGCACGTGCAAGCGAATGCGCGTAATAATATTTGTAACAACAACATGTATACTGTAATTAAAAGAAATCACTACCGAAGTGGCAACGCTGCTTAATGTAATGTGTGTGTCGTTTGGTTTATGGCAGCGTTGCTATGTTATGAGCGGTGTTTAGTAACTTTTAGTTTTTGTAAATAATCGTTGGACATACATTGAATACTTTATTGTGGTGTAAATCCTAAAACACTGTTCTAACATTTACATTATACTAAGTTTAAAAATACCCAGTAGGCAATGTCGGAGATCGCAAAAAGTGTGTAAAGGTGTAAATGACTAGGCTGACTAGTTGAGTTGATTTAGCCGTGTCCATTTTTCTGCCTCTCCATTTGTATACACGCGAAATAATATCTCAGGTTTTAAGACTTCGGAGTAGATTTTGTGCACTTCCTTTTCCCTCCGAGAAATTGTTATATGTTAGAACCAGAGTAATTGAAGCTTTATAGCATATAGTAATCATACTAACTGACTGAACAAAATCAAGTAATTTCATAGTAAACTCTTTCATTTGACAAGATATCTTCATGAAATTCGCCACGGGTCATTATCCAAGCTCACGCGACAATCCTAAAATCAGTTCCGGTCTGATGTTAAAAATGCATAAAATATCGTCACCGAAAATGGGAAATGTCGATATATAGTATTACAGAAAATCATAGTTTACAGGTGACCGTTTTATTTTTGTTTTCTGCCAAAATTTGATTGCAACCAGTTCCTGCAAACTATTATAGTTTTGTTCACCTAACTGTTGTACGTATCACCTAAAAGTAATCCAGGTATATTTAGGGTTATATTTATATAAATGATCAGGATGAGAAGGAAAGTTGAAACCCGGATGACTGTTTGTCTGTCCATCCGTCCGTTCGTTGCAGCTTGAACGATCAGTAAAAATTGAGATATCTTGATGAAACTTGGTATGCGGGTTTCTTAGTAAGAACTGAGAAACAATAAAGAGCCACAACTAAGCACTAAAAAAGGGGCACCTGTGGACAAAAATTTTGAAAAAGTGGTCATGGCCACGCCCTCTAATAAGTTTCATGTACATATCTCCTGAACAACAAAAGCTATAACCACCAAATTTTCTTGGTGCAAATGTTATAAAAACTCCTATCGACAGTGTAAAAATGGATGATCTCCATTTAACGGTACTGTTCAAAATTATAATTTCAGAAAATGCCTCTCTTGAAACTGCACTATAAAGTCTCTTGTCCCAGTTTTGTCTGAAATCACATGAATAAAGACTGGCATAAGGTAAGATTAAGAAAAATAACATTTGGAATAATACGATTGCGGCAAAGTATACAATTCGCTTAAAAAAAAACTTTACTAAAAGGTGGGCCATATAAAATTTTAAATTTAAAAAGTCAATACGAAAAAACGGCTTGATGTTTTTCAAAGGTCTAACATGTTTTTAAAAGGTTGTTTTATGAAATTTATTTAGGGAAAATATTTCGAACAAATGGCCACCACGGCTGAGTTTACAGTAACTTATCCGATCCACCCAATTTTGGAGTACTTTCTCGATGGTTTCAGGCCTTATGGCAGCTACAGCAGCTTGAATATGGTACTTTAGATCTTGAATTGTTTCTGGATGGTTGGCGTAACATTTATCTTTAACAGCTCCCCACAGAAAATAGTCCAACGGAGTTAAGTCGCAGCTTCTGGGAGGCCAATTCACATCACCACTTTTGCTGATTATGCGATTTTCGAGGATAGGACGTAAAAGATTGAGTGTAGTGGTTGCTGTATGGCACGTTAACGTAGCCATTGAGGTGGAAATGAGCCTCGTCCGAAAAGATGATTTTTCGGTAAAATTGACCATCCTCGGTTTTTTTTTTTTTTGTTTATTATTTCCCAGTTCTCTTCTAGTGAATAGCGACCCATTTCGTAAATTTTTGACTTTTTTACTGAATATCTGTCACTTTCCGAATGGTATTTGACGTTTCCAATGTCGAAATATAGATAATTCAAATTTAAAGCGTTACCCGTTATTAGTCTTAAGTATTTTTTCCGATGAGAAAAAGTTCAATCTTGATGGTCCAGATAGCCTTTTGGGATACTGGAGACATTTACGAAAGAATTTTTAAAAGACAACGCAAGATTTGTTATCTTAATGTAAGTCCTATTGAGAATATCTGGGGATGCCTGGTAAGAAAATTTTATCAGGATTATCGTCAATATGATTTCTGAGTTGAAACCCACTTTTTTGAATATACGAGCTTTACTAACTTCAAAAATGCTTAATGCATTACACCAACTTAATGCCAAACAGAATATTCGCACGTACTCAAAAAATCCAAAACACAATAAATTATTGGGAAAGAAAGAAATTTGTTTCTTTCCTTTGTTTCGCAGTGGAAGGGCTGTCTTTATAGCAATTAAATACTGTTTTCAGTGCATTCTGCTAACGCTCTTCAATAGTAGGAAAATTTCAAAATTTCCTTCCATAACTGGAACTCTCTAATTCGAAGTTTTTTTTGTGGATTATGTTTATTCAAGTTGGAGAAATTCAACTGTATTTATGTATAATTGCTTGAATTTCGATCGTCTGGTTGACGGTATGCACGGTATTCGTTTCCTCGTAGTAATATAATGGTATAAAAAAAGTAACAGTTACAACATCATTTGGCAAAAAAAACAAACAATGATACCAGCCAAACGAGCACCTATTACACAGAAATCATTATATTGGCCACAATGCTCATGCGATCATATTGTTCTCTCTGGTTCGCTGTTATCAAGCCACGACTTAATATGCAGCGTTGTTATGTAGGTTTGACGATATGTGAACTATTATTATGTATATTATACTATATTATACTCTTATATCTCTTATATCTATCTATGAAATTATATTATGAAAATATATTTTAATATGTTTGTCTTAACCTAAAACTAGCCCTTCCTTACTCATTTGGATTTGTATTTATTTAATAACATGTAAAGTTTATTATAAATATAATAAAATTTGTTTTTGTTATTTTCAGGTATTCGACTTCAAACAACTACTTTTAAGGAAGTACTTATATAAATATTGCGTAAGTGACATTCCAAATTTATAATCATTCAAAGTTCTCTAATACTATTGAAATCTACAGAATTTGAATGAAACATTATACGGCAAAACAATCGATAAGTTAGTCTCACATGAAGCTTTCTAAAGATAAATATATATGCATAAAATCAATGAATTGCATACATATGTGGGTACTTATAAATAAGCATACAAGTAAGTATTTAGCATAGCAACCCGAGGGTATAATGAAAGCCATTCAAATATGATTATACGCTTGAGCGCATAAATATTTAAAGCAAATGAGTTTACGTTGTGTTATAATATATATTATAAATACATAACTAGATATACAAACAGTGGCTCATAGCTTTACATGCTTTCAAATTTAAAATTTCATTTGATACGAAATTACTCATACGCCCTGGTGAACACATTTTATTTGTCTTTAAATGATATGCATGTAGGGAAATGAGCGTAGTTATACATTTTTAAGCTAAAAACGATTAGTCAGAGGCAAATTGCCAAGCGAATATTTGTGGTTAGTTGATAAAATATTTGAAAAATTATTTAAATTTTTTAATAGATAGAATAGTTTATATGATTTTCTTGTGGCATAATTTTTTGTACTAGAATATAATGCACTCTGCGATTTACACAATCAGTTATGATTTAAGAATATGCATACAAAAGTCTGGCTGATAATTAAAAGCTTTTTGATATTTGTTCTACTCGAATATTTTTGATAGCTCCGATGAGTTTACGTCTTCTAATATGGGGCGATAACTTACTCGAAGAATAATTGTTTGAGAGGAGGATGGACAGTATTTCTTCGAGTAATGATTACCGAAATCATTATCAAAATTTTCAGTGCGAAGGGAGGTGTCTTAATTGATGTTCAAAGTGAATGGCCTCCATCAACATACTTGCAGTTTCTTCAAAATCCAAAACGTTTCTTAATTCAGATAATTGAGAAAATAAGGTCGTAATCGCTTTATAGAGAGATATGTTCAAGATGAAATAAAAACCCGTTTAGGTCAGAATCTATAACGGCTGTTCAATGATAACTGGAAGGTATAGAATGCAGTGCAGATCAAAGCATTGTCTGAAACATAAGTCGTCAATTTAGATTTATAGACTCAATTATTAACGAAATGGGAAGCAAAAGTGTTGGCGAGTCTTCAATATTCAATAAACTGCGATCTGGCCATATAAAAAGAGACTCAAAAAATGAGATATTTTAGAATCCATGAAACACACTTTGGTTGACAAGCCATGACCACAAGCTCTGACTGATGAAAAACTGCCAGAATCGTTATAAAAAGATATATATAAGAGAAAAGACTTATCAACCTAAACTTTTTTCACCATTTGAAATGTTTCAGTAAACGTTTTCCCAAGTTTAAAACAAAATTTAATATTTGCTCTTTGTTCAAAATGCATTTTACGACCGATGACCAAAAACTGCTGTCACTTTTTGATCGATAACATCGATTGTAGATATCCAATTGTCTTAAAATTTTTGCAAAAAGTCAACAAGAGATCAAACTTTTTATTTTATATACCCACCAATAGTTGGCGCCACCAGAAACAGTTATATTTAAAAAGTTCTGTTTCTTTTACGACAGACCTTGTTTTACAACATGGGATGTGTGGCCACAGTAGATTTCATATGAATCTTCATGTCGTCCCGAGATCTCTATTGTTGATTTATATTAAAATATTCCAGCAGATACTTTAGTACTTTAAGGGGTCTGCTGCTTCATTGCACTGGCCATTAAACAGTGATATCTGGAGTGGAAGAATATTTCGGATATAAACCTAAGCTTTTTTCTTAACTTTATCACGTTGTCACGTCTAGATCTCTTGGGATCCACTTTGTGCCTTATGTTATTCGAAACCGCAAGAAGGCTTTTGGTATAACCTTTGCGGTTATAAATCTCTTGGTGTCCGCATAGGTCCTCGTCTTCTTTGCTTCTTCTAACGGTATCTAAGATTCTTTTCCTTATCCACTTTGTATCTCGATGTATGTCTTGTATGACATTACAGGAGCAAATATACTTGTATTTTACTTAATTCCTTATTTCATATTTTGTTAAAGTTGCTTGTGGAATAAAAATAGGTTCATATATATTCTCAAAATCAGAAAACCCTTCTCAAAAGAGATAAAGTCGCAGAATGTGTGAAGGCATTTGCATTATTTTTTCGTGCCACCTCAAATAAAGCTTTTTGTGAAAGCTATCTCACTAACCAATCTATTATTAGCAACTGATTTGATCTGACGCTCATAATATCAACGAAATGCAAGTTTACTTTTCTTCTGGTTAACATCGCATAAGTTAACCTCAACACATCACTTATTGCTTTGTAGGCATTTTTATTGCACATCGATGACTGTATTTTATCAGCATGTCACTATCAGCTTATTGCACCGAAATGGTATTTTAGCTTAATCGGCCGTAATAATTTCCTACGCAGCAACTGATTTCGATTAGGAATTCATTGATTTCTTTTGGGAATAGTTACATGAATATTTATGCAGCAATTTATTGCTGAAGCAGAGCAATCAATGCATTGTGTTGCGCCCAAGCGGGTGCTTATTTATTTTGTAACATTTTTATTGCTTTGCTATTGTCACTATACGCACATATAGCTTTGTATTTTTCAAACAAAGACATAGAAAGATGGGCATATAGCTTCATATTTACTTTATTTAACTTTTTTATTGTTTTTTGTGTAAACTTATAGGCGCTTATACACATATAAGCATACATATGTATATTCATTATCTTTTTAAATATCCTTACCGAGATATTGCCTTTGTTTTAGCGCCTTTGCGCGTCTGCAGTTCAAACTAAATGACAAGCAAATGAAATCTGAATTGAAAGAGAAAAAAAGCTCATTTGTTTCGTGGTTGACTGCCTGGCTTACAAAGGCGTTAAAATTAGTTTGTTTGTGCTTATGTGTTTGTTGCGTATTTTTATGCCTTCCTGTATCCAGAGAGTAGACGATTAGGCAGGCAGGGAGGTATTCATTGTAATGTGTTTAAAATCGCTTAAATTGGCGTTTAGCCTTAAATGCTGTCGCTTTTGCTGACAATTCCCTCAAGGGCGGCTTTAAGATAAATGGCTTTCCCGATATGTGGTGGCATATAAAAGCGCGCATACACACACATGTGCATATGTACAATATGAGCGCTACTTATGCTGGCGCTTGGCTGGTGTGTGTGGTATTTTTATTGCAGATATGTCAACATGCGGATGTGTGTGCGCATGTGATTTACATGATGTCTTCGTGCTTGTATGTGAGTATGTATTTTTGTGAATGCGCTTTGTTTGATATTATAAGCTTCGCCTCCGCAAACTTTTGGTGTGTGGTTTCTTTGAGTATTATTACTTTGACTTTATACAGTGACTTTCAACATTGTACAACATTTGGAAGCAACAAAATTTAATAAAATAGTTTGGATTATAATTTTCATAAAGCTTTATGAAAGTGTTGATATAGGAAATATTGGAAATTCACAAAACTTAAACTCATTTAAAGAATTACTTCAGATTAAGGGGTAACATGGGTTTCCTCAGGTAAAAACAGCATTTTTTAAACAATTTTTTTCTCACACAAAAAACTAAATATTTTATTAGAATTTTTTCTTTTTGTTACAAACATATACTATTTACATAGAAATTCTGAAATTTTTGGAAAAAAAAATTTTAATTCGTCCATTGCGACGCCATTTTCGGATAACTCCTTACAGGGTCATCTAAAGTGAAAAACTTCGTGCCTTATTTAAAACCTACACTTGCGCGAAGGGAAAAAACTGAAATTTTGAGTTTTAACAGACAGTTTTAGAAAAATATTTAAAATTTAGTGAAATTTTCGCAACATTTTCTTTTTCAAATAGTTGTAATCGAAAACAAGTCCTTCGTCCACGTCTTTAAGAATTGGTTCTCAAAAATCTGTGTAAACTTTCATAAGGATCGCTCAAGTAGTTCTCGAAAAATCTTTCCAAGTGGTTTCAGAAACACAGTTTCAAGAAAACCGCGTTTAAAGAGTGCGCACTTAACCTAGCTAGCCTCGAGCGCATAGGTTCTCAAAGCTGTACCTTCGAAACTATTACGCGGATCAACTTGAAAATTTAGGACAAAATTCTAGAGGATTGTAGAATTTATTAAAACAAAAAAAACGATTTTTGAAACATGTAAATCAATGTTCCCTAGCTAATATAGGCAATAATAGCGGATATTTGAAAATAAAAAATTAATGGCATATGAGTTGATAAAAACTGGTTCCGAATTTATAGTTTTTTTTTTTTTGAGAAAAATTTATCTGAAAATTTTAAATTTTCTGGAATTTACTTAGACAATTTTGCTTTAATTAAGCTTTAATGCAATAATTTTGAAAGCAGAGTGCTCAGCTTGAGCGCCAATAATATCAATGAAATATTAATTATTATTAAGAAACTAAGTAGATGTACTGATTCTGAGACTTACAGAAAAGTTAGAAGAACACCTATTTTAGAAATTCTTTCACAACAAATAGCTTGTCTACAAACCGCAATTTTTTAGCAAGGACAAATACCCAAGATTTCAATTATTTCACTAAAATAATCGCTTATAATACCAAAAAAACATGATAATTAGATATGTATTACTCATTGCGTTTAATATTTAACGCATTTTCATAAAATTTTTGAGCTCGATCTTTCAAATATATATATATAGAAATTCTGCTACATTTTGCGAAGTTTTATACCAAAAATCTAGTAAATGCAATGCCAAAGTACAAATATAAATTCTCGCCGATTGGCATAGTTGGAGCGATTATTCAGAGCTTTATAATTGATAATAAGTTAAGCAAGAAAGCCATTAATCCTTAGTGAAACCCTAGGTAAAAAGTTGGTGACAAATTTAGTTTGATAAATGAATTCAATGTTAAGATTTGGACTCTAAGGTCTCACGAGACATGAAAGCTCTACACGTCTTCAAAAGATAAGATCCAACTATTACAAATCATATGAAAAAAGTCAATGAAGATGTTGATTGAAGTCAATTACTTAGAATTAGAATGTGGGATATGTGGTTACAGTAGATTTCATATGGTTCGTCATGTTCGTCCGAGAATCTCCAGTTGTGATTGTGATTAAAATATTCTAGCAGAAACCTTAGTGCTTTAAGGTGTATGTTGCTTCATTGGTCTGCGCCACAAAAAACAGAGTGATGTAGTGGAAGAGTATTTCGAATTATAAACCTAAGCTCCTAGGTGTTTAAGCCTTGATCTCGGTAAGTGGATACAGTCAGATTGAAACAACTTAACATTTTTGCGTGGTTGCGACTAAATCTTTTGGGATCAACTTTGTTGGAAATAACCCTTGAATTCACTTTGCGTATCATGTTCTTCGAAATAGCTTCTATAACTGGCATTCGGTAAGATTCTGAACTTCAATGCGTAGTCGGGACTAAGTCCACTTTGTGTCTCATCTTCTTAAAACCAGCTTCCATAACTGCTATCCGAAAGAAATTTCTACTTTATTGCTTGGCCGCGACTTTTGGTATGTACTTTGGAGCTATAGATCACTTGGTATCCATTTTGGGTGTCCTATTCTTCGAAACCCCTTCTATAACTGCCATCCGCTAAGATTATTAAACTTATCGCATAGCCATAGCTAGATCTTTTGGCATCCACTTTGTTCCTCAACTTCTTTTAAACAACTTCTTTAACTGGCATCCGGAAGAAATCTGTACTTTATTACTTGGCCGTGATTAGACCTTTTAGTTTCTATTACCTTTTAGTTTCTACTTTGGTGCTATAAATCTCTTGGTATCCACTTTTGGCCTCGTCTTCTTCGCTTCTACTACCGGCATCTAAGATTATCTACCTTATCGCGTAGTCGTGGCTAGGTTGGGATCTACTTGTGGCTAAAAGGTTCTCACACCATCGCAACAACTAATGGCAGCCGAGCTCAAGCCAAGTTCATTGAAGCCTAGTAGGACCCATTCTACTCGTAACGAGGTTAGCTGCTTGATGATTTATAACAGTAAGTTCAAAGACGATTACACGTACAATTTTCCAACGCACTGTATACTCCTCTGCTCACTCACATTATGGTTACTTTGTAGCACTTTGTGCTTTGTGCGCGATTTGTGCTTTTCCTCTGCGTACTTTGCTGACTGGTGCTCGCCAAGCGTCGCGTTTGCGTTTCACATTTAAAAGACGTTCAACGGCATTTCATGAGTTGCCTCAAGGGATTCATTTCGGTGCGAAACATAATTATTTTTGTGGCAAAATTACGGCTCATAAATTAAAATTGTATTACCGAAACAGTCGAATTCCCGTCGACGCAGTTCGGCTGTGCGACGAAGTGGAAGCAATTTCGACAGGAGTCAGCACTATACAGTTGCTTGGTATGGGGCAAGAGCTGGGTTGGGGGAGCATGTAATATTAGCCTGGAGACTTTTGAGGAATTTTCACTTTGCTTTGATTGAGTGCGATTTGCGGAGCGAGCAGTCTGCCAGATTTACCGCAGCTCCGCTTTACATAACATACAATGTAACTGTGTATAAGTGTCTGCGTGTATGTGTGCGTTTTCATTGCTGTGGGAAATTACTTTATTAGCGAAAATAATACCAACGAGCGATAAATAAAATATGGCCATAAAGACATTTGGTACATTTTAATAGGCTTTGAATGTCAAATGCCATAGGGATTCCTTCAATGCTGCTATGTTGGTATGCGTGTATATATTATATAAGCAAACTGGCTGCAGCTGATTAATGCCAATAAATGCGCTGGCACTTTCGGTGGTATAAATAGCTTTTGAAATATTCATTTCCCGCCTTCGAATGGTGTCAAGCGGCCAGAGACTAGGGAATTCAGTGAACGCTTTAATACAGCTAATTGATTAATCGAACTTGTTTGCGCCTTTTGTATGGTTTGTATGTACTTGACTGGTATGTATTTGTGAAACTAATTCTAATTAAAGTTGAAGCGCTTTATATACTATCTGTTAGCTGCTTTCAAACACTAATCTGCTCGCATATACTTAGAGTTACTTGAGATTATTCTGTATGTCTCAGTGTTTATGTTTTTCTCATATTGACTTAAGCAATTCTTAGCTTAACAAAGTTTACTTAATGAATTAATGTTTCCGCTGAGAGCGCTCGTGTGACTTAAGTTTCAGTGAAGGCGTTGAAGGCGTTTCTCATATACATCAGTGTGTGCTATGTAAATGCGTATGTTTGTTTCGCGCATGTAAAAATAACAAACGTCTTTTGCGCTACTTCTTGAGACAAATCGGAACTTTTGGTTTGCACAAACTGTTAACGGTATTTGAATGCATGTTCATTTATTTCACAAAAATATATGTAGAAAGATTATTTATTTTATTCTGCATCAAGGCAATGAATTAATCGAAACATACTTATTTAAGTGAAAAAAATTATAACAAGAAAAAGCGTTAACTAAAAACTCCAGAAACAAAAAAAATCTATACAAGCGCTTTATTTTGATATAAAAAGCTGACTCCGATCGTAAAGTTTGTATGGAAGCTATGTGATATAGTGGTTCGATATCTGCAGTTTCGACAAATGCGCAGCTTTATGGTATTAGAAGTAAGTGGCAAAATTTCGGACAATATCTAAAATATTGAGCAACTAGTTCGCGTATATGTAAACAGACGGATATGCCTGCATCGACTCAGCTGGATATGCTGACCATTTATCTGTAATCAAATTGAAAGGTGATTTTTTAATTTAGACTTCGCGTGTTTATCTGTAAGTTGGTAGTATTGTTGGTGACATCTATGCTAAGTTTCATATCAAAATATTCATTAGCATTTGAGATATGCGTCGTTTTGTGAGGCTCTAAAAGTGAATTCTTCGATTTTTACAATGAATTTATTGAACAAAGAAGTGCAATAATGCACCATCTCATACTGCATTGATTATTCGTGATCATTTCACCACATTTTCAACTAATATCGTGCCTCATTTTTCTTCATGTATGCTCTCGCTATTCAGCAAATTCACATTACCACTCCGAGGATATAAAAGTTGAATCGAAGAAGGCTCCGTTGGCCATCACGATGGAAGATTTTTCCAAATGCTATGATGACTGGAAAATTCGTTGGCATAAGTGTATTGCAGTGGGAGGGGATTGAAGGTGACGAAATGGACAAAATTCACCTTTCAATATTTTATAAGGTCTTAGACGTTTCTTTCTGGGTTTAACATGATGTCATTGAAAACTCGTCTCAAGAGGCCTCTCTTAATGAAACAATACTGACAAATAGCCATGTTGGTATCAGAAAGCATCAATCTCAATATCGGTCAGTGGTGGATTTACGCTAGGGGCAGTCGGGGCTAGTGCCCAGGGCGGCAGATTTTTTAGGGCGGCAAAATTTGGAAAATAGAAAAAAAAAACTGAGCTGTCAGTTGACAGCTGGCAGATGTGATACATTGAAATTATTCTATAAAAGTAATGGCAGAGAACCTATATTTATAGAGAAGGTTAATGATGTCGAAAATTTTAGGATATTTCAATTTTGGGATATTTACTGTTTTGGATGAGTGTGTTTCACCATTTAACATCAGGGGCAGAAAAATAACAGAACTGAGCATTTTCAGTGTTAAATTAGAAAAATTATGTGAGTTTTTTATCTTGATCGCACCGACTGTCGAGGTCAGTCATACTCGTATGATAACATTAACAATGTATCAGGAATTTATTCAGGTTTACAGGCAAGAATTAATGAAATTAATGGTCTTACAGGACATGCTCCTTGTGCTGCTCATTCTATGAATTTAGTTGGAGTTCACGCAGTATAATGCGCGCAAGAAGCTGCTTTTTTCTTTGATACTGTACAAACTTTATATAACTTCTTTACTGCATCGACGCACTGCTGGCTAGTTTTACAATTTCATACTGGAAAAAGAATTGCGTTACAATCTTTATCTGCAACCAGATGGTCAGCTCCTTATGAAGCTGTTCATGTACATAATCAACATTTAGACAAAATAATCGAGACTTTCATTATTTTTGAAGAAAATATGGAAGAAAATGCAATTACAAGGCAAGAAGCTAAAGGTTTACGAATTTATTTATTTTATTTATTTATAATAATTCATATAACAAAAAGAGTTTTATTATATAAATACATAAACGCAGCACTGGCTACGAGGCCTTCAGCCGCCTTGTAATTATAACTAGATAAAAATTCTATTTGCTCAGGGTTAGTAAAGATGTAAGTTGCTTTTTATCTGAAGGTTCACTTAGTAGTTTTATGAGATCAATGTTGCCAGAGTTGTGGGCTGTTGAGTGAAGCATCGGACAGAGTGTGAGTAAGTGTTTGATAGAAGCGGTGTCTTCGAATTTAATTGGAGCGACTTGAAACAGCATTTATGCAGATACTTTGGCATTTTTTACTCTCATTTTAATGCTGTTAGTCAAAGATTGCAGAAAGTTGGTTGTAGCATTGCCGACGGGATCGACGATTATCGTACTTTGATCAAAATTGTTGCTGGCACGAGAAATGAATTCGAAATCTATGAAAAAACTGCTTTAAATATTTCAGAGATAAAAGAATATAAAACTACAGTTTCTAGAAAAATAAAGAGAATGCTAATGAATCACGGAATGGAGATGTACAACTGTCAGGTCGAGACCATTTAGAGTCAACAACTTTTAATGTCATTCTTGACAATCTAGATTTTAAATTGCGAAAAAATGTGTTGCATATGAAAAGATTCATGAAAAGTTCTCAGTTATTATTGAATTTGGTAATTTGGATGATAACGTTTACAAATTTTTTATTCTTCAGATCTTGAGTCCTCATTGGAGGACGAATTTGAGCACTTCCATGCTTATTGCATTGAAAAAAAGAAAGAACAAAATTCACCTTCTGATATTCTGAAACTTTTGCGTGCAAATGACCTTTACACAAAGTTTCTGAACGTAGAAATTGCATATCAAATATTTATTACTTTAGCTGTAACAAATTGTAGCGCAGAACGATCGTTTTCTTATTCGAAAAGAATTAAAAACTACTTACGTTCTACAATGAGTGCAAATAGACTCAATTGCTTAGCTATGCTATGCATCGAATCAAATATACTTCAACGTTTAGATTGTGAAAATTTAATCAAACAATTTTCAATTCAAAAAGTCAGGCGTGTTTGCCTGTGAAAAAAATTATTGTAATACAATTATTAGTCAAGCTCAGTGTAAAATTTGTAGTTTTAAGAACAAGAACCTATATTTTTTAAATTATACTGAAGTGTTATATATATAATAAAATATTTTCAATACGTTAAATATTTTAATTTCTTAAAAACATAATATCAAATCTCATATCATCATGTCTCCTGTCATCAAACAAACAGTCGTCGCACTCGCGACTTGGCTCTCACGTCACTGTTGACAGTCATAACTTTGAAGTTGTAGATAATTTCGTCTATTTAAGAACCAGCATTAACACCACCAACAATGTCAGCCTGGAAATCCAACGCAGGATAACTCTTGCCAACAGGTGCTACTTCGGACTGAGTAGGCAATTGAGAAGTAAGGTCCTCTCTCGACGAATAAAAACCAAACTCTATAAGTCACTCAGGTAGCGAGTTTTCGAGAGAAAGGTTCTGCGAAAGATTTATGGTCCTTTGCGCATTGGCCACGGCGAATATCGCATTCGATGGAACGATGAGCTGTACGAGATATACGACGACATTGACATTGTTCAGCGAATTAAAAGACAGCGTCTACGCTGGCTAGGTCATGTTGTCCGGACGGACGAAAATACTCCAGCTCTGAAAGTATTCGACGCAGTACCCGCCGCGGGAAGCAGAGGAAGACCGCCACTCCATTGGAAGGACCAAGTGGAGAAGGACCTGGCTTCGCTTGGAATATCCAATTGTCGCCACGTAGTGAGGAGAAGAAACGATTGGCGCGCTGTTGTTGACTCGGCTATAATCGCGTAAGCGGCGTCTACGCCAGTAAAGAAGAAGAAGAATATCTAAATAATTTTTAGTGAAATTTCAGTGACTGGGCAGCATTTTTTCCAGTGCCCAAGGGCGGCAAAAATTTAAATCCGGCCCTACTTATGGATCGATAAAGAAATTTCGTATATTTAAATATTTTGAGTATAAAGCATGCCAATGCTGAATCTTTTGCACAAAAAGATTTGCGTAGACACATCATTACTGGAGACGAGACGTGGGTTTATGAATATCGTGTCGAAACTGTACTACATTCTAGCGAATGGCGTTCCGAAATGGAACCTCTTTTAAAGGCGATATTAGAGGAAATTTATAATTTTGTACTTGTAACTCATAGGCTTTTCGCCGAGTGTCACTTATGACGGAAATAATGTGTAACCTTAAACTTTTGGATCCGCCCCTGAGAATGCCATATACTAAATATATTCGAAATCGATCGAGCGGATCCCGAGATATGTGATTTCATCTAAAACTGGGCGGTGCCACCCCTGTTCAATTTTTACACCAGCTCCCGGATTTCAACTCGTCTCTTCAATCTGATCATTTATATATGTACGTGTTAGCTTATACCTGTCTCGATTTGCTTTAGGTGATACACACCACCGTTAGGTGAACAAAATTATAATACTCTGTAGAAACAATTTTTTAATGGAATTATTTCACATAAATGTTTAAGATTGTCTTATGAAAATGCAGAGCTACAAACCTTATTCTTCTTAATTCCTAATTCATATTCGTGCGGAAAAATTCGCTTAATATATTTGGATGCCGAGTTGACAGCTTTTGGCAGCCAAAACAGCGGTTTCGTTCCGGATTGTGTATGTGGTGTAGACCTGACTGAATGACTAATATTATAGCACGGTCACAAAATATTAGATAATATGTACATATGTAGAAGGAATTATGAATATTATCACTTCAGATTACGATGTAAAATAATTTTGTTATATACTTGTACTTGAAAGAAAATTTAATTTTTTTTACTATTCCTTGTATGTGAATAAAAAACGTTAGTATTGCTTTTTGCGCAATTTTCTTAAAATTAAATTTAATAAGAGCTTGGTAAAACCACTTACTTTTAAAACGTCAAATTTAATGAAAAGCATAAAGTTTGACTTTCCTTAATTATGCCTTGAGTAGAGTTGAAGACATTCTGTTTGCTTCAAAATTTGTAACACCTAGAAGACCCTTGAAAAATATTTAATGCATGTTCTCTCAGTTCTTAAGACATCGTACTGAAATTTTGCACACGTAATTTTTCCCCCAAGAAGCTATTTATTTGTCGCAACCGCCAATGCAGAAGTATTAGAGGATACAGCCATCATACAAATTGATCTACCAAAATCAAGAAAAGGGATTTTTATACCCCCTTATGTTAGAAGAACTGCTACTGTTAAGTATATTGTGGCTTCTGTGAAGGTATACATTATTAAATTATACTTTTTTAGGCACCGATGTTGGCAGTCAATTATGAACACATCAAGTGCGAGTTTATATTTCGGTTAATGTCAAAATAATTTTGTTTTATTAATTCAACATTAACTGAAATATAAATTCGTGCTTGAAGCGCTTTTAATTGACTACTAACAGCGATGCACACAAAAATACTCCACATAAATTCGTATTATAGTATACACCAGACATTTCAATTTAAAACGCCACCAACAGCCGTTATAAATACATAAATAAGAAAAATATAACTTCATACCACCGCGTTTGAATTGTTTGCATTACTCGAAAAGCAAGACGAATCCTTGCGTCTACACGCACGTGCCCCATTTGGTCACTTGCACCACTTGCGCCGCTTGCGTCAATTAAGTGGCAGTTAATTAAAGTGCTGCGAATGCGTATTCCGTTTCGTCTGGCATTCCTTGCGCCTTTTCGACTTCTGTACACGTTTTGTTGCGCGCACTTCGCACGCTTTACGGTTATTAACAAATCAACGCAACAACAGGAAATACAAGAAATATACAGTAGGTATATATGTATGTGTGTGTTTGTGCATATAAATGCTCGCAAGTATGTGCTAATGAAGTGTTTGTGTATATCGTTTTAATTACTTTAATACGACTTTATTGCCAATGAAATGCGGCTGACGGTGAATGGCGGAACGTGTACATTAGCACCAGCAGCTGCGCACGCAACCACACATAAACACACATACATGCGCACAAGAAAGGTGTTACCGCTGGCGTAGAAACACACAACTAAATATATTTGCAGTTGGGCGAGTGATTTATGCTGATTTGTGCGCGTAAAAAATTAAATAAATTCGTTATTTGTTCGGTACACCTGTGCGTATGAGTAATTTGTGCGCTGAAGCAACACCTGCTAACGCAGCGCGGATCAGCAGCGCAAAAGCGTTTAAGCTTGACGAGTTGAGAGATGTTTAAAATTCACTCCATTTGACGTTGATAAAAACGCGTTTGTTGAGGAAGAAGTTTCAGCGTAGCCCCCTGTTCCGCCCTCTCTTCATCTTCACCGCGATCAACTTGTGACCTCTCGATAGTGCGAGTGTTGCTTGAGGTGTAGCAGAATAATAATGCATGCAAATGCTATGCAAACACCTGCCAAGTCGTATTTGTTTGCACAAACATGCAAGCGCACAAATCGACAGCAGGAAACTTGGTAGTGTTGATAAGCATAACTTTTCAAGAGCTTGCATGTACCCTGTAGGAAAAGTTTTCTGAAACAAGTGAGCATACTATTATACATTATTTATAGTATCAATCATTAGAGATTTAAGCAAAAAAAAAAAAAACCCTGCTGACTTATTTAAAAAAAATAGATATTTTTAGTGAGAATTTCCAATGGAAAATTAAGTCTCTTTTCTGATATTACATCAAAATAAGGCGAAAAAATAAATATTTTACATCAAAACTTTTACTGCACGGCGCATAAAAACGTTATTGTAGATCTATTTATTATTTATGATTCTGCCTTACTTCTTTTTCCAATAAATTGCGTTAAACCGTATTTTACTCTCAAAAAATCAATTTTTCTTACACATTCCGATCTCTACTCGTATTGCTCATAAAATATTTTTTTCTTAATGTTTGTTAAATTATCCTCGTTTTTCAAAGAGTTTGGTGCTCCTAATATTTATTTTTTACTTCAAAGATTGTTGTTGTAGCGGCACAAAACATTTTTGAAGTAATTTCGAGAAACGGTATCGATGGCAGTCCTTGGTTGGATACAAAATCTAGCTCCGTTCCGGCTGCTTAGACCCGACTGTAGTGGGAACGAAACATCAAAGATAACCGCTACTGCAACAAAATCACTATATTAAATTGTATACTATTTTCTCTTTTCAAACTAGTATTTCAATAATATTGTTTCATACAAATAAAATTACTCCATTTTTTCATATCCTTAACGCAGTACATACGATATACGCATATACACGCTGCAACTGCGCAACGGGGCGTATAATTGCATCGCAACGTTGATGCCTTGTCACTATTGTCTGATTATATGCGATTTCACACGCACACATACACACACTTATAAACAGCTATGCGCATGTGGAGCAGCGGAGTGACAGATGCACCCACAATTGTAAGCAGCCGAGTGCAGAGTTGCATGCAAGCATGCAAAATTGATCGGCATCTTACACACACGTAGCGAACTAAGGCGCAAATTATGCATCGCCACTGCCTTAAATTGGCATTCGCTTGCTTCGGTACGTTGGCAATGCATCAGCAGCTGGTGTTTGCCTTGTAAATGCCAGCAAATAGACTTATGAGTGCACAAATTGCTAATGCGTGGCAATGTGGGGGCGGGTGTAGTCATCTACACAAACGAACATTTATTTATTTGTATTTAAGTGTGTTGGTGCGTACCGGGCTTTTGCTTGTTATTTCAATGCGTTAATACACAATGCATGGCCCAGAGGGCTGCATTCTCGCACATTTGAACACCTCTGCACTTCCAGTGGCGTGATGGATGCATCTACTGTTTATAAGTTATAAATGATGAGATAGAGAGATGTTGTTGCTGTGTTGTACCTTTGACATACATACTCATATGACACTGCTTACTTTAGTTTGTTTTGCATTTCAATTTACTGGTAGTTTCTTCACTGCTTAGTTTGTGATGACGCTCTTTATACTTTACTGCGGTGTCAGTTTTAACTTGGAAGGTTTAGGTGAGTGGTTAATGGTTCTTTTTGGGCTCATGGCATTTGTTATTACGTTTCTAGCTGACTTCAAAATGAAAAGTCTCTTTCAATTAATTTTCTACGGGTATAACGATTATTGCTTTTAAAGGGATTTTTTTTTTTTTTTTGTATAGATACAATTTGAGGCGGACTGCATTTGACTTTTATAATATAGTAAACATCTCTCGAAAATTTTCAGCAGTCTTGAAGACGAAATATTTATTATTTTGGGTTACCACCTTTTGCCATTTTTCCCCTAGAGACGTTCTTCCATCAGCGTAAAACTTTTCTGGTTTCTCAGCAAAAACTATGACAAGTAATTTTCACAGACTTCTCATGAAGCAAACTGTACTCCACTAAAAGAGTTCTGCATTAACCGTAACAAATGGTACTCCGAAGGTGATCAGGGCTTTATGTGGTGGATGCATCGAAACTTCCCAGCCAAGCTTTCCTAGTTTTTTTCGAGTCATCAAAGATGTGTGTGGTCTAGCGTTGTCCTAATGGAAAACGAAGCCCTTTCTGTTGATCACTTCTGGCCGTTTTTTTCGATTGCTTGCTTCAATCTCATCAATTGTTGACAGTAAAATGTAGAACCAATCGTTTGACCAGGCTGGAGCAGCTCATAGTGGATGATTCCTTTCCAATCCCACCAAATACTCAGCATAACCTAGCTTTGCGACCATTTGTTGCGCTTCAGTACGCTTGGACCATGATCTTTTTCGCACAAGGTGCATCTCTCACATCGAAATTTTCAGAACGGAAGCGGGCTAACCATTGTTGTGCTATACGAACTAATAGAGCATCGTCGCAGTAAACATTACAAATTTCATTGGTGGCTTGCGTGACATTCTTCCTTTTTTATACAAAAATATCAAAATATAGCGAATTTCTTCATTATTTTCACACATTTTTGAACAGCTGTAACTTTTTTTCAATTTTCCCGAATTTAAATTTTTTTAGTCAAATAAAGTTTAAAATCTCACCCCTCCAACACTATATGGTTTGACACAATGTGATTGGTACCAATGGAGATATAAGACATCTAATGACAAAATACGAAAAGACTTTTTCGACTACCCAATATATGGCAAATTGAGTATTAGTTTAACAGCTATACCTTTACAAACAACTTTGGTTCAATATCAGCCTTGACTTTTATACATAAATAATAAAAATTAATTTTAATTGAAGTGAAAAGAGCCTCACAAACGCAAAGGCTTCTAATGCAGTCCTGCGGGGAATGTCGAAAACACACAGAAAGCAGCTGTCCATAAAAAACAGTTACAGTCAGTCACACTCTCAAACTAGTGAATTTGCAACAATACATTAACTGCGAGCACTCACCCGATGTTGCTCGGCCCCGCTTTAGCCTGCTGTTGATGGCGAGCAACGCAATTATTTATACGTTTGCTGCTATTTGCAAAACGTGCTGGGCAAAACAACTCGCTCCCCATCACCCTTTCGGACACGCTTGGCGCGACATACGCTCGATGACGCCTACACTACCGTTAAACGACTGCTGTATGACTGCTGTCAATGTCAATGCCGTCACCGTTGCTGCCCCCGAGGCATTGCGCATAGCAAATGACACTCCGCCACACAGCGACGAATTACGCAAAAAATACAAAAACAACATGCCACAATATTGCGGCAAAGTAGTGTGAGTGAAAATAGATGTGTGTGTGCGTTTGTGTGTGGGCGTGCGTGTGGCGAAAGAATGCACTAGGCCATATAACGGCGGGTCTAGCCATAAAATGTAGTGAACCCAGAACCTCACAGCGCGAACTCCGGCGAGCGCCGACAGCTTTCAGCTATTTGAGAGCAGATTTTTTCTTTGTTTGCGTTTGTGGCTGCTGTTATTATTTCGAAATTATCTACAAAATGTGAAAGTGTGGTGACGTGGGCGGTCTGTGAACCGTATATTTGCCAACACACACACAAATACATATGCACACATTTGGCATTGCAGCCATGTCTAGGCGCAGTTTATCTTATAGCCATCACTGTATTGGCTGCCACATTCACGCTATTGTTACCATCAGCCCTGCCGCCGCCGCCGCCGCCGCCGCCGCCGCTGACTGTGTTGTTTGCGAGCGCGTAGAAGCGTGTCAATGTGGCATTTAGTTATGCTTCGCAGCTCGTCAGCCTCGGGGAATGCCTGAAGGCTGACGACATTATGTGCACTGAGCATATTTAATGCTCCACACATACAAACACCGTTATGTTTATATGTACATTCTCGAACAATTTGACAGTGTTTGTTCGCAGCCAGACGACACGCGACAAATAGAGTATACGTGTATAGATGGCAGTAATCGCGATGTGACTGGAATTAATTTTGATGAGTGACAAGGAGTGCTGCCTCAGCTTCAGCTGATAATACTGCTATCACTTCAATTTTAGACAGCCGCGTATGTTTGCGATATGCTTAGAACAAATGAAGAGCGTTTCTTGCTTTGCGGGATTTTAATATTATAGCCTTTTTGTACTTGCTTTTTTTTGTTCTTTCGCAGTATTTAAATAAAACTCGTAAAAGTAGGGAAAAATCGCAAATTCCAGCAAGCATTTTGAATAAATTGTTCATTTTATTGTGAATAAAATGCTTGACCCCAATTTCGCCATGCTAGATATATTCTAATTCCATTTGAATTTATTTAGTATTAAAAGCACGATAGCCATAAGAGTGATGTATGAAAATAAAACAGTAATAACTTTGCTGACAAATTTGGATTGTAAGAAACATAAAAATTTAAATGAGATATTGGTGACAACTTGAGGCATCTTCCATCTAATAAAGTATATAAATAAAAGGAACACATATAGATGAACCGATATTTAATTTTTTTGTTGTTATAGTATATAGTATAATAATAAAAAGTAAGAAACAATGCCAAATGTACCAAATTTCTTCCTCCCCGAATATTTTGAATGTCAGCTTTCTTCTACGTTGGCAGTAATAAAAGAGCTATTTTCAAAGCAAAAATTTTGCCGAACTTGCTAGAACATTTTCTCATCTCTTTAGTTCGTCTTCAAACGGATGTTCTTTGGCTACACAGAAGATACTCTAGGACCGGAAGTGAGCTGATTGAGCCATATGTAAAAGAATCGTTTCTGTCCACTCATAAGTGAATGGCGATCAGAGCACTTTCGCTACTTGCGTAAACTTTTACTCAAGACTCCACGCGCCAGCTCTGAAAGTATTCCAGTACCCGCTGAGGGAAGCAGAAGAAGAGGAAGACCTCCACCCCGTTGGAAATACCAGGTGAACAAGGCCTGGCTTCGCTTGGAATCTCTAATTTACGGCCCGTTGCGAAAAGAAGAAAATACTGGCGCGCTAGTCTCAAGTCTGAAATGACTTCCTTTACTGTTGACATCAAATTAAGAAAAAGTATTTTCACGTATTTTTACTAAAACCTCTCACACATTGATCGCTAAATTAAGTACGACAACAACATTATATGTATGTACATATTCACCTATATATACTGCATAAAGTCAAACAGAAGTTTATATTAAATATACTGAGTTTATTGGTGGTATTGAACCGTTTTTAACTTATGTAGCATTACAACATATTATTTTCACAAAAGAAGAGGCTCTCTGAGTTTCTTTAGATACTTAACAGATTGAACAAAATGTATATCGTATGATCAGAAGTAACCCGGACAAATTCCTCAATTTTCATGTATTCTTATACAAATCTTTATTATCGCCTTCAATGCAGTATAAATATTCCAGAGCTTAATAATTTTATATTCTTTTATTATACGACTCTGCGGGGATAGCCTTCAGTGTATCATAGCCATTTGTGATGCACTTAGAACAACCCCAACAATTGTATTTAAAGCCATTCTACATGTAGCATCAGCAGACATAGCTGTTAGGCACTTAGCGGTGAAGGCAACTATTAGAATGAGGAATGCTGGGCACATGAGGAGACCCAAGCGGGGACACTTTGAAATATCTACTGCGTCGATTACATTCCCAACATTCTAGAGAACTGCATCACAGAATCTTCTCCTAGGCGTTTTTTCTTAACTCACGCAACAACGAAGGAGTGCAGTGAGTTTTCACGGCTGGATTAAAGATGAGGGGGAAAATATAGTGCGAAGTTTTCTGTCAGGAGCTCTCCATCAATTCTAGTTTCAGACTACCAGACCAATGTTGCGTTTTTCAAGTGGAGAAGGCTGCCATCAAGGTAATTATTGATGTTCTGCTCCGAAGTGGAGCTTCCTTTAGAGAGATGTGCATTCACTCCGATAGCCGAGTAGCTATACTGACTTTGAGCTCGCTTGCGTCTATTTAAAACTAGTTAAACTAGTTAATGAGTGCATGACCTCATCAGAAATAACATCAAGGTTGTTCTATATTATTTGTGTGAACTTACTGTGGAGATCACCCAATTTCATCTAATTATGGTAGAAATGAGTCCGTTTTCCAATGTCTTTTGTGGTCTGGCACTGAACCTTTGGACCTCCAGTGAATTTGGCAAGCGCTTTACTTGTGTGACTTCGAGATCTTTATGGCCCAAAGTAAAGAGTAAGAGGCTCTTCGAACTACAGGCTCTTAAAAAAGCCAATCTTCCCGTAATTGTAGGTGTTCTGACTGGACACTGTCCAAACAGAGCCCCTTTACAAAATCTGTACGGAGGACATGGAACCATCTCGTCACTTCATCTTCTACTGCCCGAATTTTGCCAAACTGACATTCAAATATCTCGGTAAGGACACACTTGGCGAACACAGCGGCAGGGAATGAAATTAACCGCCTTAATAAATTCCTGGTGGGGCTATGTTCCAAGAGTATGAAAATAAAATATGTCGTTTTGACCAACATTTTCGGCTTTAAGAATTTTCTGTTTTCGGAAAACTTATTTTGTGAAATAATTACCTTTTTTCTTAGATCTATTAATAATATAAACTTAGTTTGGTTTCATTACATTTTGAATTTCACCTCAAACATAATTTTTTCCAAGACGCATACGTTTTCCCATATGATGACCGAGTTTCAGAGAGCAGAAATTTTTAAAAAAACACTATAATCGCTCTGTAACTGAACTGTGATAATACTGTTACAGGATTATACTAACTATTATTCCCTGTCATTTCAACTCTGTTTTATTTGTCTGTTTTGACTGGTATTCGTATCGTATTTTCACGTGACTGCCATTGGTTTACACCTCAATAAGCGGGTTTGTTGAACAAATAACTTTCATACGACTACAAACACATACAAAGAAACCACCTTCTACCATATATATGCGCGTCAGCACCGCGGACGGACATCTGTTGCAGCAGACCATAGCGTGTATGATGGCACGAAAACGGGTTTTATTTCTTCATAAGTGTGTGTGTAAGTCTGCTTCTGGGAGTATGTAGCAGTGTGTACACTAGCACACCGGAAGTTGACCACTTGTACGCGCTGCCTTTGCCCGCAACAACAACAACTACACGCTTACAGCTCAGCACAACTCCATTCGGATTACGAAAATACGAGTATTCAACAGTATAAACTAACATTCACACAAACAAACAAATAAAGAAATGAGCAGAGCCAGCGACCTCCACGGCGACAAACACGTTTACAAGCGAGCGAACGTATAAATGTATGAATGACTGAATTAACGAAGCGCCAAACGATTCAGCGGATAAAAGGACAAACACCGATAAGTGAGAAGGACGAGCAGAGTGTGGTGGATTGCGGGTGGTGACTGGTAGATGGCAACTCACTGGCACTCATGGTTGTTTGTAGGCCATGAGGCCATGTGCAACATGTCATCAGGGAATAAATTACTGTCAATATAATTGTTGTAGTTGTGCTGTTGATACCTGTGTGGCATGAAAGAAAACAGATTTGCTTGTATGTGTGCGTGTATTTGTTTTTGTATCAGTTTGCAACCTTGTGTAGCGTAAAAGTATTTTGTATATCAACGTTTTTGCCTTCAACTGGGTCATTGGGCTTATGGCGCCTAACTGTATGCTTCAATTTCGATATTATTCAACGATTATGTATACATATAGATATACTTTGTAGGTTAAAAGCAAAACGAAGGATTTTGATTTATGTTTATGGTAGATAACATATACGCAAATATGTATATATTAGGGTATGCGTTATTTCCGAAGTTGAAGTGAAGTTTTATTCTAATATTGGTCTAACGTAAACAAGCGCTTTATTTTATTTAATATTTATTTTAAACCGTGAATAAATCATTTTACTTTTCCATAGATTTTTCTTGATATTTTTTGGTTTTTTTGCAATAAAAATGTTGTCTCTAAAAAAAAGAAGGGTAGTCGAAAAAGTCTTTTCGTGTTTCTAATCAAACTTCAACTTATTTTTTTATATTTATAATGAACTTTAATGAAACAAATATGTACAATTTTGGTCTACCCCCTTTTTGCCATTTTTCCGCTAGAGACATTATTCCATCTTTGTAAAAATTTTCTGGTTTCTCGCCGAAAAACTGCGACAAGTAGTTTTCACAGGCTTCTCTTGAATCTCACTTTACTCTATTAAGAGAGTTCTGCATTGACCGAAAGAAATGGTACTCCGATGGTGCAAGGTCAGGGCTATATGTGGTGGATGCATCGAAACTTCCCAGCCAAGCTTTCCTAGTTTTTTCCGAGTCATCGAAGATGTGTGTGGTCTAGCGTTATCCTATTGGAAAACGGAGCCCTTTCTGTTGATCAGTTCTGGCCCTTTTTTTCGATTGCTTGCTTCAATCTCATCACTTGTTGACAATAAAATGTAGAATTAATCGTTCGACGAGGCTGAAGCAGCTCATAGTTTGATAGTTTTAGACACTTTTCGTCTCCAGTTACCAAAACGAATTTGTTCATTATGTTCACTCATTTTTAAACAGCTGTTACTTTTTTCAACTTCAATCAAATTCATTGTTTTGGTTAAATGAAGCTCAGAATCTCACTTTTTTAGCATATACAGTATAACACAATTTGATTCGTAGCACTGGTGATATGCGACTGCAGTGACATTTATTGACAAAATACGAAAAAAACTTTTTCGACTACCATATTATATTATAATTTCTTCGACTTTTAAAAAATGATATTCTATAAAAAAAAAAATTCCGCTCAACACAAAATTTCGAGATGATTTTATTAATAAGTGCATTTAAAAGTTATACGCAGTTAAAATAATGTAGTTAAAATGCTGCATCAAATGTAATGTATTCATATAGTACACCATGTCGTATGAGCAACACATAATATATAAGGCACTTGTGCAATTGCTCAGCTCATTTGAGTAAAACTTTAACTGTACATAATTTTAAAGCGAATACTTAAATGAACAAAAATTATTCAAAATTTTTTTAGAGCGTTTAATTTTGTACTAGAAAATATCTTAAAAACTGATTTTTATGATGTTTAAAAAACTTTGCCTTAAAAATGGCTGGCTCGATACCCGTTTTAGGCCCAAAGTAGAAATTTTTAAGTATCTTAGACAAAGTTGTTCAGAATAACCCATAGAATATTTCCCGCAGACGCAATTTTTTCGGTTTTTTCAATAAATCAACCCACTCTAATGTACATACATACATGAACTAAGCACACATATATACTCCACACTGCCATTTTTATTTTACACTATTTCCACTCTGAACCCATACTCTGCTTTATAGTGACCTCTCATCTATTTTCAAATGCAACAACACAGTTAGTTTGCCATTCAATCCGCTTGTTGATTATTTATAGTGTAATTGAATTAAATTTGTTTATTTATTTTCCCATTGCGCTGTTTGTTGTTGTAAATTTTGTGTCTCCTTTGGCGATAGTTCGATTTTCCGCCGCGCCACGTTTCGGTCTCGGCCTGTGGATGACACCTGATTTGCATATTCCGTTCTGTGACTGCCGACCTCGCGCCGCTCGCTGCACCGTCAAACTCCCACGTTGTTCGTGTAAACTGTGAATCTTGTTGGTAAGTGATTTTGCAGCCATTTGTTGAGTGCCGCAATTTCCAGCAGACATTTGTATATTGCTGGCATATTGTTTGTCATAGTATTAGTCGCACTGCCAGTGGAATGTGTTGGCGATATCAATTAGAAGGCACGTAGCGTATTAGTAGCTGTCTTTCGTCATCGTCGTCGTTGCCTCTTAATTAATACCGCAATCAAGCAAACTGTTATTTTCACTTGATGTTAAATTGCACATGTTCGATTGTTTTACACCTCATATTGTCTGCGGAATTAATATGCGCCATTACTTTTAGTGTGGTGTACTAACGATGGCAGACAATAGAATATGCGAGTACAGTGATGTCGACACTCTTAAAATATTGCTAAAAAGCTTCAAACCGTTTAAACAACTTAGCGCATTTAACATCGAGAAATTAGAAGCTTACAAAATACAGCTTGTACAAGAACTGAAGCCGCTCGACCTTCCCAAGCGACATCGCTTCGCTCTATAGGCTCTTGAACAGTTCCAAGAAGATCGGACATTTTTGAGCAAAATTTTGTTCAGCAATGAGGCCAGAAAATGGGGCAAAAAGTAACCTGAAAAGATTCAAGATGGTCTGGTGTAGTATGTAGGCCGGCGGAATCATCGGTGCATCATATTTCTTCAAGAATGATGTCGATGAGAACGTAACCATCAACGGCAACCGTTATGGTGCCATCATAAACCTTGATGCCTCAAATTGAAGCTCGTGATCTCGGCGACATGTGGTTTCAACAAGACGGCGCCACTTTCCACACATTGCATCGACCAGTGGATCTTTGAGAGAGCACTTCGGTGTGCTCATAATTTCACGTTTTTGGCCGGTCAATCGCACCGTTTATTTTATGGTTTCAGCAAATAAGTTAGCTTTAAAGTAGTTTATTGAATATTATCGAAATCGGTTTATATATATGTAACCTTAGCAACAATCATCCTCGCATGATCAGAATAAGTTTGATTTCAAGTTTTAATTTTTTCAAAGAAAAACTTGAATATATTTTCTTAAAAAAAATCATTTTATAAATCGAAAGCATATATTTGGTCCACAAAATCTACCGAACAATTCCATAAAAATTATTTTTACCTTTGACTTCTCTTTCAATCTTTGCAAAGTCATTAATGTGCCTGATTTTCGTTTAGCATTCCTTACCTTACGACCATTTACAAACTCGCACCTCAACCACTTACATCCATCGCTTATACACCACGCCGTACCTACCGCCACGTACCCAAATGTATCCACAGATGGCTTACATTCAAACTATTTATTTCTCATAAACAATTTTTGCATATCATAATGAAAATGAAAATGCTCAGCACACACACTTTTAATGTGGCATTTAGTAAGAAACATGAAAGTCAACATGACATGGTTAGTATTTGACAACTCAATTTGATAGAGGTTATATATAAAATAGTGGTTTTTCCTTATAACAACATGTACGAAAAGAGATCAAAAATTCCACATGATTTGCGTAAATAGCATAGAGAGATTAAATTAAGATAGTAAAATATTAAAAAGCAAAGTGCGCTCAGTCAAAATTACAGTGACCCAAAAGTGACTAGCGGAATTGTCCATTATTCACTCACTTTTTTGGCTTTTCTAACAAATATGATATACTATATAAAATATACTATAAAAGTATGCGATTAGATGACGTAGCCTAATGAAAATGTGACTAGAAATCGGAAGATTTCAGCAAAAGAAAATTACTTAGAAGTTATTATGTGCGAACATAATATGTATAATATATGGTATGCCATATTGATAGCACTATTTATCATCCGTGATGACAACACAATCATTACTAAGCTTTTAATAAATGAATATGCACCTATACCGAAGGAGCTCACATAATATTGTTGGCTCTAAGCGTGAGAAAATAATGACATTTAGGATAGCGTTTTCATTTGGCATTGCAAAAAGTGGATTGTATACTTCAAATCAAATAAAAATTTATAAAAGCATAATACAGTAGATTTATAGTAAACGAAATTATCTTGAAATTATTGGAGATAATGGTTTGCTATTTCAGCATTTAATCGCCTTCAACTCAGCTGCTTAAGATTTATTTGAAATAACTTGTATGGTCATTAATCTAATATAACAAATAAAATTATGGCAAACAGCTTAGGAATCTCACCAATGTATCTTATTGCTTTATAATTTACAAGAAGAAGTAATGATTAGACAATCTTCTTCAACAATATTATAAAGCAAAAAATAGAAGCCAGCAATGAGGTAGAAGGAGAGATTTAGTGCTATCAAGGGGGTAGAGAGCTCATGTCACTGACCACGTAAAAGACTGCAGTTGCACAGAAAGCAGCTAAATTAATAAAAAAACATTTCCAAAATATATATACAACAAAAACAACAAGGTATTCAACCTGCTTTATAATTACAGGCATATTCTCAAATTAATTCCAAGTCAGTTCTCCACTGAAAGCCAATACTAAATCTGACAAAAATATCCCGGTCCTTTTAAACTGTGCGTGAAAATTGTTTTAAAATTTATACTCTTGCAACATGTGGCTATAAGGTATAAAAGTTATACGTATATATATATATACATTCATACATAAATACCATATGAACTTATATCACTATGAAGAACTTCATAACTCGAACTGTTGAATTGGCAAATTTCATACGAATTCCCTTCCATAACTCAAACTCTTTCTAAATGGAAGTTGTTTTGTGGATTATGCTGACTCGAGTTGGGGAAGTTCAACTATATGTATTATTGCTTGGATTCCGATACTCCGATTGACGGTTTACACTTCAAGGTATTTCCTTGGCTTTGATCCCTACAAGCTTCAAAAGTTAGAAAGTTCGCTTGCCCTTCCTTACTTGTTTTAATTTTTTTATTTTTATTTTTTAGTAAAACCTTGTTTATGTTCATATAAAATTTGCTCTCCATATGTGAAATAATGTGTGTTTGCCAGCTGTTTGTTACCATTACCGATTTTTACCATTGAAAAAAATTTAACAACTAATTTGTTCGAAGTTTTGTGCTTTCAATAAAATTACGGCTATGGAATTGTGGAAAATGTTTCAAAAATGTTTTCGGAAGTTTACTTAATAACAAACACATATTTATACATATATTTCAGTATAAACAAGGAACAAAGGGCTAACCTCGGTTTCATTAAGGTAGCTCACAAACAATCACCATTCATATGGATAATGGTAATGGTTATAAAGAGACTAGGTACAGTTTTCGTCCAATTCGTTTCTGTTTTAGGCACAAAGACATACTGTCATGAGCAAAACATATTCTGTAATTTTCATTGAGATAGCACAAATTTTTACCCATATATCCAGCAGAAGTTCACTTGGAAGTTCGAAAATATTTATATTAGGTACAGGTAAATGGGGGCTCAGTGAAGTATTGACCCAATCCAAACATTTTCTGATACATTGTTATTGTCAAGAGAAGATTCTGACTGAATTTCTATTGCATATCTTATATATTGCCCTATATTTTCGGTCAAAAATCAACTATAGGTATTGAAGTACAGTTTTCTTTGAATTTGGACACTTTTTGGTCATAAAGCGGCATACTTTAAGGGAATTATTAGTACAAAATTGTATAACGTTATACTAATTACTTCTTGATTTGTGAACTGAAAAGTGAAAGAATTAAGGAAGTGGGCTTGGTTGTCATCCGATTTTGCCCATTTTCACACTATGACATAGGAATATGTGAGGAATGCTACGTACTATGTTGAAGCTTTAATAGTTTAGATGATGTGTACATCAAACTTATAAAAAGGCAAGGCCAACCACATTTTTTTAAGCATTTTTCCCACAGATCCTCTTTGCTACTGCGATCAGTTGTGTCAAATTACAGTTTTATATCATAATTTAGTGCATAGTTATGGCACTTTGAAGGTTTTCGGTTAATGGCGATTTGCGGGCGTGACAGTGGACTAATTACGAAATTCGTATAACAAGTTTCATCGAAATATCTAAATTTTTTAGTTACAGCTTGCACGGACGGTCAGACGGAGAGATAGACAGTCAGCTGAATTTCAAGGTTTGTCGTCAACCAAATCATTTATATATAAGTATATAATCCTATATCTATCTCGCTTAGTTTTTGTTGATACGTACACACATACGGTGAGCAAAACTATTCTACTATGCAGCAACAGGTGGCATGAGTATAAAAAAGCTTTCAGAGAAGGTCGTAACGTTATCAAAAACTTGCCTGAAGCCAATCGTCTATTAACGATATTATTGAAGTACTTAAAAAAGCAATGGTCGAAAATCATCGTATTGACATAAGAATGGGAGCAAAAGATCTCAGCTTCTCTTAAGTGTCTTAAGTGCAGACTAGGCGCAAGCTTG
This sequence comes from Bactrocera correcta, assembly GCA_027475135.1. Lineage (NCBI taxonomy): Eukaryota > Metazoa > Arthropoda > Insecta > Diptera > Tephritidae > Bactrocera > Bactrocera correcta. Next base: position 112,147,158 of record CM050323.1, read on the forward strand.
TTAATATTTTGGGTACAAAGTGTGTCAACGCGACACTCCTACCAAAAGATCGAAGTGTTTGTCAAAAACTATAAATGTTCTTATTTTATTTGATTCAGTACTTAGAAAATATGGTTAAATCACCCGCATTTTATTACTTTATACATGCTGAGACACTGCGAGAGTAGTCCAATTCAGACTTACTTACTTTGTGCCCTCAAATATGCTACATAAATCCATACACAAGTTGTTATTGCCTCATCATCCGCACAGCATGAGCATTATCTGCGTAAATAAATTAACCCAAATCTCGATTAAATATTTAATTTAACTACTTCAATTTAATATTAAAAATTTAAGCGCTCGCCCGCTGCAAGCCTGAGGTGTGTGTTTTCACTTTACTAAATAAGAAAAGCTTAAACGTAGACCTCGGTAAATATGTGCGAGACTATAGTCCACAACGCAAATAAAATGAGAAAGTATCTCATATATATTTGTGAGTCTTTGGGTATATGTGTGTGTGTGTGGAGATTGCGTTCTTCTGTTCCTTTTTTCAGCAACTTTTGTCTTGCACAGCTTCCGTTGTGTGTTTATTGGTATTTTTACGCTGCTGCCTCGGCCAGACTAGCGAGGACATGTGCCTAGATTATTATTAATGGGTCACTGAGTGCCTACATGCACATAACTGTTTACACAAAAACACACAAACAAACTCATATAAGAGAGGAGTCTATGGAACTCGTTGGCGAGCAAGAACCTTTACTTGCTTATACATAAAAATCTATATATGTGTGTGTGTGCAAATGTGTATGTATTTGTATTTGTGTGCCCACGAAATTGCATTTTACTACATGCTGCAGTGTAAAGAAATTACAAACAACAACAATACCAAATGAAAATAAGAAAATGAAGCATGCGCAAGCAGCGCCAGCGGCAGGCAGGCTGCAAGACAAGCAAAGGGCGTTGAAATGGCAGCTGGTTGTTTGCAAAAGCAGCAGGCGGCGGCAAAAACAGCACTGACAACAACAACAAAAACAATAAATAGCACACATTTATTTTACTAAAGCTTCATGTTACTTGCCTGCACAATTTTGCTTGTGCAACACTGGCACACACACACATGCACAGTGGGTGGGCTCTACAGGGCGTATGAGTGTTGGCGTTAACTGCGAGTAATGCTGTTTGTTGGCAGGTGGTGCAACAGCAGAAGAGAAGCGTTGCAATGCCAAAAGGCAAAATATCTATTAAAACAATATTTTAATAAGCTTACTACCCAGATATAAAACAAAATAACAGCAACAACAACGCACACATAAACCCACATATATAGCAAGTGGTTGGTTGATCCGTGTCGGTAGGTGCCAATCTTACGGCAGCTAGCACTTCGGGCGGCGCTTATGCGCTTAAGTAATATTAGTTAAGCCTGCCAAAGTTTACCGTTACTTGCTGAGTAGTGATAAATATTTGCCGCTTTCACTCATACATGTTAACCATAAATGTTGCAAGCATGTACGGCAGATTCTTGCAACAAAATTCAATTACTATATGCAGCTATGAGTAGCGTGTTGATAAGCTTGTAATTTATGGCAATCACTTTTTTCCGTTTTTCTGGCTAACCGCTCGTTTTGCCCAAAAATATTTTGTAATCATATTTACCGATAAGCAGCGCTACAAGCAGCTTGTTTATGTCATGAGGGGGAAACGAAATTTGATAGTCGAAAATGAAATATGAGGGCTTGTGAAAGAGAAAATATTCTTGTTGAAGAATAGGAAAATTCCTTTTAGGTAGTGTATAATAATAAGAAATTAATGCATGGAGCTGAAGGCAACGCTAAAGGAGAACTTCTTCTTCTTTACTGGCGTAGACACCGCTTACGCGATTATAGCCGAGTCAACAACAGCGCGCCAGTCGTTTCTTCTCTTCGCTACGTGGCGCCAATTGGATATTCCAAGCGAAGCCAGGTCCTTCTCTACTTGGTCCTTCCAACGGAGTGGAGGTCTTCCTCTTCCTCTGCTTCCCGCGGCGGGTACTGCGTCGAATACTTTCAGAGCTGGAGTGTTTTCATCCATCCGGACAACATGACCTAGCCAGCGTAGCCGCTGTCTTTTAATTCGCCGAACTATGTCAATGTCGTCGTATATCTCGTACAGCTCATCGTTCCATCGAATGCGATATTCGCCGTGGCCAACGCGCAAAGGACCATAAATCTTTCGCAGAACCTTTCTCTCGAAAACTCGCAACGTCAACTCATCGGTTGTTGTCATCCTCCAAGCCTCTGCACCATATAGGAGGACGGGAATTATGAGAGACTTATAGAGTTTGGTTTTTGTTTGTCGAGAGAGGACTTTGCTTCTCAATTGCCTACTTAGTCCGAAGTAGCACCTGTTGGCAAGAGTTATCCTGCGTTGGATTTCTAGGCTGACATTGTTGGTGGTGTTTACGCTAGTTCCAAGATAGACGAAATTATCTACAACTTCAAAGTTATGACTGTCAACAGTGACGTGAGTGCCAAGTCGCGAGTGCGACGACTGTTTGTTTGATGACAGGAGATATTTCGTCTTGCCCTCGTTCACTGCCAGACCCATTTCTTTTGCTTCCTTGTCCAGTCTGGAGAAAGCAGAACTAACGGCGCGGGTGTTGAGGCCGATAATATCAATATCATCGGCATACGCCAGCAGTTGTACACTCTTATAAAAGATGGTACCTTCTCTGTTAAGTTCTGCAGCTCGAACTATTTTCTCCAGAAGCAGGTTGAAAAAGTCGCACGATAGGGAATCGCCTTGTCTGAAACCTCGTTTGGTATCGAACGGCTCGGAGAGGTCCTTCCCGATTCTGACGGAGCTTTTTGTGTTGCTCAACGTCAGTTTACACAGCCGTATTAGTTTTGCGGGGATACCAAATTCAGACATCGCGGCATAAAGGCAGCTCCTTTTCGTGCTGTCGAAAGCAGCTTTGAAATCGACGAAGAGGTGGTGTGTGTCGATTCTCCTCTCACGGGTCTTTTCCAAGATTTGGCGCATCGTGAATATCTGGTCGGTTGTTGATTTACCAGGTCTAAAGCCACACTGATAAGGTCCAATCAGTTTGTTGACGGTGGGCTTTAATCTTTCACACAATACGCTCGACAGAACCTTATATGCGATATTGAGGAGGCTAATCCCACGGTAGTTGGCGCAGATTGTGGGGTCTCCTTTTTTGTGGATTGGGCATAGCACACTTAAATTCCAATCGTTGGGCATACTTTCGTCCGACCATATTTTGCAAAGGAGCTGATGCATGCACCTTATCAGCTCTTCGCCGCCGTGTTTGAATAGCTCGGCCGGCAATCCATCGGCCCCTGCCGCTTTGTTGTTTTTCAGGCGGGCAATTGCTATTCGAACTTCTTCATGGTCGGGCAATGGAACGTCTGCTCCATCGTCATCGATTGGGGTATCGGGTTCGCTTTCTCCTGGTGTTGTGCGTTCACTGCCATTCAGCAGGCTGGAGAAGTGTTCCCTCCATAATTTAAGTATGCTCTGGGCATCGGTAACTAGATCACCTTTGGGGGTTCTACAAGAGTATGCTCCGGTCTTGAAACCTTCTGTAAGCCGCCGCATCTTTTCGTAGAATTTTCGAGCATTACCCCTGTCGGCCAGCTTATCAAGCTCTTCGTACTCACGCATTTCAGCCTCTTTCTTTTTCTGTCTACAAATGCGTCTCGCTTCCCTCTTCAACTCTCGGTATCTATCCCATCCCGCACGTGTTGTGGTCGATCGTAACGTTGCGAGGTAGGCAGCCTGTTTTCTCTCCGCTGCGACACGGCACTCCTCGTCGTACCAGCTGTTCTTCTGCACTTTCCGAAAACCAATGGTTTCGGTTGCAGCTGTACGTAAGGAGTTTGAAATGCCGTCCCACAGTTCCCTTATACCGAGTTGTTGACGAGTGCTCTCAGAGAGCAGGAGTGCAAGCCGAGTAGAAAAACGTTCGGCTGTCTGTTGTGATTGCAGCTTCTCGACGTCGAACCATCCTTGTGTTTGTTGGCGTGCGTTTTTTGCTGCACAGAGGCGGGTGCGTATTTTGGCTACAACAATATAGTGGTCCGAGTCGATGTTAGGACCTCGGAGCGCACGCACATCTAAAACACTGGAGACGTGTCCTCCGTCTATCACAACATGATCGATCTGGTTGGTGGTTTTTCGATCTGGAGACAGCCAGGTAGCTTGATGTATCTTCTTATGCTGGAATCTAGTGCTACAGATAACCATATTTCGGGCCCCGGCGAAGTCGATCAGCCTCAGCCCATTTGGGGATGTTTCCGCGTGGAGGCTGAATTTACCGACCGTAGTGCCAAAGATACCTTCTTTGCCCACCCTGGCATTGAAGTCGCCAAGCACGATTTTGACATCGTGGCGGGGGCATCTCTCATAAGTGCGCTCCAAGCACTCATAAAAGGCATCTTTGGTCACATCGTCCTTCTCTTCCGTCGGGGCGTGGGCGCAAATCAGCGATATGTTGAAGAACCTCGCTTTGATGCGGATTGTGGCTAGACGTTCATTCTCCGGAGTGAATGATAGTACTCGGCGACGGAGTCTCTCTCCCACCACGAATCCAACACCAAACTTGCGCTCCTTTATATGGCCACTGTAGTAAATGTCACAAGGACCTACTCGTCTCTGTCCTTGTCCCGTCCATCGCATTTCTTGGACGGCGGTGATGTCAGCCTTTATCTTTACGAGGACATCTACCAGCTGGGCAGCGGCACCTTCCCAATTAAGGGACCGGACATTCCAGGTGCATGCCCTCAAATCATAGTCCTTATTTCGTTTGCCATGGTCGTCATCAAAAGGGGGGGCTCTCATCCGAGGCTGTTTTTTTTCCTTTCATTGGGGGTGTTTTTTTACGTGGCGGGTCCCAAACCCAGCGCACAACCCTATGCAGGGGTGTTTCGCCTTCTCACTTTAGCTCGCCTTCAAACGGATGTTCTTAGGCTACCCAGAGGATACTTGGTCAAAGACCGGAAGTCGTGAGCTGCTTGAGTCATATGTAAAAGAATCGTTTCTGGCCACTCCCAAGTGAATGGCGATCAGAGAACTTTCCTCACTTGCGTGAACTTCTACACATGACCCCATCCTCCTACCTTACTACATCGGTTCATATTAAGGGGGTATTCTAGTCTCGAAGTTAAAAAAATCGATTTTTTTTTTATATATTCAAAGTTTAACTATTCAAGAATATGTGTACAAGAGGATTTTTCAAAATTTAAATTATTTTCGGAGATATAGACATTTTTCTGACCCGGCATCCAAACTGGTTCGGCCGCAACGCCAAACTTTAAACGCGTTTTTCTCAAAACTGACTTTTTCGGAACGATACCCACGATTTCTCAGGTTCTACTTGATCGATTTACTTCAAATTTTTATAGAGTCTACTTTATAGGCTTGTCTATGGTTGGAACTAGCCTCATCCCAAAATTTTTATTTTAATGATTTTTGAAAATTTCGAAATAGTCAGAAAAAGTGATAAAAAAAATTTTTTTTCAGGCAGTCGCCATTTTGTGAAAAAAAAATTTTCCCACTTTTCCGTAGTTCCAGCCATTGCGACATTATTCTAGAATAAAAATCTTTTTTTTTTTTCTTTTTGGTTTCAGATTACTAGGAGGGTTGAAGTCATGGGTATGGTCACGTGGAAATTTTTAGAGACCCCCCACTTCGTCAGCTCATAACTTTTGAAATTTTTTACTTTTTTTAGTTTTTAATTTTTTTCTGTACTCTTCAAAAATAAATAAATGACTAATAAAAAATTGGATATTAAAAATATTAATTGTCTTTTTTTTACGACACTTTAAAAATTACCTGAAATTTATGCTTCTAGAATAAAATACCCCCTTAAGGGATTATATCCACTTGAAAGTTAGAAGTCACTTTACTTGTATTTTTTTTTTTTTTTTTAAGAGAAATTTTGAGTAAAATTACGTACGTTTAATTTAATGTGCTTTAAACATCAGTCAAGTGACCGACTTTCAGGAGGACCTCCGCCAAGGTTTTTTTTAGCGGTAAACAAGAATTTTCTGCTTAAAATTGGCTTAACTCCAAAAAACAAAAAAAAAGTATTTATTTAGATGAATACAATAATCGATGACAAAAAGTAGGTCTGTCTGTAACATTTGCCAATAGTCTGTTTATCAAAAGGTTAAATTATCTCACAGCTGCAAGTGTTTTGTTAAGTTAATTTTTCGATTTTTGTAATGATTGATTTTTTTGAGCAAAGAACTTGCTTCAAATTTTGTATACGGAACGAACACCTTGAAAATGTTGCGGAAGGTCTTTAGAGATCAATCTATGTTACAACAACAAACGTTTATAAAAGCTACAACGAACGGGTCGAGAACGCGTTAAAGACGAACCGTGCTTTAGACGACTATTAACCTCAACAACCTCCAAAAAACCAATGATTTGGTGCTTGAAATCATCGACTGACAATGAGAAACCTCGCTAAAAGTGTTGGAAAATCATTTTTGCTCAGCTTAAACCATTTTGAAGTATGTCTTGTGTTTCAAACGTACCAAGCCTCGATGTCATACTGCGCGACAGTCAACTCGACTTGTTTTGTTTCGCAATAACCATATTCGACGTATTTGGCTCGGTATGACTTCTGGCAAACTCAATAGGCCAATGCAGAGACTCGACTAAGGAAATAAAAATGGAATCGAGGAAAGCCTTAACGAACCTACCGAAAAAAGACTATTACGACTGTTTTGAAGACTTGGAAAAAGCGTTGATAGAAGTATATTTTATCAGACGGGGATTATCTTGAATCTGATGAAATTAATTTGAAGAATAAATAATGAATTTATATTATTGGTTAGTCGAAAAAGCCTTTTCCTATTTATAATGAAACTTCAACTTAATTTTATAATTATAATTAACTAAATACATACCATTTTGATTTTTCTCCATTTTTCCGCTAAGACATTATTCCATCAGTTGAAAACTTTTCTGGTTTCTCGGCAAAAAACTACGACAAGTAGTTTTCACAGGCTTCTCTCGAAGCCAGCTTTACTCCATTAAGGGAGTTCTACCCTTGCCCGAAACAAATGGTAGTCCGATGATGCAAAGTCGGGGCTATTTGGTGGATGCATCAAATCTTCCCAGCCAAGCTCTCCCAGTTTTTTTCCGAATCATCAAAGATGTATGTCCTGATGGAAGACGAAGGCCTTTCTGTTGATCAGTGCTGGCCGTTTTTCGATTGCTTGCTTCAATCTCATCAGTTGTTGACAGTAAAAAATATAATCAATCGTTCAACCAGGCTGGAGCAGCTCATAGTGGATGATTCCTTTCCAGTCCCACCAAACACTCGTCATAACCTTTAGAGACTTCAATCTTGGTTTGCGCTCATTTTTTGAGCTTTACCACACTTATACCATGATCTTATGCGCACATTATTATCGTACTTGATCTACTTTTCGTCTCTTGTTAACATTCGTTTCAGAAAAGGTTCAATTTCATTTCGTTTCAGCAAAGAATCCCAGATGTCAATTCGGTTCATTAAATTTTTCACAGACAATTCATGTGGTACCCAAACATTGAGCTTCTTTTTGTGGCCAGCCATTTTTAAATGGTTCAAAACACGTTTGATGATGAATGTTAAGTTCCTTAGCGATGGCGTGGCTGGTCAATCTTCTCCATAATTTTATTGACTTTTACAACGATAGGCCGACCAGAGGGCGATGCAACTTTCACATCGAAATTTCCAGAACAAAAGCGAGCAAACCATTGTTGTGCAAAGTTCACAAATTTCTTTGGTGGCTTGCGTGGCCTTCTTCCCTTTTTTATACGAAAATTTCGAAATATGGCGAATTTCTTCATTATTTTCACACATTTTTGAATAGCTGTAACTTTTTATCTGCTTCCCTGAATTTATTTTTTTACTTAAATGAAGCTCGCCTTGCCTTCTCACTCACAGCACTGGAGATATACAAGACGACATCTTTTAACAAAATACGAAAAGAGTTTTTCGACTACCCAATAATAAAATCGATAATTGACCAATATAACATATTTTTTTAAACCATTTTATATTTGCAAATATCTGTACTTATCACCCATAGTCCAACATTCTAATTCTATGCACCGAATATCACTGCATATATGCCAAATATATTAGTTAATCTGGAAATATTTTGTATAATTAAGCGCCTTTATATCGTGTAAATCCATTTTTATGGTAGATATCTTAATAAAATGTTCAGTTGGCTTTAGAGTATATTATCATAAATAATAAGAACACCAAATAAAATTTAACTTTTTCACTGTTAATATCATGCATACATACATACTGATCGATCAAAGTTCTTTATTTAACGAAACTATGAGGGGTTTTTTGTTGCAAAAGCCAATAAGAATATATCCCTTTTGTACAGATTTGGCTGCAGTTGCACATATCATTATTTATATATTCATAAATACAAGTATATGCACATATATGAAGGGATTTTCATCTTCTTTTGGACCCATCTCAGCTCTTCTCTTATGCCTTTGCTTAAAAGGCGTTTAACCCAACAGAGTATTATTCGCCCACAACTACAACCACAATCTGACTTGCCCACCTATTTGACACTGATACGCCTCCTAAGCAATGCAATTGAACAAGGGCGCAGAAGAAACACGAAATTAATTTATTTTTAGTGCTGTGAACTGGAGTAGGAAGATACTGTGCCCAACAAAAAACAAACATTTCCTACACAAAAACATCGGAAAAAGCTGAGAAAGCAAAAACAAAGCAACAAAACAGCAGAAGATGTTGAAAAGAAATGCGAAAAAGAAGTGCCACAATACTTAGAAGCCAAATTAAAGCGCAGAAAGTATAAATAGAATGGATGCAGGCCGAAGAAAAACTAGGTTCCAGAAGTTCACAGTAAAGAAGTGAAAGCTCAACTAGTTAAAGCAAAAATGGCGCAGCAGTGGGAAAGTGAAATAAAATAGCTCAATAAAAATAAATTAAGACGAGTGAAGTAAATGAAAATATATGTGTTAGAATGTGGAAGAAAATGCAAAAATTTAAAAGTTCAATTGCAACTGAAAACTAGCATTCTCAATGACAAAAAACATAAGAAGCTAAAAGCACAAAGCTCGAGTTCGAGGACAATTTGAGGCTGTTGAAAGTTGTTTTTTTTTTTGTTTTGAAATTACTTCTTTCGAATTTCGCAAGGAGATTACTTATGAGTTGAGTTTACTCATACTTTTCAAGTAAATAGGCAAAAGTATTTTTTTTTCACAAATAGGCTAACTTATTGAGTAGAGATAGGAAAGAGTGAAACGCCTAATGAGTGGCAATTTGAATTCTTTTAGTCGTTTTGAGCTGTGTCTCAAATCAAAATTTGAATGATGACTCTAATATAGAGTTGTTAAGGATGGACGTAAAAAAACTAGAAAGAAAATATAAATTCGAATAAAAATTTTGTTAATTAAAGGGGTATTCTAGTCTAGAAATTTAAAAAAATCGAAATGTTTTTTTTTTAATATTTTCATAGTTTAACTATTCAAGAATAAGTGTGCAAGAGAATTTTTCAAAATTCAAATTATTTTCGGAGATATAGGCATTTTTCTGACCCGGCATCCAAACTGGTTCAGCCGGAACGAGAAACTTTAAACGCTTTTTTCTCAAAACTGACTTTTTCGGAGCGATACCTACGATTTCTCAGGTTCTACTGGACTGATTTACATGAAATTTTTATAGAGTCTTCTTTATAGGCTTGTCTATGGTTGAAAGTAGCCCCATCCCCAAATTCTTATTTTTATTATTTTTAAAAAATTCGAAATAGTTAGAAAAAGTGATCCAAAAAAATTTTTTTTCAGCCAGTCGCCATTTTGTGAAAAATTTTGTATGCCACTTTTCCATAGCCCCGGCCATTGCGACATTAATCTAGATTAATAATCTTCTTTTCTTTTTGGTTTCGTATAACTAGGAGGGTTGAAATCATGGGTATGGTCACGTGGAAATTTTTAGAGACCCCCCACTTTGTCAGCTCATAGTTTTTGAAATTTTTTACTTTTTTAGTTTTTAATTTTTTTCTGTACTCTTCTAAAATTAATAAATAACTAATTAAAAAATGGATAGTAAAAATATTAATTGCCTTTTTTTACGACACAAATTACCTAAAATGTATGCTTCTAGACTAGAATACCCCCTTAAGAAACTAGAATTTTCATTCCGAATCGTATATAGCATTTTTGTTGTTTCTTAATGTGAAAAAATATTTTATCTTAGAATTCCATATTAAAATGAAAAGTGACATAATAATCTGTGCAATGTGGGAGAGATTTACGCCCTCCGCCTCTAGAAGTCTTCTCGGCGTCAACTCAAAAGCGGTCCCTATTATATTCGAGAACCAAGTTATACTTAGCGCAAGTTTGTCTAACACTTGAAAGTGAAAATTATTTTTTTTTTCGTTCAATTGAAGTTATGACAATTGCATTTGAAAACCCAACACGATTTAAACCCGTACTTAGTTCCCAGAAATGTGAAAAAATATTGCCACCTGTTTATTTTCACATCCCCATAAATCATTTTCTTGAGAACTGCTTGCCACATACGCCACTTTAGCTGGCTTAGCGCTTAGTGCCACATACTATATATCTTTGTCTCCAGCAGCTAAACGAGCATACGAAATATTTTTGTTATCCGCTATGTTTTGCTTGATATGTAATTTTCCGTTATTTACACTTCAGCCACTGATGGCATTTGAGCGCGCACAAGGACACAAAAGGATACTAACTTTTTAAGGCGAAATAATATAAAAAATACATGAGCATTGTCAATTTTTCGACTGTCACAGAAGGCGAAGTCCTCCATTTTGTTTGCTCACAGTGCTTTGCTAGATTTCAGGTGCACTCTCACCGTGTCATTTTTAAACAAATGGTGTTGTTGTTATGTGCAGTCGATTTGGCTTGTTGGTTGTTTATATGTATTGTTTATATGTACTTAGTGGCCACAATATTGCTTTTTTTGTTGGTTAAACATACATATGTTTAAGCTTTGCAGTAAATTTTATTTCTAGCGACAGAGAAGGAAATAATATGTTGCGAGAACTATGGAATATAATTTTTCATCATTTAGCAAGTAACCTCCAAATAAAGTAGACTAAGTGCTCTAGTTTTTAATGGAAAAAAACTATTGTAAGTAGTAGGATGAAACCCTTTCCCTTAAATGTATGTAAAAAATTTTTTATTTTTATTTTTACTTCGTACAAAAAAAATTCTTTCACTGGTCTAAAAATACTTGTAATTTTCCTAGTGTTTCTATTCTAAACAATATACTGACTTTCAAATCATAAAAAAATAATATGAAAAAAAATTTACCGCTGCTTAATGTGCTGATTAGTTATTAATAATATTTTTTATTTACAAATTGCTGAAAATTTATTTTTATATACGATCTTTTTTAACACGGACAATTTATAAAAAAGCTCCGAAAAAAATCTTTGATGACGAAGAAAATTATTCTGAGTAGTAATCTAAAATCTAAAAACAAAAAAAAGTGTTATTACCATAGATGAATACACGTAATCATCGAAGAACTAGCCAAAACTTTGACTTTTCAGAAAATGCCGACTATCAAAAAAAATTCAATTTTTTATATGAAAAAAGTACACTTCAAATTAGCTTAATAAACGGAATTGTTATAAAAATCATTTTCCTCCGATTACACTACACGACAAATCTGAAGGGAAAATTTGCGACCGATGTGCTAAGAGGTATGTGGGGTATTTAAGGTGATGATTATAAACTTGAGTTCAAACATGTTCCAACACGTGCAGCTTTTTTGTCTATTTAGTAATGGGTGGTGGTTTGACCTTTACCACTCTTGATCAACACACCAAAATTAGCAATAAACAGCCTCTAACAATCGAAAAATGATTGTAAACTAGAGTTATTAACTGACAAATATGTCTAAAGTCGTGTGAAAACCTCGACTTGACCGGTCCAGCCATTTCGAAAAAAACATGTTCTCTACGACACTGGAAACAGCGTTTCGAAAAAACCGCGTTTAAAGTTTTAGGAGCCAATTACAGTAAGTCAAAACCTTCTGCTATTTATTCTAAAAATTTTTTGGTGAACCAAATTCAAGTTTTCGCAAAATGATATGCATAAGAAAAAAATTATTTTTCGAAAATCCTTATGTATATTATTACATTACGTCAATCTGATTGAAAAAGAAGTTTTCGGCCATAGCTTTTAACATCAAGATTCAAAAGTTGTTATATAAGGTTCAAAAATATTCAACACTATTCAACTATTAGTGTAATGACAGTTTTCTTGTTATCAATCACATCGAATATGGGTAGCAGGACACGGCGGCATGGCAGGTACCTGTAATGCGTATAAGCTGGCAGGAAAAAGTACCCTAACCCAGCTATTAGTGGAATGGGATCGAATCGGTGCTCCCCTCTTCACGTGTGTTCTTCTACTGGATAGCTGAGCTTCACTGGAGCTTTGTCAGCGCTGCGCTAGCATCGGTTTATGCGCTGTTCGCAACATTTTTTTGGCACAAGATCGATCGTAAGAATCTAGTGAACTCTTTGCCATCAGTAAAGCTAGCGTCTCTCTAGTTATGGGAGTTCTAATAACCATTGACCTATTAGCGTCCATACTACAAGTAAAAGGTTGAGAGTCTTGCCAAACGCTAACTGCAGATATTGTATGGAAGAACACGAAGTGGATACATCACAACACTTCCCTCTTGATGCAAGCATAAACACTGGGGAATTCATATTTTTAAACATCTCATCGAACTTACTGGTGGGAATAGCAATCAAACGCCTCTGGAAATTTGTAAGCGTCACTTTTTTGCTGACTTATAAGATCGTATACAGGAGATATATTTTTGTGAATTTCTAAAAGACTGCATTAATATATGATCGATCTCTGAACACCCGGCTAATCTAGCCCAACAACAGTTTGAAATAAAGAGCACGAAATTTATACAAAAATATTTGTAATTATTAACATCACATTAACATAAGCATCACAATGCTGCTTGAGACTGACCAATTTTATACTGTTTATAGCTTTATTATTTTTCTGTAGGAACTGAGATTGATTTCTGCAAACTTGGTGCAGTTCATTGCCCTAATTTATGCTTGGAAACATTAACCAAAACGTAACTTAAAAAAATCAATTAACATACTACTTTGAAGTTATTGATAAAATGTTGAGAAATATTTTTTGAGCTTCACAATAAATTTGATTTTATATTTATTGTACCAGAAATTTTTTATTAATTCTCGAAAAGTTCACAATCACAGATTAATATAAGGTACGACTATCTTTATAGTAACGAATAAATGTGAAGTTATATTAATGAGTATTGGTTTACTACGTGACCTAATGACATCTAAGAGTGTCTTACCTTACCTTAAGTTTACTGAAGGGGGAAAAAAACGTGTGTCTGACAATTAAAAGACTAGCAAGCAGATATTCTTGTCATCCACCTTATTTAAAAAGGGTGCTCAGTTGGGTACATACCTGTAAATATAGAAAATCTGTACTATATTTTAGTTAGCGGAAAATAAAAAGTGCAATTTCTAAGTAATTACTTTAAATAAATCCAACACGTTTAATTTCCTCAAAGCGAAAAATCAAAAATATCAGATATTTATAAATAAAATTAGCATTTTCTTTAAATTTTCAACCCCTTTTTAATGAACTAATTTCTGAATTTTCCCGTTGTTACGCCTCGCGAACCAATCAAAGTAGGATTATAGGTAACGGGTGATTTTTTAAGAGCTTGATAACTTTTTTAAAAAAAAAAACGCATAAAATTTGCAAAATCTCATCGGTTCTTTATTTGAAACGTTAGATTGGTTCATGACATTTACTTTTTGAAGATAATTTCATTTAAATGTTGACCGCGGCTGCGTCTTAGGTGGTCCATTCGGAAAGTCCAATTTTGGGCAACTTTTTCGAGCATTTCGGCCGGAATAGCCCGAATTTCTTCGGAAATGTTGTCTTCCAAAGCTGGAATAGTTGCTGGCTTATTTCTGTAGACTTTAGACTTGACGTAGCCCCACAAAAAATAGTCTAAAGGCGTTAAATCGCATGATCTTGGTGGCCAACTTACGGGTCCATTTCTTGAGATGAATTGTTGTCCGAAGTTTTCCCTCAAAATGGCCATAGAATCGCGAGCTGTGTGGCATGTAGCGCCATCTTGTTGAAACCACATGTCAACCAAGTTCAGTTCTTCCATTTTTGGCAACAAAAAGTTTGTTAGCATCGAACGATAGCGATCGCCATTCACCGTAACGTTGCGTCCAACAGCATCTTTGAAAAAATACGGTCCAATGATTCCACCAGCGTACAAACCACACCAAACAGTGCATTTTTCGGGATGCATGGGCAGTTCTTGAACGGCTTCTGGTTGCTCTTCACCCCAAATGCGGCAATTTTGCTTATTTACGTAGCCATTCAACCAGAAATGAGCCTCATCGCTCATCGGACACGGACGCGAAACACATTTCGAACCGAACACTGATTTTGGTAATAAAATTCAATGATTTGCAAGCGTTGCTCGTTAGTAAGTCTATTCATGATGAAATGTCAAAGCATACTGAGCATCTTTCTCTTTGACACCATGTCTGACATCCCACGTGATCTGTCAAATACTACTGCATGAAAATCCTAACCTCAAAAAAATCACCCGTTAATATCACTCGGCAAATAGTAGACTTTGCAATGCCACAGACTTTAAGCTGTTTACACCAAGCTCAGCGTTACTGAAAACCACCGTGCTAATAAAGATTTTATCTATTACTTATATAGAAAAGAAGCCATATCCCGCAAATTCTCATTTTAATTGAAGCTTGTGAAGCACAGAGCAGGGATTGCTCAGAACTAATCTGTGGAATGCAACAATTCTGTTGACTGGCTAATTTCACCGCAATTTAATACGAACGCATATAAACATATAAAATATATGAACATATGGGTAGTAAGTAACAGGCATATGTTTAGGCACATAGTAAAACCTATATTTAGAAGCAGTCTCGCATGCAGCCACAGTGTAAGTAAATTAACATTGAGCGCGTTGCTT
Source organism: Bactrocera correcta (assembly GCA_027475135.1). Lineage (NCBI taxonomy): Eukaryota > Metazoa > Arthropoda > Insecta > Diptera > Tephritidae > Bactrocera > Bactrocera correcta. Next base: position 112,162,204 of record CM050323.1, read on the forward strand.
GTGGCATGCAACATCGTTAATGTGGGCGGTTCGTAAGTGAATACTTTTAGATATTATATTGCACAATGCAAATTAACATGCTGCGCAATGATACTGTAATTATAACATACCTATGTAAATATGTTTATTGGCTTTGCTGCGGCAAGGCATTGCAACAAATTGCGACTGGTGAAGCTGACGGCGTACTAACGGTGTGTAGTGTTGCTAGCACGTTTTGCTAATTAAGCGAATGCACTAAATGTACATATGTACATATGTACGCAAACACATATGTTTGTACAAAGAAAAGTGTGTGCGTGTGTATGAATGTCACCACATAACCCACAATTGACTTCGCTGGCATTGCTGCACAATTAAAGCGTATTTGCACATTTCTAAGCGGGAAATAACGGTGTATGCAAGTGAATTGAAATCGTTATGACAATTCGGTATTTTGTCAAACGAATATGCCACTTGCGAAACAGCTACAATGTATTGAGTATTTTAGTGTGTCAATTTTGA
>CM050323.1:112163704-112188704 GCA_027475135.1 Bactrocera correcta
CAAAAATACATAGAAAGTGCCTCGCCACTGAATGGACTTAAAAAACAACTCATTCCAATTAAAAATCTATTTTTTCTATATAATTTTGCTACAATTTATAAAAAAAAATATTTATACTTTCGAAACTATTTTAAAGCCAGAAACCGAAATTAAAATTCATGAAATCCCACAACTGAATTTAAATATTTTTAAAAACTCTTTTATCAAAAAATTTCCAATAATTTTTGCACTCAGTGCGAATTCAATCACTCATAAAAGTTCCTAACAATTCTGGAACCCATTTGCCTTCTCACTCATCCGCTCAGCCATTCAATTGGTCCACAATTGAGTTACTTCATTTACATATACAAATACATTCAAAAATGCGTTTGGCAACGAGCGTATGCATCAATTACTCACGCACCCATTAGTTACGAGTTTCCTCATTTTCAACCGGAAAGTAAGAAAAACAACAACAATAGAAGAAGATTGACAAAAATTTCAATAAAAATTTACAGAAATTTCAACCAAAAATTTTAATGAATTCCGCAAAATGCTGAGCGGCGCAGCCAACCCCAACAGCAGCGATCCTACAAGCGCTCATTGAATCATTAAAGATTATTTGACAATTTTATGCTTTCATTTTATTTTTTTGTATTTTTAATTTTTTTTTAATATTTTTTTTCACACATACAAATGCGAAAAGCTAAAAATAATGTGCGCCGCTGTCGCCATTAAAGAACGCGCAGCTGAGCCAAAAGCTCCAGCAAGAGTGCGTGTGTATATGTGTATGTGTGCAGTAAGTAGCCAGTAAAACAAAACCTATTAACAATAACAATAATAACAATGAAAAAGTCAACGCAACCAACATTAGCACAAATGACAGCGGGAAGAGCAGCTAAATCACATACACACACATACATATATAGTATGTACGTAGATATACATACATACATATATACATTATGTTATAATTGGATAAGCAATATGTGCTGTGCTGTTGTTTGGCTGGCTGATTGGGCGGCTGGCCGTTGGGACACTTATTGCGACTCCGCCGCTTGGTTCTTGTTGTTGTTGTCGTTTACGCAGCGATTCAATGCTGATTTTCGGTTAACCACGCGGCGCAGCAAACAATTACAATTCATTGTTTTACGACATTGCATTGTTGTTGTTGTTGTTTTACATTTATCCGAATTGTCTGCAATATCAATTGGACGGCGCGGCGCGGAATGGCCGCAAACGGGCAATTGTGCGCGGCTGATTGGAGTTAATATGCAATTACGCGATGGGGGCAGCGACAATAGCACAAACAAACAAAATGCCCACCATAAAATTAAAAAAAAAACAACAACCACAAACATTTTTTGGAGAGTTTTTTTCACTCGTACCACAAGTGCATGCCTTCCGCTTCTGCTGCTGGCAGCCAATGACTGTTGCGGCGGCGCGGCCAGTCAAAATGCGTGCAATTATCAAATTAAATGCAATAAAAAGCCCATTTGGGCGCTGGCACGCAAGTCTACAATACGATAATATGGATATACATATGTATGATAGTGTATGAGGAAAAATCTAGCTGATTGGCGCGTCGGCTTAGCAGAGCGCTTCCGGTAGTCTAATAAATAAAAAAATATTTTTTTTTATACAAAAACTTTTACTCTATGAAAAATAACTGCCACAAATGCGTCTCTTCTTCCGCATTGCCAGTTTTTAGGCGTTTTTGTTGCGTTCACGCGCTTAGATGCCTATCTTGCCACACACTTAATGCACAATTCACACGTTGATTGTGCAACAATTTTCGCAATGCATTGAATTTGCATATTCTTTAACCAATATACTCACTTATATGCCACAAAATTTCTTCTATATAACCATATAAACCGATGTGGCAAGTTCTTTCCAGCCAAATTGCTTGACGCGCGCTTCCGCCACTGCCGCTTATGCATGCTTTATTGAGCCTATTTTCAAGTTTATAAACAATATTTGCGCCTTGCACTTGACTAACGAACTAACGGTGCGAGAGACTTACTTGCAACAGCGCCTAGCCAACCACAGTGTTGCATATAGGAAAAAAAACTTTAATTGTATGCAGAAAGTGTGAAGTACACACACATATGCACACAGATAACTACATTAGAGAGTAACTAACTTGCCACAAAAAGGCGCTGGCGGTCACACAGCGTTTTTGTGGCGCGCAACACTTTGTCAACGATGCGGCAAAGCGCGATACAAGCGCATTTGTGGCACCTTTCCAACATGCCGGCGAACCCTTTTTCGAGTGACGAGCAGCAACCATTGTGGCAGCACAGTAGCAAAAGTCAAAGTACCAAGTCCAACGCAAGTCCAAGTCCAAGTCAAAGAGACAGCTCCCATTGCACTGCAGAAAAACGTGTGTATTTACTGTCAGTGTGTGTATGTGTGTGTAATTTCTTCAATATTGACTGTTTTTCATTTGTGAAAGTCCAATTGCAGCATAGCCAATTGCCACGGCTACTAACTGAGCGTGGCAATGTGTGTGTGTTCAGGTAGGCACTGTTGTTGTGTTGCATATGTATGTTTGCTGTCCGCTTGGTATGCATGTGTGCGGCCCTTTTCCATGCCGTTTGCACTCTATACATTTCACCTTTTCCGCAATGGCATACAATATGCATGAGGCTCGGCTCCTTTGCTTTGTAGTTAGAAGTGTTTGCTTTTGTTGTTGTAATGCATAATTCTGTGCCTACGGCCTAGCCAACTGTGTTCACACACTATGCAACATAATTTTATTGCATTTATTTGCGCTGCGCCACTGTGCATTTGGTTTAATGACCAACAGCGGCGGCAGCGCTGGCCTGTGGAAGTCTCTAAATTGTTGCTATGGCAAAATTGATGGACTTGCAGCGCATCTAGTTGCATTTGAGTTGAATTTAATGTAACTGAAATTACTTGTATGCATAGGTTTTATAGAAATTTTGTCTTATAAGTTCTTTATATGCGTTTCTTTCGCTTGTGTTCTTAATGCTGCATAATCGAGGTTTTCTCGATCCTCCATTTACATCCCATAGTTGTGCTTATGTAATCGAAATTTTATTTAGACAGAAATAGCTGTAATCTCTGTGAACTGTCTCAAAATTATGTAAGTAATATTTTTTGCCACTACAACAACAACAGTTTATAAATATTCAAAAATTTGCAAACCGCTAAAAAAAATAAAAAAAAATTAGTTATATTTTTGACGAAAACGGTGACATTTTCAAAAATTTAGCATTATAGTGCCAAAAAAAACTCTGAAAAAAAGATAAAAAAAATTCTCAGGATTGAAAACATGAAACATTGAAAAAATATATTTTTTGTAATTTTACGAAATTGTTGTTTAAAAAACTTCTCTGGTTTGAAAAAAATTTAAAAAAATCTCAGCATTGAAAAAAAAACAATATTTTTTTTATAAATTCGCAAATTTGTTGTTTGAAAAACATTTCTGGATTGAAAAAAAAATTTAAAAAAAATCTTTTCTAGATTGAAAAAAAATCCAGGATTGAAAAATTTTTTTTTTTTAATTTTACAAATTTGTTGTTTGAAAAACATTTCTGGATTGAAAAAAAAATTTTAAAAAATCTTTTCTGGATTGAAAAAAATCTAGATTGAAAAAAAAAATATTTTTTAAATTTTACAAATTTTGTTTGAAACATTTTTAAAAAAAGTGAAAAAAATTCTCGGGTTAAAAAAATTATAATTTTACGAAATTGTTTGTACAAAAACACAGGATTGAAAAGAATACTTTTTTTATATTATATTATTAATTTTTATAAGAAAAGCTGCTTTTATGGCAACTAACAATGCAAATTTAATATTAATATTTAGCACTCGTCTGTAACTTTTGGTCAATAATACATAGACATCGCTGTTCATGAAGCCTTCTGGAATTTTGTTTAAAAAAGACTGAAATTGATTGGCGTCAAAGCTTAAAAGTGTTGTTGTTGTTGTTGTTTGTAGCGACAGAAAAGCTAAAGTAATTGCGAGCAAAGTTGCCGTGTGAATAGATCTTGACCGGTTAAAAATCTGAATATGTTCCGGTTACTTGTACCCGAAGGTCGTGTGTAAAACAAAATATTACATTTATACATGCTAAAAATTACAAAATTCAATTTCGACTGATGAGATCAGCCTTAGAGTTACACATATGTTTATTAAAAACTCTTAAAACATATAGGAAGCATTAAAGCACAGTTGGACTTTAAGAAAGTAAGAAAGTCTAAATTCGAGTGATTTTTATGCCAGAATTACTGCCGAAGCCCACAATTGGCTCTTTTTTTTGCTACTAAGCGCCATGTTATCATAATTTACAATCAAAAAATAATAACTAAACTAAAAACGAATAATGTACATACATATGTACTCATCGTCACCTTAAACGCAAATTTGTGTATGATCAAAAAATCGAAATTGAGTTTTTTATTGTTTACGATTTACTACATCATATTACACATATCGTATCATAAAATTTAACCTTCCGCTGTCAGATATAACCAATTTATAACCTAATATATAACCAAAACTCAAATTGCATTTTACGTGACGATATATTCACCTAAAATTCAAAACAACGTGTCTTAAAGAAAATCGAAAATCGTTGTCAGCTACAATAACCGATATATAACCATTTTACTAACGAAAATTCTAAATTTTGTTTCAATATGAGTGATTTCTATTACTATTATGTATATCGTTTTCCTTCGCCTGAAAACTGATTAAAAGTGATGTTATGTTATTTTGCATTTTAGGCGACGATTAAAATATAAAGTGAATTATGAATTTCTTTATGACATCGTGCTTGAAATATTTTTTTAAGAAAACCGTTTTTACAATTTTTTAAACCATATTTCCAAACCATTTTTTTTAGAAAAAATTCTATATAAACGTAAAAACCAATCAGAATCTTTTAAAACTTTAGTCAATAAAATTATTTCCACAAAAAAAATTGAAACTGGAGTGCTTGAAACAAATGTGTAGTCCCTCAATGACGGCATTTCCTTTCATCCCTGACCATGACGATTTAGTGTCACATTAAATTTCAATTGGCCTTTTGGCCACGTACCAACCAGCACAAAACCGGCAATAAGTTCATCAGCAATGACAGCAACAGCAGCGGGAGTGTAGCCAAAGGGACAGCAGTTAGAATGGTATGCAAATCTATATAAATATTTGTACTTGTAATTTAGTTGCTGACATTGGCAATGCAACTAATTCCGATGAAATTGGATTTTTCAACAAATTTGAATGCCAGCGCGAAAGACGAGCGCGCGAGCGACCGAAAAAACAGGTGCACTGCGGCAAGGGCACATGAGGCAAACAACCAAGCGTAAGCACACACACTACATATATACATATAGCTACTGCGGTTGGAACAAAAAACACAGTTAAGTTATAAAAAAGTGCAGCAAATCAGCAGCCTGTCAACTTTTTACCTTTGCGCATCCGCGCCACTTGAAGCGGCGCAATGAAACTGCCGCCGAAACACGCGCGTACATATATATAATATGTATATACGAGTATGCTTGTATATGCGCTACCGTTACGGCGTGTATGTGACGCTGCCACTTATCCAGCATTTATCCATTTGTTTTGTGTGATGTGTTGTTTGCTATTTGCTGTTTGCGCTGCGGCTGGATTATTGTCAGCTCGGCAGGTTGCCGTACAACTGAAGTGCCGCCGCTTTAGCCGGGCTGTCACCGCCAGCTATGCGTCCTTTGTGTGTCGTTTGTATGCGAGTGGAAAGTGTGTGTGTGTGTGTGTGACAAGTGTGAGGTACTTAGAACCTCGGCAGGTCGCACAATGCGACACACACACACACACTCGCACACAAGCCTGCATATACATGGAAGACTCTGCTCACCCGCTTGATTGGGCCAATTGGTCATGGCCGATAGCTGGTAGGCAGCAGCGGCAAAGCCGAAAGCGTGCATAGCTGGAAGTTAGGCTCACTGCCACATGTCAGATTGCCACTTCAGATAAGCGAGATTAGCCCGCGTTGCAGCGGGCGCACGCTGCTGCAAATGTCGTAATTTGGCTACTGACTGTCACTGCGCGCCGCATTACAGGTAGCTGTGTGATGTGACAAGTGCTTGGCGGCCGTCGGCAGCTACCAAGCTACTGTCTTCATAGCCATACTTCAGCGTTGGCTGTCGGCCGAGTAAGAGAAAAATGAAAATGTCGCTTATCTGCCGAATGTGTTACACTTAATTTGAGTCAAATTAAATGATACTTTGTAGGCATTTAACGTATCTATTATTACATGCTTGGACACGCTGTTTGTGTAAGTGGCCGCCACACACGCACACAAAAAAAAAACCAACTGGTGGCACACCAGGTTCCTTCTTCAGGCCACACGCATGCAGCTGAAATCTAGAAAACTCTCACACACACACACACACAAACACCCACGTATCGCTGATAACGCTGCAATAAAAGCAACAAATAAATATCCAACTACAAGTTGAGACATCAGTAGCACTCAGCTCCGTCGCACCCGCAGTCGCAGCGACTACACAAAATATGCGTGTTTTTCACCTGATGAGGCCATAAAAAAGTGTCGCACTTAAAGACAAAGCAACGTTTGTTCGAAAAATCAACCGAAAATGGTCTAAATGACAATGTGACAAAAGCAAAACAGCAGCAGTTAAGTTAACAGCAACAACAATAACAACTGCTGCTACCATACTATAAAGCGCACTACAATTATGCCTCGTCTGTTAGTAATTAAACGTTTTCAGCTGGAAATTTTTTCGTAAATAAGCCACGTTAATTGGGCGCTGCATTGCAATGGCCCGAAAAATGTAAATTAAAATAATAATGAGCGGCAAATAATGAGAGAAAAGGTGCAATGCCGTTAAGGCTGTATGTGGCAATGGAAGTTTACTTGAAAAGCTTACACCATAAAAGCGGCTAAAAATAGCGTAAAGGTTGACAATTTTATAAAAGAAAATAAGGGCTTTTAAGCTTTGTTGTTTTGTTATTTTATGTAGATGAAAGAATATTGTTTTTATTGAATTCTTTATACTGCTTTTTTTGAAGACGAAAAATAATTTTTTATGACACGTTTTTTATACTCAGTTGTACGGCAATTTTATACTGTAGTTTTGTAAAAACTAATATAAAATTTGAAGTGTTCTTTCTGTTTAAAATTCCTTGTTTTCGATATATATTAAGTATAAACTGAGCAGAAAGTATTAAAAAAAAAAAAGTTGGATAGAAATTTTTATAAGTTATTTATATATTTCATAGATCCATCAAAATACCGGTGCTTGTATAAAAAATTAATATTAAAATTAATTTCTATTATAATTAAATAATATTTTTCTTACGATGAAATAATTTTTATTTTGTAAAAAACAATTTTTCATATTCCAAGTGTTTATAAACAGTATTATTTAAAAAAAAACGGGTGTCATCTTCAAAAGTTAGAATTACTTTTTATATTTATTTTATAATTATTAAAAAATTAATATCATATTTTAATTACAATAGAATTATTTTTATTCCTAATGTTAATAATTATGAATAAAAATTTAGAAATATTATAATTTGTATATTAAATTGTTTTAATATTAATTAAAATTGGAATTTTTTTTATAAATTATTATTATAAATTTTAATGTAAGTATTTATGAACAGCATTATTTGAAAAAAACAGAAATTTCGTTTTAAAAATTTAGAGCTAATTTTTATATTAAATTAATTTTATTTTTTTTTTTTATATTAATTTTATTTTTGTAATAATTTAATATAGTATTTTAATTGCATTTGGAATATTAAAACTTATTTTTTGTTAATTTTTATTAATTATATTTGAAATCTTAAAAACTATTTTTTATTGATTTTAATGTTAATATTTAAAAACAGTATTTTTAAAAACAAACGGGTTTCACCCTAAAAATTTTAATTTCTTTTTAATTAAATTATTTCACGATTATTAATTTAATATTTTTTTATTTAAGTTTTCTTCGTTATTATATTTATTTTCAGTTTTAAATGTTGTTTTTTGTTTAAATAATATTAAAAAATAATTTTTTCATGCCAATACTAAATGTTACAGTAAAATTTATTTCAATTTTAAGATTTCTTTCTCATGATTATTACTCACTATACACAAATACGTACATATAAATGTTTATTATTCTCATTCTATTTTATACCATAATATTAGTTTATTTTTTATTACATAAATTTTATTTTTAATTATAATTTTTATTTTTGGATTAGTTATCGAGTTGCATTTTCATGCTAATTTTTCATTTTTGGTATAAAATATATATTCATTTTTAAAATTCAACTAAACAATATACATACATACGTATACATACAGCTATGGACAGAGATTTAGCGCACTTGCATTCATAATTAGAAATATTACCGTTACTTTTAAGAGAGCGATATTTTCATGAATTTGTTATTAGTAGATTAATATTGCTTCTGTCGCCTCTTTAAATGCGTGGAAAATAACCGTTATCATTTTCCCTCAGATACCGTTAATTTGTTTTTGTTAAATTTCGTCATGAATTCGTTGGACAATGATTTAGCGCACTTATAGTTTTCGGTCAATAGTTGTGTTGGGTCCAACAAAGAATTAATCACAGTTGTGAACTTGTATTCAATAGTTTTAGTAATATTACAAATTTTAATAAAATGGCTAGAAGGAAATGCTTTTCGATTGAAAAAATAAAAATTTTTTGGGACCTTTACAAAAACGCTTCAGATCAAGTAAAAATTGCTCAAATAGTAAAATGTCCAAGAAAAATGGTATACAATGTCATCAAAAATGTTAAGAGTGATCCAAATTTGTTAAAACAAAACAAAGTTCGTAAGGCTCCCCCTCGCAAATTAGCCCAGCGCGAGGATAAAATAGTTCTTAGAAAGTGTAAAGCTGATCCTTTCAAATCCTGACGCGCGATTATGGTCGAAGTCAATGCAAAATTGGACTTAAAAGTGTCAAGCAGACTAGTACGAAGACGTTTAAATGAAAATAATTTGTATGGACGCGTGAGCAGAAAAAAACCGCTATCGTCCAAAAAAAATATTAAAGCGCGTTTGTCATTCGCTCATAGCCATAGATCAAAATATTTAAATTTTTGAAAAAGGATATTTTTTTACGGACGAAACTAAAATAAACCGGATTGGTCCTGATAGTAAACCTTTGTACATCGGGAAAAAAATCAAAAAGTCAATCCAAGGTACACCAAAAAAACCGTAAAGCATGGGGAGGAAATTTAAAAGTATGGGAGTCGTTTTCATGGCGTGGAGTTGGACCCCTAGTAAAGATAGAAGGGAATTTGGATAAATTTGCATACCTTAATATACGGAGGAATACAATGGAGCCATATTCCTATGATATTATGCCTGTAAACTGGATCTTTATGCACGTAAACGATCAGCAAATGTGGTAAAAAACTGGCTTGCCCAAGAAAAAATTCCACTTCTCGATTGGCCAGCGCAAAGTGCTGATCTAAACCCAATCAAGAACTTGTGGAATAATGTCAAAGAAAAAGCTGAGCAAAGAAAATTTAAAAATTGCGACGAGCTTTGGGCATGAGTACAGGAAACGTGGAACTCTATTCCTTTGGACAGATACCAGACGTTAAGAGAGAGCTTGCCACGCAGATGTGAAGCGGTGATAACGAATAACGGTTATTCCACTAAGTATTAACCAAGTTAGATGTAATATCAGAGAAATTTCACGGAACGTGTTAATAATATTTATTTTTCCTTACTGATCTTTTGAAGTGCGCTAAATACTTGTCCAAGCCAATTTTGACTTAATAATGTAAAATGAACAAAACGTTGTATTTTCATTATAGAAAACTAAGAAATTTTGGACTACTTTAGCTTGTAGTGAGGCAATAAATAGTTTTTTTACATTATAACAATTCTACTTTCTTTAAATATAACATTATTAAGTATCATATTTCACATTAAGAAAGTGCGCTAAATCTCTGTTCATAGCTGTATGTACATATGTAAGCCATATGCACTTTGAAGTAAAAAAAATGTTTTTTTTTGCGATTTTGTTTTTGAAATTAAATTTCGTTTATTTTAAAGTAATTTTTATATATTTTTTCACACATTTTTTCTCTTTTACTTTAACACAATTCCTTATTTTTTAAGCTAAAATTCATTTATTATAAAAAATTTTTGTATATGTTTTATTTTATAAATTCATTTGCCACCCATTTTTGCTTTTTTGTTTAACACAAATTCTCATTTTCGAAATTCAAAATCATTTATTATAAACTAATTTTTATATATACATATGTATATATATATATTTTTTTTTGAAATATATTTTTTCCCATTTTTACTCTTTCGCTTTAACACATTTTCAAATTTCTGAAATTAAAATTGATTTATTTTAAAGTAATTTTGATATTATATATTTTTCAATTCACTCAAACTTCACACTTATTTTAGTATAATTTATTTCAGCTTTTCGCTTTTTTCCATGTTTTTCTATTATCACAACTTTACACTTTTTAAATACAATTAGTTCTAAAAATTAAAAATACATATAGTAATTTATTTTTTTTTTGATGAAATCTGATGTAATACAATTTATTTTTGTCCGTATCATATTACCTTTTTTACAATATGCGGCACTTCTGTCAGTATTTAAGCATTTTTTCCTTCACTAGTCACCACAGTCACCACATTTATGTACACATTTATATGAAAACCATATTCACTCATGTAAAAATAATTTTACTCCTCCTTTCATTGACTCCGCCTCGTGCTGCTCTTAATGCCTCGTGTCTATTTACTGCTATTCGCAGAACATCGTAAAATTACTTAGGCATTAAAAAATTAGTATTAACACTAGCGAAACGAAAAATTGCAAAAATTCTGCAAACACACCTCAACGCAAGATTTTCAAAAATTTTTACGGAAAAAATATTTTCTTTTTTTGTTTTTTGTAACAACTCTTTGCTGACTACGAAATTCAATTAATTTAATGCAAATGTGCATGGCGGCACGCACGCAGTGAATAGAGCAACAAAAGCGCACAGCAATGTGTATATATTAGTATGTATAATCTGTACATACATATGTATATGTACTATATGTTAATACACATATATTTGTTGTTACAAGTAAATTGCTTTTCGATGCGTTCAAATGCCTATAAGCGTGTAATTTTATATGCGCATACATATGTACGTACATGTCGGTATGTTTGTGTGATTATTTGCTTGCAGATTTATTGCCGCCGCACCCGCGATTTTCGACAAGCGCAAAGGTTAAGTAAATATCTTAAATCAAATTAGCCAAAGTACGAATTGCCGGCAATGCAAATTATGCGAAAGAGTGGCCGCTCGGCCAGGCGTTCAGTTATGCCGACAGACATGTTGCTGCACAAATGCATTGCATTGCAATCACGCTTTTATTGTATGCATATGTACATACATACATACATATGTATATAGTATATATGGGTTTGGATAGGTGCGCAACTATACATATGTATGATGTTTATATAATATAAGTGTGAGTATACATATATGTACATATGTATTATATATATTCCATATGCGAGCGGCATTAACACTCGCAAATGCAGCTTAAGCGTCTGTGCTTTTGGGCAACGACCTAGCGGTGCTTTTCAAAACGCACACAGCCACGCATACATATGCAGGTATGTATGTGTTAGAGCACAGCCCCTTTTCGCTACAAAGTTGACTAACCCCTCGGCAAAATAGTATTTCATGCCTTTTTTGCCGCTTTTGTTGTTGTTGTTGTTAAAGCGGTTGGTTGCAGCGCGCCTAGTTGGTATGCAAATGGGTGTAAGCGACTAATATGGCCTTATATGCTGATTTAATGCAAATAAATTTTATTTGGCACAACATTTTTCTTCATAAAGTTGAGTGGCGGCGACGGCGGCTATGGAAGCAAAGCCTACATATATACACACATACATATGTATATGTATATACACATATGCAGAAACATTTCTTTGTATGTTTGCGTGTGTCTACAGTTTGGCATGCCAAGCGTAAATTTTGTATGTGTGTGGCATGCCACTCGCCGCATACTTGTTGTATTTGTATTTTGTTGCAGATGGCGTGCTAAATGCAAATATTATTAGCGCTGGCGTCTGGGCTCTAGCAACGCCCTGCCGTGTCGCCACCAACAGTCAAGCGTCTAAGAGTCACCGGTTGGCAATTTGATGCGCCAACGCGTCACCGTGTACTTGCAACCAACTGCTAAAAGTAGAAAAGTTGCACGAAGCGCCAACATTAGCGGCCAGACGCCATCACGTGCAATGACGAAAAACAACAAAACACCGGTAGCAACGCCATCACCAAACACCATCTCCAGCCAAATCTGCCGTCAACCATCAACACCTCAACTTTCAACTGCTGCTTGCAGCCATCAAAGTCAATTTAGTGAAATTTGCTGTAGTTGTTGGTGTTGGTGTTGTTGTTGCCATTTGCAATTGCATGCGCCAAGCGGCAACAAACTATACAAACAAAAAACAACAACGACAACAACAACAACAAATAATTATGCTTATACTCATTTGCGAAAAATTTGCCTGCTCGGTTGCGTGTGTCCGTCGCGCTTGGCGTGGCAAACAAGTGTCTACACACACATACTTACATTGTATGCATACATATATACACACATACATAAGTGCTTGCATATACATATTTCTATGCTTTTATATGGTTGTAAGCTGATGTGGCATGTCTGCTTGGCTCGCAGTGTGGCAAGTCCAAAACCGTGTGTTTACTTACCTCTCACACATTGTAGGTGGGTTTGTGTGAACAAAACGTTGTTGGCAACCGTTCGTCTGTCCAGCTGTTCGTCAGCTAGTCAGCCTTCAAGCCAAACCAATAAAAACACACAATGGTAATAGAAACAACAACAACAGCTTGACTTAAGACACACCCTCATGGCAGCGCGGCAAATAAGCTGGCACCCTCCACAATAAGCAACACACACACCCCACCCACTTGCTTCACCGTGTTCGCCATCACTCGTTTCAGCCAGTTGGCAAGTTTATGCCACAACAACAACAACAAATTACAAGCAATCGACTTGCAATGTGTTTATTTGCGAATTTATTTGTTTGAAGTTTTGTTATTGTTGTCGTTGTTTTAGCGTGTTTGTTGTTGTTGCTGCTGCCTCTATTATTTTGCTGTTATTGCCTTGGCTTATGTCGCGCAATTTTAAATGCAACAAACTAATTTGACTGCAATTATATTTTTATTATTTTTTTTTTGTTGGCCTTCTCTTCTCAGCATTTCTCCTTCTCACTTTTATTTATGTATGTGTGGGTGTTAAGTTTATTATTTTAATTTTTATTACTTTTCATGCTTGTATTTTGGGGTCATTTTTATTGTATTATAATTAATTTCGCTGTTGCCACTTTGCTGTTGTTTTATTTATATAAAATTATTTTTTAAATTGATATACATATGTATATATATTACATATAGATATACCTGGTATACATACATTTTAATTCATAGCTTTTTAAAAAAACTGAGTTTTCATAAAAATTGTGTACCCTACCAGAAAACTAACGGTTAGGTAACCTGTTACATTATCCCGTTATTAATTCATTAATTGAATATTGGATTAAAAAAATATATGCGAATACATAAATACAAAAAATTTTCGAAACCAATTACCCTACCAGAAAACTAACGGTTAGGTAACCTGTTAATTATCTAGTTATTAATCAAATAAATATTGGATTACAAAAGCAATGTTAAATACATATAAAAAATTTGGAAACCAGTGATTCTACCAGTTAACTATCAGTTAAGTAACCGGTTAATTATCCGGCTATTAGTCAATTAAATATTCTATTACAAAAATAATGGCAAAAACAAAACTCATTTTCGAAACCAGTAATCCTACCAGCCAATTATCGGTTAAGTCACCGGTTAACTATCCAAAACCTATCAGATATTTCGGTTACTTTGTTAAAACCAGATACAATTCCAACTGAAACTCTTCCGTTTGTGTGATTATTCATTCCTGTCTTACTCAAAAGCCTTATGTGTTGCACAGTGTGTCACGCACCAATTCCTGCAATGCATTGGAGTTCCGGTAGCCGCGACTTGCTGGTTTGTATATTCCAGAAGAACCAAAAACATTAACATACAAATTTTCTTTTCATATTCATACATACATACATAGGTAGCTATGCATCCATGAAACAAATATTTCTAAAAATTGCACAGAGATGCCACAAATTGCATTTAGTCGAAGCTAGTTTGCACCAAAGCCACAAATTTTACAGAATACTTTACGATAGAATTACAATAATTTCAAATTAATTTTCAAAATCTTTCAACTGACTATATTGCCTATCGAAAAAAGTAAAATCGTTGGATCCATAAAAAAATAACAAGTTGCCAAACAGCTGTTGCGCAGCTGCACCGTCATCGCTCATGCCAACAGCGACGCATCGATCACAAAGGTGGATAGCCAGATTTGCCAAAAACAGCGAGGCAGCTAGTGTTGTTACTACACTTGGATATTTGCACAGCACAGCAATTTAGCTTGCTTTTGCTTGAAGTGTTGTCGTTGTTGTTGTAAATTGCACAAATTAATTGGTCATTTGTCGTTAATTGCCATTGGAATGGGGTTTGCTTTCCTACAAATCATATGAGCGCTTGAGTGTGTGTGTGCGTACGTGTGTATGACCAATGCGGGCAATACACGAACGTGGCCAGCGGCGATTGGCAGCAACACACGCGTACTTACCGCACGACTATGGTGGCGATGATGGCGATCGCGCGGCGTTGGTGATGGCGATGCCGATGAAGATGACGAGTACGTGTACACATTTGCTTGCAAACAAGTAAACAAATGACAGCGATGACAACAACAAAAACAATGAGAAATGTTGTAACTGCCAATGGCCGACGCTATTGCCACACAGCGTTTGGCGCTTCAGCTGCAACAGCCAGCAGTTTGCAGCAATGTGTCATCAAAGTGCAACAAGCTTGTGTGTGTGTGTGTATATGTGTATGTGTTTACTGAGTTGTTAAGCTCAAAATGAGTGAAACACTTTGTCGCCGCATATTTGCGCTGCTACCGCTGCCACTGTTGTTGTTGGCTTGCCGATGGCATGTGTCTTGCATGCGGCATGCATTAGTACGCGTCTCGCATGCCACAGCTGGAAATTGTGACATTTAACTACCATTCAACAATCAGTCAGCGCTGCAAGGTGTGTGTGTTGTGTGTGTGTGACAGTCAACGGCACAGACCGTTAAGCGGCTTGGAGCCCAATCATTGCTGGGCTTCTGTTTCACTTATTTGCTTTATCTCCAGCTTATTTCACTCCATTTTCGGCAGTCAATCAGCTGCATTTGTCTCAATGCATTGCTGCGGCGTATGTTTGTGGTTGCTTTTGTTGTGTTGCTGTCGTGGCAGTCACTTTTCACTTGCCACGTTACAGTTGCAACGCATCTATTTGCTTTGTGCCCAAAATTGGTTGAAGTATTTTCAATTAATTTGAGTTCTCCAGAGTGTTGTAGACATATTATGAAATCAACAACCGACAGGAGCGCGTGTGTTGCTGCAGCTGCGGCGGCGGCAGCGCGCTACGTGCTACTCGGAAGCACTACCACACTGCTAGCTGGCAGGCAGCCTGACTGACGGTGGACACGTATTGCAACGGCTATTAGTTGTTAGTGATTTTTTGTACTTGTTGTTGTTGTATTAAGTGTGGAAAAGTTTCTGGAAAATGAGTTGGATTGCGCTGCAAATTGCTCGCAATTAGCTTTTAATTAAAGCCTTTTGCAAGCCAACCATTTTATATGCCATTAACATGCTTCATAATTGTTGTTGCTGTAGCTGCTTTATTTCTTTGCCCTTATAATTATAATTTTTTGTTGTTGTTGTGATTGTTGTTGTTGCATTTGCTCACAATGATTTGCCTTATGGTTTTGTTGTTGCTGCTATTGTTATTGCTGTTGTTGTTGTTGCTTATGTTGTTATTGTTGTTATTGTTGCATTGTTTTACAACAACCAGCGTTATATTAGCGCACCGCATTTGGCTATTTTGCAAGCCCACCAACCTGCAATTATGCACTCAGCTGCTGCAGTCAGTCCATCACTCCAATGGTGGCATGCAACATATTATACCATAACTGGCGCTGAGCGGCAGCAACAGTAAAAACATTAGCAGACCCTAGCGGGCCAGTGAAATTTAATACATACAATATATTAAATATATATATCACTTACTACATACATATATGTATATACTATATATGTGTATACACACTTATATACATGGAGATATATATACTTATGTATAGAAATGCCGCTTACATAACAGCAGATATGTCAGCTCCACATGGCGAACCGCGCAACGCCGGCTACCAGCTATTGATATTGATATCATGCCGGTAGCTTGCCACCAAAATATTCATGTGCTTGCCACATGATATGATATACACATACAAACACATGTTTTTATGTTACATTTGTCGCCAATTGTGGCAGCTGATCGATCGCATGCAATGCACGAATTGCAGTTTTTACTACTGTTGCTGTTGTTGTTGTTGCGATATGTCATAACTTCGCTGCTTTTTTAATTAATACCAAATTTGTCATGTTGCACGTAACTACGCGCATAGCACTACACACTGCTAGGCGAATTTCGTTTTCTAACCGCCGACGGCTGTTAGTTGCCATGTCTAGTTGTTGTTGTTGCTATAGTTTTTGGTGGTGATGGTGTTTTTGATGTTGTTGTTGGGGGTTTTGTTGTTACTGTTGTTTTTTTTGTTGTTGCTGTTGGCATATTTACTATTGCTATTGCTACTGCTACTGTTGTCGTTGTTGTTTTTGTTATAATTATTGTTGTTGTTGGTATTGTTGCTGTTGCTTTGGTTATACGGCCCACCAGTGCCTAATATGTCAATTATTGCTCGCTTGCATTCGCCAGCAATGTGACACCCAGTGCTCCTCTTGCTTTTTGTTGTAGTTGTTATTGTTGCAGTTTTTTGTGCTGCACAAGCTTGTCATGCCAAAAAGTAAAGCTGTGTAACTATTGCTTAATTGTTTTGCCATTTAATTACACATGTATTTATTGCACATATTTAATTTGCCCACACACACACACACATAAACACACGCGTTTGTACTATAAATCGCCGCTTCATTTGTGCATACAACTTTTGCTTACAAATAGTTTTGTGGCAATTAATGTGAGTTAATCTGTGGTATGCGCCACAAAAGTCAATTCACCGCTAAACGTTGTTCGTGCGTCAGCCGACTCTCGGCTGCCTTTCGTTAATGTGCAATTAAATGTTTTTTTTTTCGCGCATTTTTTTGCTGTGTTTTGATTTACGGTTAATGGAAAAATTGCCGCTCTGTGTGTGCATGTTTGTGTGTAAGGTGAGTGATTCGCGTGTGATTGTCTCACAAATTAATTTCAAAATTGCAGAAATTAATTTTAATGGAAATTTAAACGCCAGCGATTTTAATGAGGTTGACTTCAGTTACAACTAATATATACGAGTGTGCCGTTAAATAGGCGACAAAGGGTTAAATAGTTAATTAAAGAATTAAGACGTTAATTCGTAGTTATGCTGTATATAAAAATATATTCTAAAAGGCGTAAAAATGCGTTAACCGTCGCGAAAAAATTTTTGAAAAAAGTTTTAAAAAATATTTTTCATTTTTTATTTACTAAATTTTGAGGTTGTAATGAAATTTTTTATATGACTGCAACTTAAGCAAATTTTTTAGACTAGATTATTTTAAGTTTTTTGTGAAAAGAAAAATTATTTTTATATCAAAAAATTATGAGTTTACTTATATAAAGTGTTGAAAGCGCCACACCAAATTTGAAATTTCGAAAAATTATTTTTTTTTTTATTTTTGCAAATATTTTCTACAGTGTATACTTACTAATTTAACAACTAAAATTTTGAATGATTATTTCAATAAATTTTTGAGTTACAGGCCTTTAAAGTGTAGCCGCTCAGTTCAAGTAGCCATATGTGGCCACGTATGCAACTAGAAAGAATGCCAAAATAATTAGTATTAGTAATGATGATTTGTTTGAATGAAATACCGATTAATTCTGGAACTAATGCTCCATTTTGAAATATTTTCAACAAAGAAAATATCTTGCCTTCTACTACGTACGTTTGTTCTTTAGGTAATATCGGAAAGCAATCGTAGAACAGCACCTTCTTCTGAAGAAATACAAAATTCTGATGTAACTTATCGCGTTGATGCTTCAATTGATCGCATTATTATTCCCTAAATCGTTTTCAGTCGATCTTTAAAGATCTTTTTCTCAAAGCTAATTTTTAAATTTACTTACGCGATTAGTCGGAGACAAATGTTGCGAGAAAAACTACCAAATTTTGCATGACCTATGTGTAAATTTTCTTATCATGAACTACCAGTTTATGAACTGATTAAAGATCAAACTTGGCAGGCCAAAAAGGAACAACATTTTATATACATATATTGACCTTTTCTTTAAACGCCACCATTTTTGTCAATTTTTGTACGGTTCTGTTTGGATCGTCACTCATTGCACCGAAAATATCTTCTAATCGAAATTGTCTCCTTAAGTATTATCCATGTAACTCGAAAAATAATTAATTTTTTCTTCAATAATTTACTGTGTATTCTTTAAGTATCTAAAATATACCTTAAGATTAAAAAAAAAAAAACATTTGTTAGAGTCGTTATTTCTTAATACCAAAAAATCGGCTTTCTTAGGCTGTCACAATAAATACTGCTTCAGAATTATTTGTCTTCGCGCATAATACTCAAATAGTACCTGCTTCGACGTGGGTTTTTCGGCTTCGTCTTACCTTTTCCAGGATATTCAAACGATTGTTTGTTTGATTCTGCATCGTAAGTATAGCTCCAAGACTCATCGCCAATAATAATACGTTTCATGACATTCTGGTAGTCGGAAACCATTGTTTCACGGACATTAAAGCGGCACTGTTTTTAGAGAAAATGAGTGATTTTAGTACCAATCGATCTTTCAAAATGATTTTCAATGAATCCTTCTGATGTTCCAACGATGTTCAATCGCCAATTCATTTATTTTATTGACATGTTCATCATCTGTTGATGTTAATGGTCGTCTTGGACGTGGTTCGTCGTTAATTAGTAATCATCCCTCTTTGAATAATTTGTACTAATCAAAGACACTTACTCGTAACAAATAATTATCACTGAAGGCCTTTTCCAACACTCTGAACGTTTCTTTGGAAGAAATTTGATTTCGTACCTAAAATTTAATGGAACTTTTTTGTTGAATAGTTTCACTCAACGTAAAAATCGCCGAATGATATTTTGATTATTTTGATATGTGGATTTTTGCGCGAAGTTTCAAGTAAAAAAAAATACGAAAATACTTTTTCGACTATCCAATGTATAAACTCGTTTTAATGAAACTAAAGAATGTACATATATGCATACAGTTACAAAGCAAACAGGTTCTAAAGTTCATAAACAAATTTTGCATTTCTTCATAAACTGTCATCAATTACGCGCTTTGCTACCACCGGCCGGCAGACACGCCAATCAATCAAGTTTTATGGCAGCAAGCAGCCTTGCCGAACCCCTTTTTGCCTGCATGAGCGATAAATTTTCGAATTAGAAAAAAAGATGATAAAGGATATAAAAATCTACTAAAAAAATAATACAAAAAAATCGACTAAAAAAATAATATAAAGAAACTTCAAAACTACAAAGAAAAAAATTAAAAAAAAAAAATAAAAAAAAACTTTCGAAAAAAATCCTGTTAATTTTCTCTTTCAACTTGCTTTGCGTCAACTGTCATTCGCTCATTTTCCAAGCTGCACTGCATGCGCCAACGGCCGCTTAACTAAACTTGGCACAGCAATTGTGGCACATTTGGGTGCACACGCACTCACACATCTACACATGCGAGCGTACATATGAACATGCACACTGAAGGCGTTAATAACTGTCACAAAACGACATTAAAGTGTTAATGCATGGCAGCGATGCCACGAGCAGCGCAGAAGAGCAGAAGAAAGAGGTGCAGCATCAGCATCAGCAACAGCAGCATGCAAACGAGCAACAATCAGCGCAGTTGTAATGAAATTAGCATATTTAACTTCAACATGTCATAATCGCCGGCTAAGAGATAAAAATACATGAATGCATTTGTTGTGATCGCCGATACGCTGATACCATTTAACGCGCTGTGGGCACATAAGACTCGCAACAACAAATATACACAGATGCATGCAAGCACATGAGTATATATGTAAGTACATATGTATGCGTGTGGCAGTTGAGAACGTGTGAGCCTATGGCAACAGATGCTGGTTGCAATGATGCAACTGGCTGGTTGCTGGTTGCTACCGTGCAGCAGCCAGTCAGCCAGCCGGCCAGAGCCAGCAAGCGCTTAAATTGCCTGCACGCACTCGTTCCCAGCACAACCACGCCGAACACGCAAACGTATTAATTTCGAGCCGTTTTTGGACTTCCCTGAATGTCTGACTGCCGCGCTGCCTCGCCGCCCTGCTGCCTTGCTACGTCAACTTGCTTGGGCAACCGGCTGGGCGTCTGGCTGCCTGGTGGCTGTTGTTGTGGCATGCAGAAATGCTTAAAATTGCGAAGGCGCAACTATTTCTGCGACACGCCGCGCCACTCATGCCTTTCTATGCGAGTTGACTACCCCGCTACCGGCGGCCACCGCCGCAGCGGCCATGCGCGCGCTCGGCGTGTAGGCATTTTTACGTGCAACATGCCGTATGCGGGTATACACTTCTGTTAGTGTATTTGTATATGCATCTCGCTGAGTCGACGCGCGACTGCGTAGGCTGCGATGCGCCAGTTTGTCGGCCACCGCGCAGCCATTGCCGCTCGCCACTGATTGCCGCTGAATGCGCGTGAACACGATATCTTGTTTGGTCGTTTGTGTTGACTTTTCGCTTAGCCATTGGCGATTAAAAATGCACTTCATTGCTGTTGCATGCACATGCACAGCGGCGGCAATAATAGCAACAGCAACAACAACAAATTGCTTAGCAATTGCCTGGCAGCCAGCTGCTCGCCTCCCCAGTTGCAGGCCGCTTTAGTGTAATTGTTGTTGTTGTGATGGTTGTTGTTGTTGCTGTTGCTCGCGTGCAGGACCCGCAATTGTTGACATTTTGCTATAATTATTTGTTATTATTGTTGTTGTCGCCAGCACTCACATGCCAGCTAATCCTTGCGATTCTTGCCACATACTTACAGTTTACCTATGTATGTATGTGCGTGTGTCGCCGCCGCAGTTGCATATTTGCGCTATATAGTTGTCGTTGTTGTTGTTGCTGTGGCATAAATGCCTGCGTGTTGGTATTTTATTGCTTTTACGTCATTACATTGGCTAATTAATGTTCCACAAACACCAAACGGCTCCTCGACTGCCCTGCCACAGCCATTTGGCGCACTTGCGTTCCTACTCTGTCTCACTTGGTGGTTTAATTCATTTACTTTGCAGCTTTAGTGCCCACTTTGTTTTTGTTTTGCTCTTAGTTTTGCGTTTTTCTCTCTTCATTTTTAATGATTTCCTCATTTTTTTGTTGGTATTCTGCTCCATTTCGTTGGCTTTCTTATGGCGCACACACTTCTTGACCATAAAATGGTGCAAGCTATACGCGCATTCACACACACAGCCACTTGTATAAGAGCAGTATAATTAATGCATGCGTTTGGATGGTGTGTAGCGCTGTCCGCCTCATAAACAATTGATTTGTTCGTTTTGATATGTGGCGCTATGCATATGTGTTGTGTGTGTGATACATAACTGTGCCCATAAAAAGGGCGTTTGCCATTTTTTGCTTCACCTTTCATTAACATGTCAAAATATTTTCATTGCGGATAAGCGAATGGACTTACACATGTGAAAGGTATGGTGGGGGATTCTTGACTTACATAAGAGTTGAGATATGAGTACATAATACATACATACTTCTAAATGCTTTTTTGCATATATGCATATGTAAACGTTCGTAACAGTTTTTAAAATTTGTTTAAGGCAATTTAAGAAATTTATTAAAATATTTGCCTGAATTTGAGTCTATTAAATTTTTCTACTAACAGAAGTTTCTAAATAACAGTAAGTTAAAAAATATAGGTAATCATAAATTTAACTTATTTAAATGAATTATAATATATTAGCTCGTAAATATAACAACCATTATAACCACTTCATCAAAAACAATTTTGTAATATGAGTTTAAGCTTTTCTAATATAACCAATGTAACAATATATAACGTACATAACCAATTTTATAACAAAACTTAAATTTTTTTCAAAATGTTGTTTCTTACTCTTTTACCTTACTAACTAAAAGTGATTATATTACCCATATATAACCATTATAAGCAAAAAACACATTTTGTTTCAATATGAGTTTAAGCTTCCGCTGTCTAATATAACCAATGAATAACCAATATATAACCAGTACATAACCAATCTTATAACCAAAACTTAAATTTTTTTCAAAATGGTTGGTTTCTGTTACATCGTTCTACCCTTACTTGCAAACTTATGAAAAGTGATGTTGTGTTATTTTACATTTTAGGCGAAGATAAATATGTATTTTTCGAATATTTTTGATCCCCTTAATAGTAAAAAACAAATATTTTCGAATATTTTGAACCACCATATAAAAAAATAATTAATAAATAATATTTTAGCGACTAAAAAATTTACAATTAAATTATATTTTTTTCGTATGAAAATAATTTAAGCGGTTTCAAAATGGAGAAAAAATTTTTGCTGAGAAATATTTTAAAATTTTAAAAAATTTATTAACTTTTGATTATTTATTGTGAAAATCTTTACTAAATTCAAAAATTTTAACTTCTATTTTTTTTTTTATTTTTTTATTAAAATATTATTTATTAATTTTTTTATTTTTTTTTATTTTTTATTATTATTTCATTTTTTTATTTATTATTTTTATTAATAAATTGCATAATCATTAAATTTTATGTGTGTCACCGTGCTACATTTAGTCACACGCTTTTCCCCAACCACCAAACTTTTGCATTTTGCCTCAATTTATTAAGAAATTAATACATTTTTCTGAACAAAATTAATAAATTTTTATTAATAAGCGAATATTTATATGTCACTTCGTAAATAATATGCCCGCTTATAAATAAAATATGAGCTCATAGTTTATAAAGCATGAAAAGATCAACGCCTATTTATGCATATATAATTTGTAAACCATACAAATTGAGCACTTAATTTACGAGCCAAAAAAGTTATGACCAAAAATATTTTGGTTTTCTCGTTCAACTGCTTTTTTTTCTTATTTTTTTTTAATTTTTATTTTTATTTTTTTTTTCATTTTTTTTTATATTTTTTTTTTTATTTTTCATTTAATTATTATTTTTTTTATTTCATTTTCCTTTTCTTTAATTTTTTTCTCCCCTTGAATTTTTTTCTTCCCAACAACGGCAATATTCCCACACATTACTATAAATCACCACACTACAAAGCCACCAAATTAAGCGCGTACAATCAAAATTAACTGTTCAATATGCAAAACAATGGGAACCAGCCCATAGCGAAGCCCTAAAACCTAAAATATCTCTGTTCACCGTTTTCTACAACCTTTTTACCTGCACCGTTGCATGTTGGTATTTAATTCATTCATATTTATGTTGTCAATGCTCGTAAATGACATTTTCTGGCTAAAAACCCTTTTCGAAAATTTTAATTTTCAAGTAATCGCCCAGTTTCATAAATATTGTTTTACCCATTGTCGATCTTATTAGCGTTTGATTTTTCGTTTTTTTTTCACTTTTTTGGTTTTGTTTACTTATGCTTTTCGTAAATTATGTGCACTCGCTTTTTTTTGTGTTTGTTCTTGTAATGATCTTTAGTGTAGCTTCTATTTTTTAAAATGTTTGCTCTTGCTTTATCTAGTCATACGCTATGTTGCTGCTTGGGTTGTTGTTATTGTTGCTGTCGTGGCACACTCTAAATTGTATTTTATTTATTTGTTTAACTTTTTTTGGGGGAGATGATGCTCACTTACACATAAAGGTAGATTTGTGAGCAGCAAAATGTATACCCAGCAGTAATGAGTGGCGAAAGTAGCGAGAAAAGAAACTAATTGTCTGAAAAATTTTTATTTTTTATGTTATCTTTACAGTTACATCTTCTTCAACATAATTTTATTAATAACATAAAAGTAACTAGTCTAAAACTGGTCCTAAAAAATACAAATTTAAAATTAGTGAATAAAATAGCTAAAATCAGAAATATTTTTTTTGTTTTTATTTAGTTTTAAAAGGTTTTTTAAACTTTTTTTTTAAAAACCAATTTTAAGTAACTAGTCTAAAACTAGTCCTAAAAAGTACACATTCAAAATTAGTAAATAAAAGTCCAAAAATTCAAAAATATTTCTATGCAAAGGATTACAGTCTGAACATAGTTCACAATTATCCTTCTTCAATATATGTTTGTAGTGTTACAACCAACTTACAAGTAACCAGTCTTAAACTGGTCCTAAAAAATACAAATTCAAAAATAATGAATAAAAGTGCAAAAATCTGAAATATTTTTGCTCAAAAAATTGCAATTTGAAACTTGTTTACAGATATACTTTCTTCAACGTAGTTTTACTACCAGCTTAAAAGTAACTAGTCTGAAGCTGGTCCGTAAAAAATACAAATTCAAAATTAGTGGCAAAATCATTAATATCAATATAATATAAAAAGATACAGTTTGGTACTAATTTATAGCTATACAAAAACTAGTTCGTAACTAGTCCAAAATAGTTTTTTAAAAAACGCGGTAATACAAAATTTATCGCCTTTAATGGTGAGTAACATCCAACATATACTCTAACTGGTTTGAAACTAGTCCAAATGTAATTCATTACAAACCAGTTCGAAACTAGTCCGGCAATATTTATTAAAAATGATTTTTAACCCTCTGACACACCATTTCAAAATTTTTTTATGTTTTTTTAATATTCTGCCAACTCTAACAGCATCGTATCCTGCTTCCCAACGT
>CM050323.1:112189704-112207801 GCA_027475135.1 Bactrocera correcta
CTAACCAATAAATGGGCGCATATGGTAATTAAAAATATAAATCAGTGTAATTAATACCCGAATGTTAATTACCTATTTGAATATATGAAAATGAAGTGGGAAGGAGCTCGTGTTTCACACAGCAGCATATTCATACGTACATAAAATCTCATAAATTTATAAGTATGAACATAAAAATATTTGCTCGCACATAAACTGAAATCAACGCTGATTAGAAGATAAATAAAATTTCGCACATCTGTCAACTTGATTAACACGCACACACTTTCAAATATACACACATATGTTTATGTGTTTGTATATATTTTATATATGTTTGTACATTTAGTCTAATATCATTGGTATCTCATGGCAATAACAAGCCGCTGCATGCTAAGCCTGACAAAAGGAGTGGGAAGCATTTAAATCTGCTCATTATGAAGATTCTTATCTGATTTGTTGAATTGTATGAGGCATCTTTATAAATTGGCATTGCTTTTGTTCTTCGCTTAAAGTCAATTTGGAATTCTTTTTGGTATTTTGTTGTGATTATGATGGAATGATAAAATCACGTGTATGTATGTGTGACAAATATATAAATTGTAGGGTAACAAGGGAAAGTGCAGAGAAAACATCCCCAAAGTATGCCTTTGAACCAAATACAGGGTAGGCCATTTAAAGTTGACCCATCTGGCAACGCTGTAACTTTTAACAGCGCTGACAAATCGGCGTTAGAAGCGTCATTCGCAGACAATTTATACCATGGAACAGTACACTCCAAAAGAACGCGCTGAAATTGTTCAGCTTTATATTCAAAATAACTTTTCAATTGTGTTAACTCAACGTGCGTTTCGCAAAAAAAATAAAGTGAAAAGTGCTCCAGTTAAGAACACAATTAAGTCTTTATACGCAAAATTTGTGAACACCGGTAATCTCAGTAATGCCAGTCATGCATCCAGACAACGCACAAGACGTTCTGATGAAAATATCGAAGCTGTACGAGCCAGTATTGAGGAGACTCCATCGACATCGAGTTATCGCCGCTCTCAGGAATTAGACATCTCTCGCACCACTCTCCGACGCATAATTCATAAAGATTTGAAGATGTTTCCATATAAAATTCAAATGGCACAAAAACTAAACCCAGCTGATTATCCGCGACGCCTTAATTTTGGCAAACAAACAAATGGGTCAACTTTAAATGGCCTACCCTGTATTTTACTTAGAGTTTTGTATCTGAGCACATACATACTACTATTCTCAGCATATCTACTCATCCAATCACCTACTTATTTTCATATATTTATATATTTACATACATACAACTGTTTTATATGCCAATTATATGGAGATTATTTGATAAATGCGTTGACAGCCCACACAATAATCTCTAATACAGGGACAAGAGCTCGTTCATACAAATCTTTGTCACTGCAGTTAATCATCCATTTAGACGTTTGACTTATGTCTGCTGGAGTATTGAAGTGCTGACATATACATACATATGTATAATATTCTAGAGTTGGAGTTCAGTGTTTTGATTTAAACCGCCTTTTTAGAATTTTTCTCATCGATTTTTTTGTAAAAATATAATATTTCGATAACAACCTTCAAACACAACATATAAAATGTGATACTTTACATTTATTTAGCGCTGAGACAGGAAAAAAAATGAAGCTCGCGTAAAAACTTTAAAAATTAACGTCAGGATTCAAAGCAAAATATATGTAAGTTGGCCATTAAGGACCTTTGCTCACTATACTGTGTATGTATTCTGGATCTAGGCAGCTTTGGCTATTATGAGTTCGTATATTATCGAATCGATTTACGATTTAAGCGCATTCACATGAAATGTGCGGTCCCTTAATTGGGAAGGTGCTGCTGCCCAGCTGGCTGATGTCCTTGTAAGAGTTAAGGCTGATATCACCGCCGTTCAAGAAATGCGATGGACGGGACAAGCACAAGGTTCTTGTGGCATTTACTACAGTGGCCATATAAAGAAACATAACTTTGGTATGGGAATGAAGCTCTAGTCTTAATCCGCATCAAAGGAAAGTTCTTCAAAATATTTGCCGATTTGCGCTCACGTCCCGACGGAAGAGAAGGTTGATGTAACCAAAGACGTCTTCTACGAGCGCTTGGACCTATAAAAGCTGCACCGATGTCAAAACCGTGCCAGATACGGCAAAGAAGATATCTTTGGCGAAACAATCAGTAAAGTAAACCTCCATAATGAAACATCTGCAAACGCGTTGAGGTTGATCGACTTCGCCGGATCCCGAAATATAGTTATCTGTGGTACTAGATTCCAACATCTACCTGGCTGTCTCCAGATCGAAAAACCCACAACCAGATCGACTATGTTGTGATCTTCAGTGTTTTTTACGTACGTAAGCTCCGAGGTACTGACTTCGACTCGGACCACTATCTTGTTGCAGCCAAGATACGCACCCACCTCTGCGCAGCAAAAAACGCACAACACAAGGAAGGTTCAACGTCGAGAAGCTGCAATCACAACAGACAGCCGAATGATTTTCTACTTGCACTTGCACTCCTGCTCTCTGAGAGCACTCATCGGCAACTCGATATAAGGAAACGGAATGTCAAGCCCTTGCGTGCAGCTGCAACCAAAACCATTGGTGTTTAGCAAAGGCAAAAGAACACCTGGTACGATGAGGAGTGTCATGTCACAGTGGAGAGAAAATAGACGCCCTTCCGCAACGTTGCAATCGACCACAACACGTGCGAGATAGGATAGATATCGATAGTTGAAGAGGGAAGCTAGCAGCATTTGCAGCCAAAAAAGAGAGAAGCCGTAATGCGGGAGTTCGAAAAGCTTGACAAGCCGACATGGGAAATGCACTAAAATTCTACAAAAAGATGCGGCCACTAACACAAGGTTTTAAGACAGTAGCATACCCTTGTAGAAGCCACAGAGATGATCTAGTGACAGTCCAATCGATGACGATGGAGCAGATGTTCAATTGCCCGACTGTGAAGTAGTTCAAATAGCAGTTACCCGTCTGAAGAACAATAATGCGAAGAACTGATAAGAAGCATGCACCAACTTCTTTGTAGAATATGATCGGACGGAAGCATGTCCGACGTTTGGAATTTAAATGTGTTCTGCCCAATCCTCAAAACGGGAGACCCCACAATCTGCGCCAAATACCGTGGGGTGAGCCTCCTCAACATCGCATATAAGATTCTATTGAACGTATTGTGTGAAAGATTAAAGCAGTGTAAATCAACACAGGTCACCTTTGATTTGAGTAGCACAACAATGGTTCGCTCCTTCCGTTCTGGAAATTTCAATGTGAAAGATGCACCTCGTTCTGGTCGAAGCAAATGGTAACAGGTGACAAAAAGTGAATCAAATACGACAATAATGTGTGAAAAATACCATTTTTAAAGCGTGGTGAAGATCAACAAATGGTCGCAAAGCCTGGATTGACTCTTCGAAAGGTTACATAAGCTGAGTGTTTGGTGGGATTGGAAAGAAATCATCCACTATGAGCTGCTCAGCCTGACCGAACGATTAACAACTGATGAGCAAGCAATCGAAAAAAAAGGCCATAACTGTTCAACAAAAAGGGCTTCGTTTTCCATCAGGACAACGCTAGACTACACACATCTTTCATGACTCGGCAAAAACTGAGAAAGCTTGGCTAAGAAGTTTTGATACATCCACCTTATAACTCTGATCATTCACCATTGGACTATCATTTGTTTCGGTCAATACAGAACTCCCTTATTGGAGTAGAGTTGTAGAGTTGGCTTCAAGGGGATATTCTAGTCTAGAAATCAAATTTTGGGCAGTTTTTTGAATTTTATTTAAAAAAAAATCAAAAATATTTTTACTATACATTTTTTATGGTGTTTTTATTGATATCTTAAGAATACAGGAAACAAATTTTAGAAAAAAATATTAAGAATTAAAATAATTAGAGGGGGGAGAGACAGGTGTAAAAAAATAGCGCATCCTGGTGACATTAGACCTGATACTCCTGGTAATCTGAAAAAAAAAAATCAACAGAAATTCTTAATCAGTAAGGATGCTGTTATAGTTCCTACCTCAGGCAACACGAAATTTTTTTTTTTGAAAAATGGCGACTGCCTGAAAATAAAAATCATTTTTTACGCTTTTTTTTTGAAATTCCTGAATTTTTTTTAAATATGAAAAACAAAAATTTTGACACAAATTTTCACACAAAATTTCAAGTAAATTGGTTGTATAGAACTTGAGTTAATGCCGGTACCGTGTGGAAAAAAGTAGTTTCGAGAGAAACGTGTTTAAAAAAATAAGTGTACTCACCTACCGGGCTAGGTACTGAGTCACTAAAGTAACTGTAGCTCTTAAAATAATTTTAATTTTTAAAAATCCTTCGGAGGATATGTTCTTAAGGGTCTAAACTTTAAATATATGAAAAAAAAATCGAATTTTTCAAAATTCTAGAGTAGAATACCCCCTGCAAGAGAACTTTTGAAAATTACTTGTCGTAGTTTTTCGCCGAGGAGCCAAACAAGTTTAACACTGATGGAATAATGTCTCTAACGGAAAAATACCAAAAAATGGTTGACCAAAATGGTATATATTTGGTTCATTATAAATACAAAAAAAAAAAATATGTTGAAGTTTTATTAGAAATACGAAAAAAACTTTTACGACTATCACATCGACAATTCAATATGTATAAATGTTTAGAAAGAAAATTATTTTGTTGTGACTTTCCTTTTCATTATCACTAAACTAAATTCAATATAATACTTTCTCATCCGGCCTGCAGTGCTTGTTTTTGTAAATTCTTCCAAAACAAACTTGCATGTTTCTTTTTTTATTTTGAAACTTTAATGTCCCAAGAAAGCAATAAATAAGAATATCTCAATTAAATAAATGCAATAGGCCTTAATTTTCCCTTGAGTATAGAAAAGCCATAACTATTATTGCTGGCAGCGAGGAAAAAATACATAAATATTAAAATTTATGAATGTGTCAACCTGCATGTGAGTGTGTGTGTGCGTAATAAGTGAAAACAATCAGCGAGAAGGCACGCATTTAATTATGAATAATATTTTACGACTATTAGTATTAATTTCTTACTTCAAGTGCATACAAATATTGAATCCAAACCACACACACACAAGCAAACACGAAATAAGCATTGTGAGCGCTTATCGCCAATGCATCCAAACGCGCCTGGATTTCTACACAAAAATTACAAATCGTTCCAAATGAACGCGATGAGGCATCGAGCAGTTATCACGACGCGCCTTCAACTAGCGCGGAGGACAAGGAAGAGCGAAGATGACCATAAATCTTTCGTGACCCTGGCAGTGAAAAGCCACTGAAAGTCAACTATTTACACGCACACACATGCATAGAAGTGCATTATATTATGCTTCGGTTATCAGTCGATTGGGAGAGCGTGCGTTAGTTTCTCCATAGCGATTATACGCCACACTCTTGCCACCTTCAAACGACGCTTGCATAGACGAACGCGCCAAACGTTACAGTTACTCATTGCGTTCGGCGTTAATCGCTTTTCTTCACATTATTATGCGAGAGATAAGGACAAGTGAGTGAGTTGTTTGCTTCGCGTACTCCACACATACTCCAACACACACACACTGGCGTCTTGGCATTAGCCATTGCCACTTGTGCGCTGTGGCTACATAGTCGATGGTCGTTGCTTGCCACAATTAAATTGTGGCGTGAAGTCAAGCGTTATGCCTGCTGATTACAGCCAAATATCAATTATGCACATTTTGGCCTTGTGACGCGATAACACAAGTGGCTTCATGACGTATGTACGCGCTCAAGACATACACACAAAAACACATAGTCGAGCGCTCACGCTTGCTCTCGCTCACTTAAGAAAGCGTACGTGTGACTTCTTCTCGAACGCTTTCTGACCTTTAAGATATCCTTTTTATTGCTCTCAAGTAAATAGTCAGCGTTGAGGGAGATAAGGCGCAGCAGAAATTGGAGTAATGAAAAAGTAAACGAAGAGTGACACAAGCGAGCAGTTAGCGCTCGTTAAAGTGGCAACAAATTCCAGATTTCTTAATTGCTTGTAAGGAAAAAATATTATGATCATTCCAATTTGGCGGTCATTCACCAGCCATAATATCGGAGATAAGCGCGTTATGGTTGAAATAGAGGGGTTTTGTGGAGAAATAGTCGCAGAGAAAGTGGAAAAATTAAAAATGAATCCAATAACGGAATTTAACATTTTTCAAACAAATATGCAATTTATATTTTAAAGTTAAAAAGTATTATTGATTTACCCATTAGTCTCCATTTAGTTTAAGGAATAGACATTTGGTTGAACCAATCACTGGACGATGCTTGTAAGCTGGGTCTACGTGATTTTTTGCATGCGCAAGTACTCTCCAGCTTTTTAGAGATATATGTAGTTAGAGCGTCGATATGGGTTCCTGCATTAACTCAAAAATGTTGTCATTTTCCTCTTTTAAGCATAAACAAATCTGAGACAAGTTACACTAGAACGGGTGGTACTTGAATACTAAAAGGAAATCTGGTAAACGAAAATTTGGAGAATTGTGTCGAATTTCTGAACACACAGATCTATTTGTAGAACACTCTTAATAAAGAAGTTTGTGAATTATAATTATGCTTAATCGACTTTTATGATGTAAGTACTTCTGAAATATGCTGAGATAAGCTGTACCAGATGGTTTACCTTCCATGATCCAAAGAAGGTTTGCCATATTAAGGGTCCCACTGGGAAATTAAAAAAATTAAAGTTTTTGCATATATAAAATGCGCGCGTCGAAGGATTTGGAGAATTATTTTTTTTTTTAGGTTGGTAGTACTGTCAGTCACATTTATGTCAAATTTCATGTCACAATATTTATTACTGTTTGAGATACGTGCCGTTTTGTGAGCTGCTAAAAGTGAGTTTTTCGTTTTTTGCGATGTCGAAATTTGTTGAGCAAAGAATTTGCATTAAACTTTGTTTACAGAATCGATTTTCTGCTGCGGATACGTTGAGGATGGTGCAAAAAGCCTTTGGTGATGAGGCTATGTCTAAAAAAAATGTTTACAAGTGGTATAGTGAAGAGAGCGTCCAGGGCGACCACCAACCTCAACCGACGAAGCTCACGTTCAACAAATCAAAGAGTTGGTGTTGAGAACCCGTCGATTAACAATTAGAGACCTTGATGATGAAGTTGGCATATCGAAAGGCTGAGCCAATACCATTTTGAAGGATGCTTTGGGCCTCAAGCGCGTCAAATCTCGACTGGTACCGAAAACATTGAAATTTTTGGAAAAAGGCGTCGCGTTGAAGTGTGTGAAACGATGCTTTGCGACTACCAGGATGTCATGAAATGCATTATAACTGACGATGAGACTTGGATCTATGCTTACGACCCCGAAACAACCGATCAATCGAGCGAATATCGTAAGCCGAGACCAAAAAAATCGAGCCAAAGTCGCTCAAAAATCAAGGTCATGTTGACTGTTTTCTTCGATTATCGTGGTGTTGTGCATTATGAATTCCATCCAACCGGTCAAACAGTTAACAAAGAATATTATTTGAACGTTGTGCGTCGTTTGCGTAACGCTATCCGTCTAAAAAGGCCGGAATTGTGGAAAGACAATTCTTCGTTTTTACACCACGATAATGCACCATCCCATACTGCCCTCGTAATTCGTGATCATTTCGCCAAAAACTCAACCCATATCGTCTCGGAACCACCGTATTCACCCGATCTGGTGCCGTACGACTTCTGGCTGTTCACCAATCTCAAAAGACCGCTCCGGTGACACCGTTTTTATGCGATAGAGGAAATTCAAGCCGCAGCGAAGACGGAACTGAAGGCCATCCCGGAAAGAGACTACAACCAGTGTTTCGAAGATTGGAAAATCCATTGCCATAAGTGCATTGCATTGGGAGAGGATTACTTTGAAGGGGATGAAATTGATTTGGAAGAATAAATAAAGAATTTTCAAAATAAATACAATGTCACCTTATTTTTTGGGCACAGTAGTATGTATGGTAAATCGAATACACATATGTGTGTTTGAAAATATACCCGAAAAATTAAAATTCGTTTCATAAAATAGTTTTCGAAATATAAGCGTATTTTTAAGAATTTTGAATGCGTGTTCCTCGAAACGATGACTTCACAGTCGGTGAGGAGAATACTACCGAAACGAATGCCTGAATGCCTGAAGTTTGAGCTCGTGATCTTGGTGTCAACAAGACGGCGCCACTTCTCTCACATATCATCAATCAATGAATTTATTGAGAGAACACTTCGGTGAGCAGATAACTTCACGTTTTGGATTGTCCCCCAAGATCTTGTGATATCACACCCTTAGAGCTCTTTCCTGTCTAAAGGTCTAAAGTCTATACAGAAAATGCCACTTCGATTGAGGCCTTGTAGTAAAACATCACGCATGTTATTTACCATTGAAAATTGGACTCAATGGATGGGTAATCTGAGACATAACCGCGGTCAGCATTAGAGCGAGATAATCTTCAAAAAATTGCTTCTTCGCTATTCTTTTCTTTTCTTCTTTTCGCGATTTGGCGCCAATTCGAGATACCATAATGCAAAAGGCTGTTTTCTCCTCATAAGGCTGCTCGTTTATCGGAATCGTTGGCATCGGACCACTATGACATATAGCTGCCATACAAAATGGTCTTTTAAAAACCGAACAAAGATTTTGATCTTTTTTCCTGTATTAATGAATTTTTACAATAATGATGTGTTCATTTAACAACTATGATACAAATCAGGCGCTGTCTTCATGAATAACTGCATGCTTATATGTGTGTATTTATGGATTCATTTGAATGCCTTAACGGTGCACTGGCTTTCTTTATTTATGCTCCATTTTCACTTAAGATGAAAGCCAAGTGCTATTCTCCGCCAGAGAAAGCTTCCGTGTCGAACGTTAGGAAAATTCCAATAAATCGCACAAATATTTGTATATAAATTTCCCACTCCTTATTTAAGCCAAATATATATGTAGTTGCATTTTAACGCGTCTCTCGCGGTCCATGCCAGTACAAATATTCGAACATTTCTCACAAAGTGCGACGCCAAGCTGCTAATCGCCTGCCATTGCCATTTGTGGTCAGGTCGCCGGTCTAAAAATGGCATTACAAATATTTTTATTGTTTCATATACCGTTCTTAGCATGTTTGTGGAAATATATGTGTGCGAGTGCATGTGCGTGTGTGGGTAAACGAATTAGTTGTAGACTGCGTCGGCGCGCCATAATCGCAAAACGAATTTAATTTTTATTAATTATATTTTTATGGGAAAATTGCCAGCCAACGCGCTGGCGCACACATTATGAACGGACCAACACGCACACCTACCCACATGTATGCATTTGTACTTGCAGACAGGCAGTCAAACAGATGGACGGACTTTTGTTGCAGGCGAATTAAAGAGGTGTGGAAAGTTGCAACACGCACGCCTGCGCATTAGCGCTCGCCGAACCAAGTTGTTGTTGGCAATTGTTGGCTCTATAATAATAATAATGTTTGTTGTTGTTGCGTTTGTTGTTTTTTCTGTGTGGCGTTGCGGTTTAATGCGATAATTGCGCAAGATTTGCTACACGAATGTAATAGTGCTGTGGCAAGAACAGAAAATGTGTTGAAATTAATGCTGAACACCAACAAGAACAACAAATAAGGAAAATCAGTTGCTGAATTACAAAAATGAACATTTACCGAAAAAAAAAATAAAAATTTGTTGTTTTTGTAATTTTCTATTGTTGTTGTAATTTTTTTATTCGCCACATTTGGACAGTTTACGTGACCTGGCTTCGCTTAAGACCAATGTTGCCAATATTTAATAGGTTGTTGTTGTTTTTGTAAATTTTTTGTTGTTGACATTCAATTAAATGGCGGCTGCGCCTGAGTTGGCCTTTCTAAACTGATTTTCATGTTCGGTAGTCATGGACGAAGTGGACCTCATTGTTGGCCTACGCATCCTACGGCAATTTGTGGCATACTCATACACACCCCGGTATCACTGCACAACCACTTCAACCAGCACTTCAGGTGCAACAAGGTGTAAATTTCACCAATAGGTGGGCGCTGCGCTCAAAACAAAATCTTTTGGCAATCTGCTGCTGGCCTGCCATCCGATGCGCTTGCGAACACTAAAATCCTCAGCTTGCTGTTGCAGATTGTGCCATTTGCGCATTGTTGCAACGCTGTGGCATGCTACGGCAATTGTGTATTGTTCGTTTGCGCCTCCCGCCTTGCTGGCTGCTTTGTCTCTCAAGCGCTTGTTGTCAAAAATCTGTTGAGGGCGTGCGCCTACACACACACACACACACGGACATTTAAAAGAGAGCGTATGTATGTATGTGTGCGCTTGCTCATTGTTTGCTCACTTTGTTGTATATATTTGCTGATTGCTGCAACAAACTAGTGCAGCGCATATTCTTTGTTCACTACAGTCACATTGGCGGCAAATTTCACGTCTTCAAATTTATTGAATTTTTTGAAAATTTCTTGAAAAAAAATAACAAAGAAAAAAACCCAAGTGTGAAGAGAAATAAAAGAAATCACCTTACTAAACGCCGCTTGGCATTGTTCTCCACTCTCTCAAATGCATTTCAAATGAAGCGCGACAAATTGCCTGCTGCAACACACGCCGACCAAGTTGCCTCGTCCGCATTCCTGAGAATTGTTGTCCAAGTTGCAATATTGCCAACAAACAAAGCGCAGACAATAGGCAAAGAGAAACCGATTGAAATCAAATTAAAATTTAATTAGAGGCGGTGACACCGTTTATGCTTCAGCTGTTAATTGTAAGCGGAATGGCTGCGAAATAAATAAAAAAAAAAAAACTAATAGAAATCAGGAATCGAAGTATTTTTTTGTACAATTGTGCAGCGTCTGTGGTGATAAAAAATAAAAAGAAAAAATATTCTAGATGAAATGTTAGAACGCCTGTAAACTCAAAACACTCAAAAGCCACCAATTTCTGTATTAACTCGCTCAGACGACTATCGCTTACTAGGTCAAGTCGTCCGAATGGATGAATAGACTTTAGCTTTGAGAGTATTCAACGCATTACCCGGCTGAGGAAGCAGAGGAATAGGAAGACTTCCACTCCGTTGGAAAGACCAGGTGGAGAAGGACTTAGCTACACTTGAATCTGCAATTGGCGCCAAATAGCGAAAAGGAAGAACGACTGGCCGGAGGATGGAGCCATTGTATGAGTTCGTGCAAGTGTGGAACGTTCTTTCAGCGCCTTTACTGCAGTGATACAAATTCGGTGTGGGATTCGTGGTGGGAGGGAGACATCGTCGCCGAATACTCTTATTCATCCCGTCTTTGTCATAACGGTCGCTAAATTTAGCATCCACGATAAAACATCCCCACATGGGTTGCAGCTAATCGCTTTAGCCGGACCCGAAATGTTTATCGGTAGTACTAGATTCCAGCATAGAAATATTCATCAAGTTACCCAGCTGTTTCCGGATCGAAAAGCCACCAACCACATCGATAATGTTGTGATTGACGGTAGACACGTCTCCAGCGTCTAAGATACCTTAGTAGAGTAATTATATGTTCATACGTATTTTATGTCAGTGAGGATGTGCCCAAATAAAATTATGTAGTCTATACTCAGGCGCAGAGCGTAAAATAAATGGAAAAAAATATTTTTAATAGATTTCAAAGTATATTTCCATGCAGCTGATTAAATTCGGAAAACTTATATATCTACTACTCAACTGTCTACTTATACAGTGGAACTTCCCTAACTCGAATGTCCAAGGGACAGAAAGTAGAGTTCGAGTTACGGAAAATTCGAATTAAGGAAAATACACAAAGTTGAGTTCAAATTTATTTACATATGTATGCATATAGATGTTTATTTGAAAAGAAAGTTTGTAATACATATTTAGTATATAAATAAATGTATATAAATTCTTATTGGAAAAAATTGCTAATTTTTTTTTGTTTAAATACGGACCATTTCGCTTTCTCTATAAAATGTTCCACTACATTTAGTGACGCATGTACTGCATTGGGAACATTTTCTTTTGACGAAGTAAAATTTCTTAGGGTCTGGATAGCAGAATACCCTTGATTAAATGTGGGTATAGTTTCAGTTGTTGTTTCAACCTCGCTTTCACTAGCGACTTCCTCCTCTAAGTCTGAAACAATAGATTATTTGTGTTGAACAATGCTACATTTTACAAATTTTACTTTAGACTTACCTTTTCCAGAAGGAACTAGATTTTCCATGACGCTATCTAAAATGTCTTCATCTGTTGGGAATCCCATTGTTTGCACACCATCGTCAATATCGACGTAATCACCAAAAGACACATTATCGGTTCCCATTGCCGTTCGATATGTGGTCCAAATTTGCTTCAATTCAGACAATGGAAGATCGTCTTCTTCATCCCAGTCATAGCTTGATCAACATCATTATTGACGCAAGTTGTAATCCTTTTTCGTTTGGAGTTTAAATTATAGTCACCTTTTTGTTCTAAAAATTTGTCTTTGTTTTTTAAAATGGTTGATAACGTATTAGGAGGAATCCCCAAATATTTGTGCAATGTTTTTTTTTTTTTTGTTTTCGCCCTTTTCTACCTCGGCAATTAGTTTTAACTTTTCCTTAAGCGTTAAACACTTTACACTTCGTTTTGATGTCATTTTAGTCCAATATCACTACAAAAATTGACAATTTTCACCACCGTTCTAACAACAACTGATACAATCTTATGTAAGTGCGTGCGACGCTTGCTAAGAAATTTAAAATACAAGTCGTAATCTGTCGCTGACTCGCAGCTCGGTAATTCCCCGAAATTGCGGTAGGTGTTTCCCCGAAAAATTCGAGTTACGCTTGGTTACCGCCGCAGTTTCTGTGACATTTTAGTTCGTGTTTTAGAAATATTCGGGTAACGGAAATTCGACTTTTAGGGAAAAAATTACATAGTGATGTTATAAAAACGTATTTTGTTCTTAAGGAAATTCGATATAGAGAATAATTCGAGCTACGGAAGTTCGAGTTAGGGAAGTTTCACTGTATATTGTTCAAAATAAAAAGCCCTTGAAAATTTGGTACACAAAAATGAGGCATACATTCAGGAGTTCGAACTAAATTCTTAAGCTAAGTTACTATGCTAAAATCTTTAGTCAAACTTAATAAAATTTTCTATGAAATAAGTAACTTAATATAGTAAAGTATTACAGTCAACATTTACAAGAAATATACTAAGTAACTGAATATCATTTTTGGCCTTAAAAGGTCCTTACTGTTTCAGTTATTTTCTCACGGTTATGATGTCTATATAAAATGAATTAAAATCAAGAAAAAAAACATTTACTAAGTATGCACCGATGCTATAATTCTCTCTGTAAATATACAACTTTCTTTAGAAATACTTTATTTTGATCATTCAGTTTGTACAGCAGCTGTATGCTATAGCAATTCAAACTGAACAATTTCTTCATTCATATTCATAGCCAATTATGCATGCCAAATTTTTTGAAGATATCTCGTCATATGAAAAAGTTTTCTATACAAGCACTTGTTTCCAATCGCCTAAAATGAAAAAGTTTTCCGTACAAGAACTTGATTTACTTGACTTTTACGGGGTTTTCAATAAGAAGAGGTTTGGGATATCAATGAAATTCTTTATTTCCGTTAATGTACATTCGATGCCATCATTTATGGAACTCGATTTCTTTTGGCTGGCTACCACTGGCATGCTTGCAGAAGTCCAGATGCTAAACCTAATTTTCGATGGTTTTCAAGAATAAACCGGTCGATACTGCTGTGATTTCACGCTCAATATTAGTACGAAGTTTATCAATCGTCACTGGTTTGTTGGCATTAGACTTAACGTAGCTCCACAGGAAATAGTCTCTAACGGCGTCAAATCGCACGACCAAGACGGTACATTTGGTGAAATCAAACTTGGCTTTCAATAAATCGATTTGTGTAGCTTGTGGCGCCGTCCTGTTGGAACCACATATTGTCGAAGTTCGTATCATTCAAAAATGTTTTGTTATCATTGAGCGGTAGCGATTCCCATTCACAGTAGCGTGCCGGTATGATCATCACGAAAGAAGTACGGCCCAATGACGCCGCCGGCCCATGAACCGCACTAAACCTTAATTTTGTCCGGATGCAATGGTGGACTCATTTACTAATAATAACGCAGATCTTAGCTTATTGATGAAGCCATTCAGCCAGAAATGGGCTTCATTGCTGAAGATGATTTGTCGATGAAAATTCGGATCATTTTCGTGCTTTTGATCAGCCCAATTCACGAACATATGATGGTTCTGGTGATCAAGCCGCTTCAGTTCTTGCCTCAATTTGATTTTGTAAGGATGTAGGTCAAGATCTTCTCGCAAAATTCGCCACAATGACGTGACAGAGATGCCCAACGTTTAAGAGCGACGTGTGAGAAACTGATTTGAGTCCTCCTCAATTGATGCTCTAGCGGCAGCAATATTCTCGAAACTACGGACAATTCTTTGTCTCACTGGCACGGGAACATTTTGTGCTGTGACTGTGGATTCAAATTTCTCCACTACACGCTCAATTGTTGATCTGACAGACTGATTATGACGACCATAAATTGGATGTAGCGTTCTTAAAGTAGAGGCCACTGACTCTGAATTTTGGTAATAATTTTGACTCGTTATTGGATCGTCTATCTCTTAGTGATGAAATAGCAAACCTTACTAAAGAGAAATGTTAAAAGAGCGGGTAAAGTAAGGCGTTGTTTGCTGTCACTATCGGCGTACCTGTTGTTAAGATAGACTATCTTCGCAATCATCTGAATATGTTTTGGGAAAAGGGTTTATTGAGAAACTAGGTTCGAAAGTTGTTGGGATGGTCATATGTTGTCTGACTTCTGCTGGTCAGGAGTTTTGTTAAAATTAAACATATTTTCTACACAACTTTCTCACTGTTTTTTAGATTTTCTAAACAAGACAGATTTGGTAAAGTTATCAATTATTTTGTTTCATGTTTTCTGAAAATAAAAAAGAAGCAAAAAATACAAAACCATCGATAGTTTCATGATTTGTGAGTCGTATATCAGTATACAAGTGTCTGAAATACTGCAAAAAACTGAAGTTTTGCTCATAAGCACCAGGAAGGTAGAAGAACAAATAGAGCTCATCATAGGGGAGTGCGAGATACCTTCGCAGCCGCAGCTGAAGTATCTGGGAGTAATATTAGATTCTAAATTAAAATTTAGAGAACACCTGGAGTATTCCTCCAGTAAAACAAACAATATTTACAATGCTTTATCGAGAATGATGACCAATACAGACTGTGTGCGTTACAGCCGGCGATTCCTGATAGCCAAAGCACTGAGTTCCGTAATATTGTACGCAGCACCAGTATGGATACAGGCAATGGATATAAAAGCGTATGCTAAACAAATAATTACAGTGCATAGGCTTTAGAAGTTACCTTTTCAGATTCCACAATGACATTAGTCCGAACTGTCCAACATGTAGAAAGTATATAGAAGACTCTGAGCATGTGTTTTATTTTTATTGCCCTCGATTTTCAAATAGAAGGGAAAAACTAAAAACCACCTCGGTGGTAGTTTCACGGTCGATAATTTAACGACACTCATGTGTCAGTCGACTGATAATTGGAAAGCTGTCAGCAAAGCGTCAGCATCCATAATGACAAAACTGAGTGTTTTTTGCAAAAATTAGGCGTTCGTCAGTCCGCACAATAGAGGAGACTTAAATGTCCTGTCCCTACCACGAAGTAAAACCTAATCGGTGGTTCCGTGGGAGAGCCTTGAGTTGGAAGTAGGTTAGGTTTAGCGGTTTAAAGTTCCGCACTCCGGCTTTCGATGTTTCCCCCCTACTATAATAAAGGTATCTAAAATAGACTTTATAACTAGGGCAACAAAACCACAGTAGGCCAGTGTTATTATTTATTATATGAAAAGGAATAAATCATTATAATTTTACAGTTATATATTAGTTTGTCAAAAGAGTCTTGCGGTATTTTCGCTTGTTGGCGCTGAAAGCGCGTAGTTCTAGCTTTATTCGTCGCATCGGGTCACGCTATACCTTTTTGGAAAGCTCATTTCTCTCAGCTAACCCTTGTTTGATTGATTGTCGTTTCTTTTAAGTCATTCGTGAGTTATAGCGTCGCAAACATGGAGAAAAATAAAGAGAAAATACGGCATATTTTACAGTACTACGACGATAAAGACAAAAATGCATGTCAAGCTACCAATAAAATTTGTGCAGTTCATGGACCCGATACAGTTTCCATTTCCACCGCCCAACGATGGTTTCGGCGTTTTCATTCTGGTGTAGAGGTGGTCGAAGATGCGCCACGCTCCGGAAGGCCTGTCCTCAAAAATTGCGATAAAATCGCTGAATTGGTCGGAAGAGACCGGCATAGTAGCAGCCGTAGCATCGGTCAAGAGCTGGGCATGTGTCATCAAACCGTTATAAACCATTTCAATAAATTCAATAAAGCATTCAATATACATAAATACCGCAAGACTTTTTTGACAACATAATATTACAAAGAGCATTTTATAGCAGAATATATTACCGACTGGTTTTAGGTTTGTACATAGTTATTAGTCGTGGAAAATTGATACTCTCTTTTGGAGGCTTCATAATTCTAAACTTTGACTATAAAATTTATATTTGGTTAAAAGCAAATATTGAGTGTTAGAAATAAAAGACTTATTATAATATTTTGTGACCTACCCTAAGCAGCAATTACTTTCGTTGAATCATAAATATTTTTCATAGGTGAAGACTCGATTTAGATAAATACATACATAAAGTAATACATACAAACAGCATATCAATTGCACAAAACTATTATTTACCTAACTCAATGATTTTCTGCATACTCCATTTTATTGCATTCTATTTATCACGACAAAATACCCAAAATTGCAGCTGTTCAAAGTTCAAAAGCAGGTTTAGCGAATTTCCCTTTGAAAATGATGGCTGTAGTGATGAGTTGGCCAATGGCAAAAACATAAATGGAAATATTTCACGCGTAATCAAATAGAACCCCATTAAACTGTTATATGCAAATGTATATATGTATGTGAATGTGTTTGGGTGTATATGCATGTGTATGTGTGTATCTGGATGCTGCCAACTGTGACGCTTTATTGTATTCGCACATTTGCATTCATGCAAATACACTTTATATGTGAAGTATCTATGAATAACATGATGCATATGCATATGTGTACGTGTGCTATACAAATGGCCGCATGTGGCATGCCTCATTATCCTTGATTGCTCGCATGCTGTTGCCGTCGCCGCTTGAGTGCCATTGTTCGATCGTTTGAATGGCTGACATTTGTATTAAATCGCCAATATTCGTTAGCAATAAAACTACAAACACAATACGTATGCGAACAACTACTACAACAACATTGCAGCATTTGCCTTGTGATGCGCGTCATTCATTGGCCGTTGACATTCTGCACATTCGCTATTTATTTATGGTTTACGCGACAGCTATTATACGGCATAACTGTATTGTCGAATTGAGTGTAGAGCTTATGTGTGCACACTTGTCTATATGTATGTGTGTCTATTGGTGGTTGCGTGTGTGTTTTTCGGCGTTTGGTGGTTTCGAGAGGACGCTGCTTGTGCACAAAAGCTAGCTTAACGATCGCCATCAGAACATTTAATGCAATTAATATGCTTTTAGCTGCTGTTTGCCCTGCTTTTTTGCTTATTGTTCACACATTCGTAAATATTAGACAGTTTGTGTGAATTGAGCAGGGAAATGAAATGACAGCGAAATTACACCCCTTAAGTAAATTATGCAAAACTAAATGTGAATATTATTATTCCCTTGCATTTTCTTAAGTCCACTTTAGCGAATGCAAAAACAGCGACATAGATTATTTCGCTTGCTGCCCCTAAAAGTAGACTATGCTTGTTTTAATGAAGGTCTTTTGGGGTCAATAATGTGAGTGTTTTATAAGTTACTTTTGATTTGTCAGAATTTTTTCCTACAAAAGTGTCCATAACATCACTAACCATGCAATGGTATATTTCAAAACTCTCAAAAGTCCTCATAGAACCTTAAGGGGCACACCTAGTGTACTAGACTAGTGACTAACAAA
>CM050323.1:112208801-112229614 GCA_027475135.1 Bactrocera correcta
ATATTTGCTGATTGCTGCAACAAACTAGTGCAGCACATATTCTTTGTTCACTACAGTCACATTGGCGGCAAATTTCACGTCTTCAAATTTATTGAATTTCTTGAAAATTTCTTGAAAAAAAATAACAAAGAAAAAAACCCAAGTGTGAAGAGAAATAAAAGAAATCACCTTACTAAACGCCGCTTGGCATTGTTCTCCACTCTCTCAAATGCATTTCAAATGAAGCGCGACAAATTGCCTGCTGCAACACACGCCGACCAAGTTGCCTCGTCCGCATTCCTGAGAATTGTTGTCCAAGTGGCAATATTGCCAACAAACAAAGCGCAGACAATAGGCAAAGAGAAACCGATTGAAATCAAATTAAAATTTAATTAGAGGCGGTGACACCGTTTATGCTTCAGCTGTTAATTGTAAGCGGAATCGCTGCGAAATAAATAAAAAAAAAATCAAATAGAAATCAGGAATCGAAGTATTTTTTTGTACAATTGTGCAGCGACTGTGGTGATAAAAAATAAAAAGAAAAAATATTCTAGATGAAATGCTAGAACGCCTGTAAACTCAAAACACTCAAAAGCCACCAATTTCTGTATTAACTCGCTTAGACGACTATCGCTTACCAGGTCAAGTCATCCGAATGGATGAATAGACTTCAGCTTTGAGAGTATTCGACGCATTACCCGCCTGAGGAAGCAGAGGAATAGGAAGACTTCCACTCCGTTGGAAAGACCAGGTGGAGAAGGACATGGCTGCCCTTGAATCTGCAATTGGCGCCAAATAACGAAAAGGAAGAACGACTGGCCGGAGGATGGAGCCATTGTATGAGTTCATACAAGTGTGGA
Organism: Bactrocera correcta; assembly: GCA_027475135.1. Taxonomy (NCBI): domain Eukaryota; kingdom Metazoa; phylum Arthropoda; class Insecta; order Diptera; family Tephritidae; genus Bactrocera; species Bactrocera correcta. The sequence continues at coordinate 112,209,641 of CM050323.1, forward strand.
ACGTTCTTTCAGCGCCTTTACTGCAGTGATACAAATTCGGTGTAGGATTCGTGGTGGGACGGAGACATTGTCGCCGAATACTCTTATTCATCCCGTCTTTGTCATAACGGTCGCTAAATTCAGCATCCACGATAAAACATCTCCACATGGGTTGAAGCTAATCGATTAAGCCGGACCCGAAATGTTTATCGGTAGTACTAGATTCTAGCATAGAAATATTCATCAAGTTACCTGGCTGTTTCCGGATCGGAAAAGCCACCAACCACATCGATAATGTTGTGATTGACGGGAGGCACATCTCTAGCGTCTAAGATACCTTAGTAGAGTAATTATATGTTCATACGTATTTTATATCAGTAAGGATGTGCCCAAATGAAAGTGTGTAGTCTATACTCAGGCGCAGAGCGTAAAATAAATGGAAAAAAAATATTCTTAACAGGGTTTAAAGTATAGTTCGATTCACTTGATTAAATACAGAAGATTTAAATATTTACCCCTTAAATTTATACTGATATCCTGTTCGAAATAAAAAGGCGGGGAATAAAAAGGCGGGGAAAAATGGTATACGAAAATTAAGTATACATTTAGGAGTTCGACCAATAATAATATTTTATTTTGATCATTCAGTTTGTATGGCAGCTGTGTGCTAAAGCGATTCAAACTGAACAATTTCTTTAGCGATTGCACCATTTCCATAGGCATTTATCCATGCCAAATTTCTTGAAGATATCTCCTCAAATGAAAACGTTTTCCGTACAAGAACTTGATTTACTTGATTCCGATCGTACAGTTTATATGACAGCTATATCACGGGGTTTTTTTCAATAAGAGCGCTTGAAATAAAACAAAAACCGTTTGGGATATCAATGAAATTCTTTATTTCTGTTAATGTACATTCGATGCCATCATTTATGGAACTCGATTTCTTTTGCCTGGCTACCACTGGCATGCTTGCAGAAGTCCAGATGCTAAACCTAATTTTCGATGGTTTTCAAGAATAAACCGGTCGATACTGCTGTGATTTTACGCTCAATATTAGTACGAAGTTTATCAATCGTCACTGGTTTGTTGGCATTAGACTTAACGTAGCTCCACAGGAAATAGTCTATAACGGCGTCAAATCGCACGACCGAGACGGTACATTTGGTGAAATCAAACTTGGCTTTCAATAAATCGATTTGTGTAGCTTGTGGCGCTGTCCTGTTGGAACCACATATTGTCGAAGTCGATATCATTCAAAAATGTTCGGTTATCATTGAGCGGTAGCGGTTCCCATTCACAGTAGCGTGGCGGTATGATCATCATGAAAGAAGTACGGCCTGATAGCGCCGCCGACCCATAAACCACACCAAACCTTATTTTTTTCCGGATGCAATGGTGACTCATGGAGTAATAATAACGCATATCTTAGCTTATTGATGAAGCCATTCAGCCAGAAAGAGGCTTCATTGCTGAAGATGATTTTTCGATGAAAATTCGGATCATTTTGCTGTTTTTTCTCAGCCCAATTCAGGAACCTATGATGGTTCTGGTGATCAAGCCACTTCAGTTCTTGCCTTAATTTGATTTTGTAAGGATGTAGGCTAAGATTTTCTCGCAAAATTCGCCACAATGACGTGACAGAGATGCCCAACGTTTAAGAGCGACGTGTGAGAAACTGATTTGGGTCCTCCTTAATTGGTGCTCTAGCGGCAGCAATATTCTCGAAACTACGGGCAATTCTTCGTCTCACTGGCACGGGAACATTTTGTGCTGTGACTGTGGATTCAAATTTCTCCACTACACGCTCAATTGTTGATCTGACAGAACAATTATGACGAGCATAAATTGGATGTAGCGTTCTTAAAGGTAAGGCCACTGACTCTGAATTTTGGTAGCAAATTTTAATAATTTTGACGCGTTGTGGAATCGTCTATCTTTTAATGATGAAATAGCAAACCTTACTGAAGAAAAATGTTAAACTGAAGAGAATTGTTAAAATGTAAGGCATCGTTTGCTGTCCCTATAGGGGTACCCGTTGTTAAGATAGACTATCTCCGCAATCATCTGCTTATGTTTTCGAAAAGCTTATTGAGAAACTAGGTTCGAAAGTTGTTGGGATGGTCATATGTTGTCTGACTTCTACTGGTCAGGGGTTTTATTAAATTTAAACACATTTTCTACACAACTTTCTCACTGTTTTTTAATTTTTCTAAACAAAACAGATTTTGTAAAGTTATCAGTTATTTTGTTTCATGTTTTCTGAAAAGAAGAAGGAAGCAATAAATACAAAACCATCGATAGTTTCATGATTTGTAAGTCATATATCAGTATACAAGTATCTAAAATACTTCAAAAAACTGAAGTTTTGCTCATAAGCACCAGGAAGGTAGAAGAACAAATAGAGCTCACCGTAGAGGAGTGCGAGTTAACTTCGCAGCCGCAGCTGAAGTATCTGGGAGTAATATTAGGTTCTAAATTAAAATTTAAAGAACACCTGGAGTATTCCTCCAGTAAAGCAAACAAAATTTACAATGCTTTATCGAGAATGATGACTAATACTGACTGTGTACGTTCCAGCCGGCGATTCTTAATAGCGAAAGCAATGAGTTCCGTAGTACTGTACGCAGCACCAGTATGGATACAGGTAATGGATATAAAAGCGTATGCTAAACAAATAATTGCAGTGTATAGGCTTTCTGCAATTCGAGTAATAAGTGCTTTCCGGACTACATCAACCGACGCTGCTGAAGTATTAGGCAGCATGCCGCCCATTGACATCCAGGGAGATGAACTCGAGCATTTATATCATCTATCAGCGCCTAAAACAATATCAGCAAAGACAGAGGAGACGAACAAAAGCTTTAAAATGTGGCAGGAGCGGTGGAATTCCTCATTCAAAGGACGTTGGACCCACGAACTGATACCGGACATCCAATCGTAGATAGACAGACGACATGGGGACCTAGGCATTTATCTGACCCAAATACTTAGTGGACATGGGTGCTTTAGAAGCTACCTTTTCAGATTCCACAATGACATTAGTCCGAACTGTCCGACATGTACAGAGCATATAGAAGACTCTGAGCATGTATTTTTTTATTGCCCTCGATTTTCAAATAGAAGGGAAAAACTAAAAACCACACTCGGTGGTAGTTTTACGGTCGATAATTTAACGACACTCATGTGTCAGTCGACTGATAATTGGAAAGCTATCAGCGAAGCGTCAGCATCCATAATGACAAAACTGGGAGTTTTTGAACAAATTAGGCGTTCGTCAGTCCGCACAATAGAGGAGACTTAAATGTCCTGTCCCTACCACGAAGTAATACCTAATCGGTGGTTTCGTGGGAGAGCCTTGAGTTGGGAGTAGGTTAGGTTTAGCGGTTTAAAGTTCCGCACTCCGGCTTTCGATGCTTCCCCTTACTATAAAAAAAGGTATCTAAAATAGACTTTATAACTAGGGCAACAAAACCACAGTAGGCCAGTGTTATTATTTATTATATGAAAAGGAATATATCATTATAATTTTACAGTTATATATTAGGTTGTCAAAAAACTTTTGCGGTACTTTCGCTAGTTGGCGCTGAAAGCGCGTAGTTCTAGTTTTATTCGTCGTATTGGGTCACGCTATACCTTTTTGGAAAGCTCATTTCACGCGCTAACACGTGTTTGATTGATTGTCGTTTCTTTTAGGTCGTTCGTGAGTTATAGCGTCGCAAACATGGAGCAAAATAAAGAGAAAATACGACATATTTTACAGTACTACGACGATAAAGGCAAAAATGCATCTCAAGCCGCCAATAAAATTTGTGCAGTTTATGGACCCGTTACAGTTTCCATTTCCACCGCACAATGATGATTTCGGCGTTGTCGTTCTGGTGTAGAGGTGGTCGAAGCTGCGCCACGCTCCGGAAGGCCTGTCCTCGAAAATTGCGATAAAATCGCTGAATTGGTCGAAAGAGACCGGCATAGTAGCAGCCGTAGCATCGGTCAAGAGCTGGGCATGAGTCATCAAACCGTTATAAACCATTTCAATAAATTCAATAAATCATTCAATATAAATACCGCAAGACTTTTTTGACAACCTAATATTACAAAAGAGCATTTTATAGCAGAATATATTATCGACTGGTTTTAGGTTTGTTCATAGTTACTAGGCGTGGAAAATTGATGCTCTCTTTTGGAGCCTTCGTAAATATGAACTTTGACTTCAATTTATATATTTTGTTAAAAGCAAATATTGAGTGTTAGAAATAAAAGATTTATTGCAATATTTTGTGACCTACCCTAAGCAGCAATTACTTTCGTTGAATCATAAATATATTGCATAGGTAAAGACTCGATTTAGATAAATACATACATAAAATAATACATACAAACAGCATATCAATTGCACAAAACTATTATTTAGCGCTATGATTTTCTGCATACTCCATTTTATTGCATTCTATTTATCACGACAAAATACCCAAAATTGCAGCTGTTCAAAGTTCAAAAGCAGGTTTAGCGAATTTCCCTTTGAAAATGATGGCTGTAGTGATGAGTTGGCCAATGGCAAAAACATAAATGGAAATATTTCACGCGTAATCAAATAGAACCCCATTAAACTGTTATATGCATATGTATATATGTGTGTGAATGTGTTTAGATCTATATGTATGTTTATGTGTGTGTCTGGATGCTGCCAACTGTGACGCTTCACTACATTCGCACATTTGCATTCATGCAAATACACATTACATGTGAAGTATCTATAAATACCATGATGTATTTGCATGTGTGTAAGTGTGCTATACAAATGGCCGCATGTGGCATACCTCATTATCCTTGATTGCTCGCATGCTGTTGCCGTCGCCGCTTGAGTGCCATTGTTCGATCGTTTGCATGGCTGACATTTGTATTAAATCGCCAATATTCGTTAGCAATAAAACTACAAACACAATACGTATGCGAACAACTACAACCACACTGCAGCATTTGCCTTGTGATGCGCGTCATTCATTGGCCGTTGACATTCTGCACATTCGCTATTTATTTATGGTTTACGCGACAGCTATTATACGGCATAACTGTATTGCCGAATTGAGTGTAGAGCTTATGTGTGCACACTTGTTTATATGTATGTGTGTCTATTGGTGGTTGCGTGTGTGTTTTTCGGCGTTTGGTGGTTTCGAAAGGACGCTGCTTGTGCACAAAAGCTAGCTTAACGATCAACATCAGAACATTTAATGCAATTAATATGCTTTTAGCTGCTGTTTGCCCTGTTATTTTGCTTATTGTTCACACATTGGTAAATATTAGACAGTTTGTGTGGATTGAGCAGGGAAATGAAATGACAGCGAAATTACACCCCTTAAGTAAATTATGCAAAACTAAATGTGAATATTATTATTCCCTTCAGCCTTCTTAAGTCCACTTTAGCGAATGCAAAAGCAGCGGCATAGATTATTTCGCTTGCTGCCCCTAAAAGTAGACTATGCTTGTTTTAATGAAGGTCTTTTGTTGTCAATAATGTGAGTATTTATTATTTAATGTGAGTATTATATATTTAAATTTTGTGTGATTTATCAGAAATTTTTCTTACAAAAGTGTCCATGACATCACTAGCCAAATAATGGTATATTTCAAAACTGTCAAAAGTCCTCATAGAACCTTAAGGGGCACACCTGGTGTACTAGTGACTAAAAAATTTATATTAGACATATTTCGATAAGCCTATAAATTGAGCATAATACTTTAAATGGATATTTAAAATATTTTTGAGTTAAAGTCTTCTAAAGTTAAGACGCTCAGCTTAATCCGCTCCAATTTTCTCAAAACTACTTTTGCTTGAGTGATTAAATAGGTTATAGCATTGATAGACGGCAGCGTTAGTCATGATTAACCGCATTAACTACATTAATCCGGATTAATTCAGGAGTTAGTGAAGATGACTTCGTTGCTAACTCTCAATCCTCAAACTTTTAGAGAGTTAGCTGCATTTTCGTGCGCAGTTAATCCGTATTAACTCTACCATCTGTCAAGGCTATTCGGTTAAAAGATCGGCTCTAAAAAGAGACTCTCACTTGAGCTGTGTATAACGCCAGTCCGTATGGTACCTAGTACTTCTATATAAATTTATCAAAAAGACAAAATCAACAAAATGCTTTGAGACGATCATAAATTTGTTGAGACGGCCAATGTCAGCTTCCTTAATATCTGCTGGTTCACCGAAGGTAGCATAGCCGCGTCTTACAAAAGCTGAATGATGGAGAAAAAGGGCCTGAATGCTTCCAACTCAGCTTCTTTCATGCAACTTTGACAACCTATTGCCTATTGGACCATGTCCAGTATGAACTTCTAAGGCTAATGCACTTTCCTAAGAGCAAGCAGTTCAATAGATATTCTACGTTCTCTTCGAGGCCATTATGATCTCCCAATTTCACAGGAGCTGATCGTAGACCAGGCACTCAAACGAGTCTGATGAATAAGTAGCATTATGCTTTTCCTAGTGAGGTCAGATACTCCTTGACCAACTTTGAACGAACATCTTACGAGCTCAATGCTAATATTTCCGCAGGGCTGTCGAAGTGAATGCTCATATCTCTGAAAGAACCTGCACTTCGGAGTTGTAAATCTACTACTACCGCTTCTTCTGCCTGAATAACACTTCAGTAATGATAGCCTAAACCTAAGCTTGGCGGAGAGCTTCTTACAGAAGACTTCCCGTTTAACTTTCCCTCCTTCGATCCATACGTGAAAAAGTTCATAGCAAATGATTACTCGGAGACAATGCTCTCATCGCCTTTAATATTTGTCTGCATGTTTTGTATATAGTTCTGTATGGCTTACCCGTATTTTGTTCTGATCAAAACAGGAATTTTGGCAGCTCAAAAACGTTTTTTAAACTACGCCACCATTTCGTAACCCTTTGAATTTTTTTGACCGTAGGTCATTATACGGATAATATGCTCTATTGTTTTAGGGTTTGATTCACGGACAAGATCGTAATCACTGCGTCAATGGAGGATTTTTGTTAGCGCCGTCAAAGATCACGTGTAACTCAACGGAACCAGTTAGTAAGTAAGCTAGTAAGTTCATGTAGTTTACAGTTAACCGAAACATAACTATCTGCCGGAATCCGAAAGGTGTAATTATCAGACACTGCTTATAATTAAAGTCACAAAATAGGACATCATATGCTCTAAAGGATAGACAGTCTTATATGCTGCGCTAATTTATGACTCCTTTTCTTTGAGAATCTTCTTCGATATGCTCAAAAAACAAAAATTCATGACATTCCTTAAATTAATTTCAAATTTGATGGAATTTTTCAATTCATTAAACACTCACATTCTTTACTAAAAACCTCCCATCAACATCCTGTTTTCATTTTTTTACTTCCTGTCACAAAAGAAGCAGCTAAAATGCTGCAACTATTCCAAAAAATGCTGGAGAGTGATTAATCTACAATTAGAAGCTGCCAGCCAATTGAGCGCCCTTTTTTTTCAAGACGCTCAAAAATCAAACATTCCGCGCGCCAAAGATAAAAAAATGCATTTCTCTCATTTGAAGTCAGCCAGACAACCAGCAGCCAGCAACACCGTGCAACCAGACATAACGACGCATGCAACGCTGCTGGTGGCGGTTAGGCGGCGCTTAGTTGTATCGACTACTGTGCAGCGCAGCGAATCGCGCAGGCGCACTACTCGAATTTCCTGCCACAGCGCATGTTTTTAAACGAAATAATGATCGGTTATAGCTCCTTTTTGCTCCCATCGAAATCGGACCCCTCAGTGTTTGTGTGAAGGTAACATTAAAGCGCCGTCAGTGTTGAAGATGCTCCGCGCCTGCAATTAAATTTGTATTCCCTTTCCACGCAAGGATCATTAGAGGCGGCAGCCACTGGGGGCAACCGGAGACCCCAACCACCATGAGAGTAGTAGCGCCTGTGGCAGACAATTTGGGGGGGCGCATCCGTAACAACACCGAATTCCACGGAATTGACGCGCTGCCAGATCACACACAGACGTGCTGCGGAGGCGTTAATAAAACTCACACATGCACACACACACATGTGTGCGATTAATGTGCGTTTGTATCCTTGCAGCCAGTTGATGATGCGTTGCATGTTGCTGGTGTTGGGATTCGAATTCGGGTCTCAGATTGCTGTGAAGGAGCTGTCACATCCAACACATGTTTTGACCGCAATAATAAATCATCGGCTGTCAGGCGTAACGTGCCAAAGCCGCACCAAAAACTACCAAATATGGATTCTACTTTGCCTTTAGAGCCGACAAGTATTTATTAGGGATCTAGGAGTTAAAAAGGCGGGTAATGCTATATGGAGCTTGAGAAATGTTGTTGTGTATAGAAGAAGCCCTTTACTCTACTAACATGATGTACCGTTAAGATATACGTTATATTTTGCCATAGAACATATTTAATTCATTAATTTATGGATTACAGACGATAAGACCAAAATTTTAAATATTTCGTGGCCAGTTTCGATATAATTGTTGAGAGGGGCAGAAAACAGAAGCTAAGCTTTTTTAAACTTCTAAAATAATAATAGGATGAGTTTGGTATGTGATTTTACCAGACTGAATTTTTTAACCTAAAAATTTTCTGAGCTCTTAATTTAATTTTTATGGTTAAACCTCAAGGTATCACTGAAGCTATTTCTGAGATTCACTCTTTTGTCATGTCAAACCAAGAAAAAAGTTGTCCAATTGATGGACAAACATAGAACAATTAAAGTGAGCTGCTTGTTCGATTCGCAACTCTCTAAATCTTATTGAATCGAAAAGAGCTTAGGACTCAATTCGTCGCTGAAACGAAATGGACAGAGTCGTTAAAACATTTGGGCTTAAATTTTAGGAATAAATTTAAATAATATTTTTTTTAGTTATCTGAAGCTAGTTCTATAATTTTTAGTGATGTAGATATATCTTGTCTCTTTTATTTCTGTAGTTTTACATGGTGTCGGGATATGTCGACGTATGGGGCCGATATCGAATAATTAAAAGATAATCAATTTAAGCGTGAACGTTATAAAATGCTGGTTTAATATTCAATTGTTTGTATATAAAAATATATGGGTATGTGTGTTTGTTAATTGTATTAATCTGTAAACATATGTAATTCTAGATTAATTAACTTAAATGTTGTAACCTGATGTGGATTATAATTCTTTTATCCTGTGTACTTGTTGTTGATCGAAATGCTGCTTCCTGTGTTTGTCCACTTGAAAGGGAATGTATCACTGGTGTTTTCACTACCAATATCGTATAATAAAATTATTCACTTTAGATATTTTCACTTGCTGTCGGCGGGATAATAATGCCTTTTTTTGGTGAAAGCGCGGGAAAATCGTCTCCTTCATTCCTCCTTTTTCGCCTGTTGCGTGAAGTTGGGGCGGTTTATACTCCTCTACATTACGCCTCTATTACTTTTTGTAATTTGTGGGAGTAATGCAGAGGAGTATTTGTTTGGATTAAACATCCCGGCCACCTTGCAGAATCTGCGAAATAATTGAGTATTAATAGGGTAACTGATTGGGTATTGAAAAAATTGAGATTTTTTTTTTTTTGAGTATTTATCAGCAATATACTTATGGTTAGATGGTGCCAGTAAGGGTCCAGCCAAATGCTGTATTCTGCGCTACCACCGTACCATTATCGGGTTTGAATAGTCCATTTCTGATGATTTGAGGGTACACATCTGCTCCAATCTCCAACGTTATCTCCCTGTTGCTGTGGAATTGAGGGTCAGCGAGAACTAAGTGTTCAAAGCGCATTTGCACATCGTCGCTTAGATCTCGCTCATAGGGTTTTTTGGGTAGCTTGTGGGTGATAACTGCGTTACATTCCAGAGAAAACTTTGTGTCATTATTTGAGCTGATTTGTATGCTACAAATACGATACGTGTTGAGGTATGTAATTGGCAATTTTAAGTGTTTGACGATTTTCAGCTGCTATATTCGTGATTTTGAGGGTAGGGTTTAAAATGGCTCGAACTTTATGCCATTCACCATCACATCTTAATCGTATCTTCAATGGGGGGTACTAGGGTCTGCTTAGCCAGTAAGGATGGTAGTCGGGTCTCTATTGCAAGTGGATGTTTCTCCACAACATTGGCATCGTTGGTCGGGTATAGCCTCGGATGTCCGTGTAGGGATGAATGATGTTTTCCATGACAAACGGAACATCTATTTTTGCTTGTACATCCTTCTGTCTTGTGCGACCTGGCTAAGCAATTAACGCAGTAGTGGTATTTTATTACTGCTTCGTATTTTTTGTTTATATTATATGCCGAGTACGTAGCGCAAGTCACTAGACGGTGGTCTTTTTTGCATATTCCGCAAGCGACATGACGGGATGATGTGTGTTTTCTTCGATGTGAGATCGTTTTTCGTGTTGTACGATCATCACATTCCTTTTCTTCACGAATAGTGGGAAGGGTCGACTTGAAACGTTGAATACGTGGGGGACATCGTTTCGTCTTCCGAAATCGGTGAGATGCTACGGGTTGCGCTACGGGACCGGATGGTAATTGCTGAGCTCATGCGACGAGGTTTGGGTGAGTTGGTGATTGTTGGGCTCATAGAACGAGGTTTGGGTGAGTTGGTGATTGTTGGGGCCATTTCACTAAAAAAGAAGAGAAAACTTGTATGTTATTCTGTATTTAATATCACAATTTTTGTGATAGGGCGGGTTACTGTGCCTTGAGCAGTTCGGATTTCAACCACTCGTGTTTTATGGTCTAAGCCGGGGAAGACCTTTTGGATTCGACCGAGCTTCCATTCGTTGGGTGAAGTATTGTCGTTTCTTATAACGACTAAGTCGTTAACTTCAACATTACGATGTGGGTATTTCCATTTATATCGTTTGTGTAGTTCCTTAAGGTACTTTTCCCCTTCCATCTCTTGCAAATGTGCTGGTAGAGTATTTTTAGTTTCTGCCATCTGTTAACGATGCTTAAATTTGCATCCTCTAAATTGGGTTCGGCAGGGGTTAGCAATGGGGTACCTATAAGGAAGTGTCCTGGAGTTAGAGGTTCCAAGCTTGTTGAGTCATCACTTATGGGGCTTATGGGTCGAGAGTTTAAACAGCTTTCAATGCGGGTCAATAGGGTAGCAAATTCTTCGAACGTGAATTTTTGTAGTTTTGCGATCTTTTTTAGGGGGGTTTTTTTAGACTTTTTACGCCTGCTTCCCATAATCCACCCATATGTGGAGCTCCTGGGGGGGTTGAAGTGCCATGAGATATTTTGATGGCTATGGAGAGATGCAATTTGAGTTCGAAGTGTATGTAAAAAATTCACGCCGATCTTTAACTAGCAACTGTGAAGCTCCTATAAAGTTTGTTCCGTTGTCGGAATAAAGATTGGCGGGGCATCCACGCCTCGAGAAGAAACGAGAGAATGCTGCTAGGAAGGCTTGTGTAGTGAGATCGCTAACGGGTTCGAGATGTATTGCTTTAGTTGAGAAGCACACAAATACACATATATATCCTTTGGTGATTAGACATGCTCTCCCAGTGTATTTTTTTGATGTCATAGGGTCCAGCGAAATCGATACCAGTGTTAGCAAACGGCCGGGTTAGGATGGTTCTTTCATTTGGAAGAGCTGCCATTATTTGGGTTTGTTGAGCCTTGTTGTGTATGATGCACGTTTTGCATTGATGAATGATTGTTTTAATCAGCATCTTTGTTTTGGGTATCCAGAATTCTGTCCTTAGGAGTCGAAGAACTAGCTGATTTCCGCCGTGTAGCGTTGCCAAATGGGTAAATTGAGTTAGTAATTTTGTCATACGGCTATTATAGGGTAATAGGATAGGGTGACCCCTCGTTATATGATAGTGCTGCGGAATTAGTTAATCTTCCGTCACTTCGCAAAAACTCCTTTAGGGTCAATGAATGGATTTAAAGTCAATAATGAACTTATCTTATGTATTTGGGTTTTACGGGTCAATGCATCATATTCTTCTCGGAAATGTTTTTTTTTGGGTTTGAATAATTAACTTCATTCGGGTTGTTTTGAACTCTTCCGGGGTTATTTCGTGGTTTTAAAGGGTAAACAATTCCTCGCCTCCTTGGTGAGGCATTTGCGCAAAACCTGAATAGGTAAGCGATAACGCGAATAGCTCTGGGGAATGAGGAAAACCTTTCTAGTATATCCTCTTGGGTGGTTATCGCAAACGTCTTAACGGGTTTGAACTCCACGCTAGTGTTGTATTTTTTTCTCCGATGCTGGAAAATGCTCCTTTTCGTGTTGTAGCCATTGGGGTCCATGCCACCAGAGGTTGTAATTCAATAGATCGGTGGGTGTACATCCTCGGCTTGCCAAGTCTGCGGGATTGTCTTGGCTTTCCACATGGTTCCAATTATCGACCCCCCACTTTCTCGGTGATTGCAGCTACTCGATGTGAAACGAAAGTGGTCCATGAACAGGGTGGTTTGTTTAACCAAGCAAGAACTATGGTTGAGTCAGTCCAAAAATAATTTTTATATTGGGTTAGGTGAAGTTGGGATTGAGTAGAGTTAACAAGGTTAGCTAGCAGAACCGCTCCGCAGAGTTCCAATCTAGGTAGGGATACGGTTTTAATGGGAGCAACTCTTGTTTTTGAGACTAAGAGAGTTGTCCATTTTTTGTCTCCAACTGAAACCCTTATATAAAGTGTCGCGGCATATGCTTTTTCTGAAGCATCAGAGAAACCGGGGGAATTCAATGGTGGCTGTTGGCTTGAAATGGGTCCACCTGGGTATTTCAATTTTGTTTATGTTGTCGTAATCCTTTACGAAGCTGTTCCATCGATGAAGGGTGAGGGGCTTCAGGCTTTCATCCCAGTCAGTTTTATCCAGCCATATTTGTTGCATAATTATTTTTGCCGTGATTATTATTGGACTAAGCCAACCGGCTGGGGGCAAACAATTTTTTCTATGGCTGATAAAACTTCACGTTTGGTGTATGCGGGTTTTTTCTCCATTGGGTTGACGAGGAAGAAAAATGAATCCTTTTTGGAGTTCCATCGAATGCCTAGGGTTTTGGGGGTTCTCGGGTTCCGAAAGGTTGAGTGTTTCCCCTCTCTAAAAGATGATCCTGTGGAAGTCCTTTCAGAATGTGTGGGTCATTGGAGGTCCATTTTCGCAGAGCGAATCCTGGGGTCTTCAGAGCGGAAATGAGTTCATCTCGTGCTGACTTTGCCCCTGGTCAGGTCATATGTTCCAGCTAAAACATCGTCTACATACATTTCCTGGCGAAGTATTTTGGCTGCTAATGGGTGGGTTTCTTCAAAAATCATCGGCTAGCTTCATGAGGGGGACGGATCGCTAAATACGGCGCACAATTTATGCCGAACGTGACTGTTTGCAATTCGAAGTCTTCTATTGTGTCTTCCGGGGACTTTTTTAAATAATATCCTTTGGAACCGAGTGTGTTTAGGGTCTACGAGTATTTGCCGGTACATTTTCTGAATATCCGCATTAAAAACGAATTGGAAGAGTCGCCAATTTGTTATCAGAATGACAAGGTCTTTCTGTAAAGTAGGCCCGATATGTAAGACGTCATTCAAGCTTTTGTGATTTGACGTGGGGCAAGATGCGTTAAATACCACACGCAATTTCGTGGTTATACGGTCGGGTTTAATGACCGCGTGGTTTTGGTAAGTAATATTGGGTCGCTTTACCAGAAGGGTCATACTCTACTTTCTTCATTTGTCCGAGTTCCAAATATTCCATGATTACTTTGTCGTATTCTGCTTTCACTTCGGGTTTTTTAAGTAAAACTCGTTCATTTCTGAGAAATTGGGCCAACGCTATATGTCTAGATTGCCCGATATCAATATTGTCGGGTTCTTTGAAGGGTAGGGTTACTATATAGCGCCCATCTGGATTACGACGGGTAGTTTTTTGGAAAATTTCCTCACAAATTTGGTCCAATTTGGAAACTACGGATTCCTTTGGGATTTCCTCCACCTCCCAAAAACGTGTGAGAAGACTCTCGGGATTCACTTTATTGTGAAATGATACTATGGCGGAATTTTGGGAGGGTTGAGTTATGGGTCCGGACAATATCCATCCGAATTCTGTCTCTTGAGCTAAGAGTGAACCTAGTATGTTCCTCTTTACTCCATTGAGTAAAATACTTGGATAAATATCACTGCCGATTAATATATCCACGGGTCTGGGTTTGTGAAAATTTGGGGGTCGGCTAAAGTGAATCCAAGATTTTTAAGACACTGCTTTGGATCTATAAGGTATGAGGGTAAATTATCAGTTTTGGCTATTTAGTATAAATGCCTGTGCTGATAGCTTATAATTTGTATTTAAGGGTGAGCAAAGCGTTATTTCACAAATGTTCGTTGGTGTTGCTGAAACTGCATTGTTTAGTCCGGTCACTTGGGCTGATACAGGGTGGGTGGGTATATCCAAGCTTCTCTGAAGTCTTCGAGATATAAATGTGGCTTCCGATCCTGAATCAATAAGGGCTCTCGCGGAATATCGCTGGCCATTATGTTCTATTTGAACCATTGCAGTACCGAGTAATATCTGCTTCCTACTTGGGTTGGGTGGGTCTTGGGTTGATGATATAGTGGACTGTATAGTTGTAGTGTAGGCCCTTTCCGATTTGTATTTGTGCTTTGGGTGGGTAGTGCGGTACTTGAAGCGTTTTCATGGTTCGAACTAGTGACGTTTGGTATTTCCGGAGTGGATTCAGGTCGAAAAGCTGGATTCTCTGTGTATCAGAGTATTGTGTTTTTTGTGACACTTACGACACGAGAATTTACTCACACAGTTTTTTGTAGCTGTGTGATATGGCCAAGCAGTTATAGCAATAACCATATTTTTTTATTGTGGAGATACGTGACTCTACATTCATTGCGAGAAATTTGGGACATTCTCGAATAGAGTGCTGCTTTTTGCAGAGCTTACAGCTTTCTGTATCTATATTATTTGGAGTAAAGTTGAAATTATTATTCCTTTGGGTGTTAGAGGGTCTAGCAATTGGCGTTTCAGCCACGTTTGCATGAAAAGTGTTATATTTCTTTTCATTTGTTCTTTTAACTGCACCGGTGTGGAATTGGGGTGAGTTTGCTACTGAAGCTTTGAAATTTCCAACAGATTCGAGGGGTTTTTTATTTGTGGGTTAAAAAATTGTCGAAATTTGACCACGTCGGTATATCTGAATTGTCTGCTAGGGTATATTCAAAGGTTTCGAGAGTTTGTTTAGGTAGTTTGGAACTACAAAGATATATTAATATCGGATCCCAGCTTTGTGTGTCAATCTCAAGATTGTGTAAATTGGTTAAAACGTTATTGACCCCAACGTTGTAAGCTTTTTATAGCACAACCTGTTTCCTGAGTTACTTGGGGTAGGTTAAAAAGGGTCTTTAATTGGGTGTTTACCTGCAACCTCTTATTTTCGTATTGGTCGACTAAATTTTTCCAGGCGAGTATGAAACCATCATTTGTTAGGGGTGCGTTTTGAATAACCTCTCTTGCTTCTCCTCGGGTCTTCTGAGTAAGGTGAAAGAGTCTTTCAACGTTACTAATCCTTGGGTTACGGATATACAGGGGGTGTAAACATATCCCGAAAGGTGGGCCAAGTTGTGTAATCTCCGTAAAAGATGTCGGTTTTCGCATGGTGGAAGGTGAACTGCAGGAGCGAAATCCATCATTGTGGCTTCCGAAGTCCTTTCCTTAATGGGTTGGGTTGACACTTGTGTTTTACGCGCATCTACATCTTCGTTGATGGAAGCTAAGCAAGAGAGGTACATTTGATAACTTTTTTGATATTTTTCTTTCACTTTAAAGAAATCGATGGTTTCATGACTTTCGCGAGAAATTCTTCTGATCGCATCGTATGAGCGCTTTGCTTTTTCATAGAGCGAATTTAGTTCGACCCTTTTAATTTCTAGGGTATAGACCGAATCATCTTCACTTTGGGTCTGAAGATGGTCTTCCACGAATTCAATCAAATCTGTTGTTGTGATTTTGAAAAACCTCCATTTCCATTTTTGGGTAAAATATCTTTGATTTTTGTGTTAAATGAGAAAATGAGTCGCGTAGGGTTATGAGAATGTAAGAAAACAAACTTTAAAAAACTTTTGTATAGTGATTTATTTATTTTCAAAATTTCAAATTAATTGGCTTGTTCTTATCTCGATGGTTTTCCGATTGTTAATGTTGATGCGAAATTATTAAATTTCTGATGAATCGTAGAAAAAAATCGATAAATAAAAAATTTGCAGGGTTTTTTCACTTTTTTTCCCACTGGGTCACCTTTTTAATTTCCTACTGGGTAATTGTCTTTTTACGCGCTGTTCGCCAACAAATTTTGTCACCAACAAATATAAACGAATGGGTGCGCTATTCGTATGCAGGTATGTAGCGGCGGGTGTATATTTATTTATATATATAATTTTAGTTCAACGAGAAGAATGCAATAGCCGACGGCAAAAATTTTATGCATATATTTTATTATTGCACTTCTTCTCTTGGGTAAGTATATGTAAATATGTGTATATACATATAATTAAATAGTGCAGATCAAATTTTTGTTAACCCAATAAACAAATAAATTGTGCTTAAGTCGGTTTTTAAGGGGCACAATTTGGCAATTGGGTGTTTTTTTTTAAAAATTTTTTGATTTGCACTTTATATTGTATTATTATAATATATTTAGAAATATATGGGTCGCACTTACAAATTTTTTCCGGTTTGTTAATTTCGGTTTGTTTTTGTTTTTATTTACTTGCTGGGGTATTTGTTGCTTCAGCGTGTAGAGTTTTTGTTTGTTGGGTGCACTCTTTTAAAACCTTCAGGTTGGGTTGTGGAATTCCAACGATGATATTGTTGTTAAAATTCCCACGAAGACTTTTTCTTTTAATTAATCCGGCTCGAAGGACCAAAAATGTCGGGATATGTCGACGTATGGGGCCGATATCGAATAATTAAAAGATAATCAATTTAAGCGTGAACGTTATAAAATGCTGGTTTAATATTCAATTGTTTGTATATAAAAATATATGGGTATGTGTGTTTGTTAATTGTATTAATCTGTAAACATATGTAATTCTAGATTAATTAACTTAAATGTTGTAACCTGATGTGGATTATAATTCTTTTATCCTGTGTACTTGTTGTTGATCGAAAAGCTGCTTCCTGTGTTTGTCCACTTGAAAGGGAATGTATCACTGGTGTTTTCACTACCAATATCGTATAATAAAATTATTCACTTTAGATATTTTCACTTGCTGTCGGCGGGATAATAATGCCTTTTTTTGGTGAAAGCGCGGGAAAATCGTCTCCTTCATTCCTCCTTTTTCGCCTGTTGCGTGAAGTTGGGGCGGTTTTATACTCCTCTACATTACGCCTCTATTACTTTTTGTAATTTGTGGGAGTAATGCCCGAGGAGTATTTTTTTTAGAGTTCCAAAGAAAGGATCAACTTACGGTTTTTTGATTGATTCTAAGGGAAAAAAAAGTTTTATATTGCGCCAAAACTACTTTTACGTAGCAACAACAAACCGCAAACATACATTTTATCTTCAGATTCGATATTGATCAGAGTGGTCCCGCTAGGGCAGCGGGAAAATCGGTCCTTTGTAGTTAATATCCTTGATACAGAACAAGCATTGAAGAAATCCTTTGAGTATATCGATAATTTTTCAAGGTGGCTAACATCGATTTTTACCAAAGTGTCAACCTTAATATAATTGGAGACATTGCAGGACACTCCTTAAGTTAAAAGTGCAGAGACGTAGAAAAGCTTTCAACTCTCCTCCCTAAATTACAGTGTAATACATAAACTAACTTCTTCTTCTTCTTTATTGGCATAGTTACCGCCTACGCGGTTGTAGGCGCGCTAGTCGTTCTTCTAGACCACAGTGTCTTTCTCCACTTGGTTTCTCTAGCCTTCCCTTCCTCTGTTTAACCCGGCGAGTATTGCGTCGAATACTCTCAAGCTGGAGTATTTTTATCCATTTGGACAACATGATCTAGACAACGAATGCGATATTCCCCGTGACCGATGCGCGAAGGTTCATAACTCGTAACGTCGACTCATCCCCTGGTTGACATTGTCCAAGTCTCTGCACCATATATCAGGACTTGAATAATAAGTGACTTATAGAGTTTGGTTTTTGTTCGTCGAGAGAGGATTTTATTTTTCAATTGCCTACTCAGTATGAAGGAGCAGCTGTTGGCAGTACAAAGTCCCTTTAAAGATGGTCGAGAGATCGTTGAAGACAGATACCAAGTGAGCTATCGTAAATAGATCTTTTTAGACATGTTTGATCGTGCGAATTCCGATCCCACATACATGGAAAGCATTATAACTTCCGTTGTGGTAAGGGTTTATGAGTTTGACATGCAAATAAGTCAACAATCTACGGAATGGAGGGAAAAAACAAGCCGAGACTAAAAAAATCACGCCAAAGCCGCTCAAAAATCAAAGTGGTGCTCATTGTTTTTTTCCGATATTCGTGGTTTGGTGCATCATGAATTGGTTGTGGAGGGGGGTGACGGTCAAAAAGAAGTTTTATTTGGTCGTATTAAGGCGTTTGCATGAGAATACTCGTCGAAAAGGGCCGTAATTTGTGGAAGAACAAAAGGATGGAGCCACGATTTTGACCGAATTTAATGCCAAAAACGTAATTAATGCTTTCAGTCAACCACCATATTCACTAGATTTAGCTATTTTCTTGACAAACTGAAATTGCTGCTCCGAGGAACCCGTTTTCAGTCGATATATAAAACAAAATTCAATGATGGAGCTGAAAGCCATCCCAAAAAGTGCTTATGAAAAGCGTTTCGAGAGCTGGAAAAGTCGTTGACATAAGTGTATTATATCTGATGGGGATGACTTTGAAGTCGAAAAAAAAAATTGTCATGAATAATTAAAGATTTTGCGTTTTATTTACAATTTCTTTACAATCTATGCAGCCAAATGATTTTAATGTAAATTTTTTAAATTACATAGTACAAGTATACATATACATATGTACAAGTATAAGTATTAACAAAAAAAAAGTATTAAAATTATATGAATCTCATTTACTTGTTAGATCTTCTGCGCCTCACTTTGGACCTCCCAGCTCAGTTAGTTATTGTGTGCACTAAGAGAAACGCATCTAAAAATTAAAAAAATATTTGTATTAAAGTAAAAGGAATACGTTTTATACAGAGACTTAAAAACATTAAAATAAATTACTATATCCACTAAAAGCCACTTAAAACTGTATACTAAAATATCATCTTAAAGAGCGCCATTACCTTTGAAATATTTTCTAAAAACCAGAGGCTGCATTTACGAAGCTCTAAGTAAATATGTATGTAAATGAAATAGATTTTGTTTAATTACAAAAATTTGCTAAGGTTAAGTGTGAAATCTGTTTATTTTTATAGGACTACGGCCGCACCCTCAACAAAGGAGTCAGCTTACAGCCACCACTACATGCAACACGAATGCAACTGAGCGCTCAACTGAGTACTTATGTACTCATATTTAATAATAATACACGCATAATGCGGTTAAGCAGAATGTCATGTCAACTCGAGTGTCATTCAAGTGCTGCCACAATTTATGACACTGCAAACATACACACAAACAGCTGAAACAGGCTACATGTGACAAGCCGATTCACATCACCGAACATGGAAAACATAGAGTAGTGCTTGAGGCGTAGGACGTTCGAAAACATTTGTATGATTTTTTTTGTTTCATTTTACATTTTTCAATTTCATACACATTAAATATTTTTTTTTAAGTGGGAAAATATTTTTCAAAGTATTTTGTTGTTATAGTCGTTGTTATTATTAATGAATAGCCACTACTGTTTACAAGACATCTGATGACCGCCTGCTGTCGGCTGCTTTCACAGATTTCACTTTCATGCTACCGATTACCGATTCGGCGAATGCGACGACCAAGCCGAGTGCCGCGTGTTATCCTTTTTGGCGTTTAGCGCTTGACTTGTCAGGCAAGTGCTGCATGGCCATAGAAATATGA
>CM050323.1:112230614-112252137 GCA_027475135.1 Bactrocera correcta
CATGATCTCATTGGCAAATAGCTTCAAGCTGCTTCCATGTTAGACTTGTACGGTTGCCCGGTCAGCGCAGAATATTCGGAAACTGTAAATCTAATGAGCTTGGTAAGGACAGCTTCTATTTCTTACTTTCATCCGATTACAAAAGCAAGCGGAAACGATTGGGTTTTGCGTTGTTCTTGCGTTTTGACATTGGTCATTGGACCTCTAGTGAGCTCAGCAAGCGCTGGTCAACAACCAAAACTTATGCGACTGCGAGATCTCTCTGGCTCAGAGTAAACTGTAAGATATCATCTGACTTTCTGGCTCTTAGCAAGATGATTGATGATGGTGAGATTTCTGACTGACCACTGTCCAATGGGTTCACACCCGGTGCGGCTTAATATTCTGTCGAACGATCTTTACCAAAGCTTTATGGTGGAAGGCGAGATTGAACTATCTTGTCACATTTTTCTACTTTCCGGCTGATTACAGATTGAGATTGAAATATCTCGATAGACACAGCTTTGGCGAATCTAGCGAAGTTGCTGAGTCGAATGACATCTCTCTTACAGTTTATGAAATATGTGTTGGATTGGGTGTACTTCGCGGAATCAACCGTAAGAGTTCTGCAGACAAGCGCTAGAGTAGAACCAATAACGCAGCAGGAAACGTGGTAGGTCTAAGCGCATTTAAAAAAGAAATTTAAGTCAATGAGGAAAGTTGATAAAAAACGGAAAGCCTTATCAAAAAATCGTCGTCAGTGAATACACTTAGTGCTCTCAAGGAGCCAGAGGAACAAAGAAAAATAATATTTATTTATATTTAAGAACAATATTTTTATTAGGGAAGACTTCGGGTAAAAACAATTTTTTTCAAAAATTTTTTTCTCATTTAAAAAATGATTTCATTTTTAGATTTTTTTATTGTTACAAATATATATTATTATCAAAAAAATTCTGAAATTTTTGGAAAAATATATTTAAGGAGCAGTATCTCGGCCATTGTGAAGGAATTTCCGGTGACCCCAAAAAAAAATGCGCTCGCGTCGGCAGGATAACTCCTTACAGGATCATCTAATACCCGCCGCAGACATGTAGTAACAACATCATAGTAAAGGTATCATGGTACTCTGTTTACTACGTTTTTACGTAATTTTGAAATTTTTTGTTTTCCATTTCATTTATTATTTTTTAAGTCAATTTGGCGGAATATTTCGAAGAGCTTTTTTGTTAACCCTTTCGATCCGAAAAGTCGTTGAAGTAAATAAAACATATTTTGCATAATCAATCGAGAGAACAGGCATAGTAAAAACGTATTTTTTATTAAAAACTGAGTTCAATGAATCAGAGGCGGAGGGAGGGGTTGAGACAAATATGTCCCGCCAGTATTTTTGGATGGGACATACATATACATATTTATCCCGATCAGTACTTAATGCTCCTAAGCCTTACGTATTATTTCAACTGGTTTTTATATGAAAGCTAGTTTTATTTGTAATACAATGAACATTTTCGGTAAAAGTCAAAGACATATCCCATATTAGACTATAAAATAAAATAAATCTGAAATGAATGAAAATATTTGAAAATTGGTATTTATTTGTGATAAGGTGCAAAACAATTCTTGCAGAAAGTAATCTTCGAATATTGTTTTTGTACGCCTCTCCTTCTGTTGTTCTGCGCAACCAGCACAACGCTTCTGATTGCGAATTTGTATTGGTAGGTGCCCAGCAACTATTTTTCTTTTTCTACCAGATGTACCACTGCGACGATACAATGTCTTCTTCTTTCCCTCTTCAATCATGTTTTCAGCCAAAACTATCATAAAATCAATGAGTGAGTTTTGTCTTCGTCCCAGTTGAGAACTGATTACCCAGGAATTTCCAAAAGACATCATAAGTAGTCTATAAAAAACTTTTTTCTACCATTTAGTAGACTTCCGGTCCAATTCGTATTGTCCTGCGATTTGGTCAGCTCGATCAACTCCCATTATTTTTCATTTCGGGGCAGTCTACATTAGCTTTTTGGCAGTTTTTTAGCTTTTTTTCAATAGTCGACATTTCAGATGAATGACAATGACCTCCAAAATTACTTTCTATAAAATATATCGTAAAGATTATCAGTCCTTTTAAAACCTTGTCCTATATCTGGAATTTGAAGGCTGCTCACAGTTTTTCTGGAACAAAATTCACATTTGGTGCAGACCAAATAGTTCAGGTATTCTGAAAATTGCATGCAGAGTTTACCTCTTGTAAGTTATCTCCTACATTCTTGCCTTGATGATCAATATGCTCAGCAGCACTGCTTCCAGTAGTAGACTCCTCACTTTCTGTAGGCTTACATTCATCACTACTAATATCCGAAAAGTCTTCACCTTCATCAAAAGACTCCAAGATATTACCAATTTTTTTGCGATCTATTGGTTTTGACATTATTAGTCTGTACAAAAGTTATAAAATTATTAATTGATGTAAAATGTTGCCAATAAATGTTTGCGTCGGATCCTGACGGGGACATTTTTAGCCCTAGAATACTGATGGGACACATATATCCCACAAACTTATATATACCAATAATTACAAAAATACAATAAAATATTAGTACTAACCAACTTCACAATATGTTAAGGACACTTACACAGCTATTTATTAAGGTTTCAGACGATTTAGAAACTGTAAACATACAATAACCACAAAATTCATTGCGAATTCGGAAATACGCGTCCAACCATTCGCTCTATTTTGGCAAATGAACACATGGTTACTACTTAAAATACCACGAATGCAAACAAATAGTGTTAAAAATAGTATAAGCTACAAAATGGGTCCAATTTTAACCACTTATGTTTTACGTTAGGGATCTTTGAAAATACACCGGGACACATACGCTCCGCTCGGATCGAAAGGGTTAAAGCTTTTAGCAAAGTTTGTTACACTTTTTTTAGCTTTGTTTTTTGAATTACCACCGTGAAACATCATAGCATTGTTACCGGCAAAATACTACATCGCTTATATGGTATTTATACCATATATGGTATTGTTACTACATGTCTGTCGTGGGTATAAAGTGAAAAAAATACTTGTGTATGTTTGGAAATTGGATTTTTGGGAGACATTTTTACAATAAAACTGAAATTTCAGTAAAAATCCTTCATCCAAGCTTTTAAGAATTGTATATCAAAGACCTGTGTAAAATTTCAGAAAGTTTGGTTGAGTAGTTCTTGAGAAATCTTGCCAACCGACTTCAAAAACATTGTTGAAGGTGTTTAAAGACGACGCACTTAGCCTAGCTAGCCTCGAGAGCACCAGTTCTAAAGGCTGTATCTCTGAAACTATTACTTCGATCAACTTGAATGTTTAGAACAATATTCTAGAGGTGTTGCAAAATGTTCCCGAAACCCATGTAATCCTTTAAATTATATTTTGACACAATTTTTTATATTTTTCAAAAATTTTCTACGGTTTTTTGTAAAAAAGCGGTGATCTTCATACTTCGTTTACTTTATATCTTTAACAGGGTCATGATGTTTCTAATACACAAAAATAACCTATCAAATATGTATATAAATGATCAGCATGACAAGCTGGGAACTAGTCCCTCAGTTTTTGAGATAACGATATGAGATTTTGCACCCCTTTTTTTCTCATCAAGAAGCTGGTCATATGTCGGCCGTTATCGGAGCACTTTAGCATATGGTGGACATAGTTGTTTCATTTGTCGAGATATGTTCACGAAATCTGACATGGCTAATTTTTATAACCAATGATTTAATCTCCGAAGAAATTGTCCAGATCGGAGCACTATAGCATATAGTTGGATACAAATTGACCATTTAAAGTTCTTGTAAGAAATCTTTTGTATTTGTGCGACAGAAGGTAACTTTTTTCTTTGCTGAACTTTTCTTTAAACAGAAATGCAGAAATTTGAATGGAAAAATATTTAAATTACAAGTGTTGTCCATACTGACAGATTTATATCTTAAGCGAGTAAGACTCAACGATTAAATGACTTTCCGCTAATTTATGAGAAGCTAAACAAAACTACAAATTTCCTGCTAAACTTGAGTGCATATTGAAATGTTTGAGCATAGGAGGCTTGCAAGCTCGTTATTCCATTCTAATTCTATTTGTATGAATAATAATTAAGAATTTAGCATTTGCGGCAATTAAAGAGCTAATTTCACAAAGTCCCTCTTTTTTAAGTAATTAACATAAACTTAAGGCCTTGTAGCGTAAAAAAAAAAGGATCCTAAATGACTTAGGCATTAAAAATGCCCAAAGCGGCAACAATATCGCCGACATCTGCCACGCAAAATATCACAATAACACAAACAAATATGCTCATTATCCTGTCGCTTAAGTGGCCAATGAATTTCTAAATCACAAGCTAATAAATTTCTACAAAAGCAGCGGTTGTCACTGCGCACAACCCAAACAAGGCAATCAAAATTGAGTCGAGCGAGCGCAACACACACACACACACGCATGTGATTGGGAGTGTTGGTGTAGCGGAGACATGCCGAAGTAGTGGCAGTAGTCGAGGCGAACGGCATTACAATAAAACTAAATTCAATTTAATTTGATTCAAATCGCATTTATAGCTGTTTATTATTGCATTTGTTGTTGGCTTTGAGTTCATTATAAATCATGTACAAAATTAAAATTCATCGGCACTTCGTAACCCCTAATGACTGTACGAATTTACGAACAAACGAGTAAACAGGCCAACAAACGCAGATACATACAGACATGTAGGGAGTTAAAGAGAGGAGGGGGGCACATACAGACATACATACAAGCAGAAGTGCTTTGTATGGTAAGGATGAGTTGGCTGAGCGAAATACTCAGGCCTAAAAGTGTCGATGTGAGCGTTGTGAATTCAAATCGAATTTACAACGACAAAGCACACAAACAGCAAAAAAAAACAATAACAAAAGCAAGAGAAATAGAAAAAGTGAAGTAAACTAATAGCAGTTATAGACAACGGACGATGGTAGGAAGGGCAAGCATATGTGGACCAGCGATTCATTGGCTCATAAATTAGCCGGCAAGCAACTGTCGCCGGTAAAGGGCGGCGGTGCAGAGGGGTTGAAGACATAAAGGTGCAAAATGCACACAAATGAGAATAAATATTTTCACAATTAACAGAAATTAAAAATCACCAATATTATCCCGGCAACAACAACAATAACAGCAGCAATAACAGTAGCTGCAGGAATCGACGAGCTCACACATACAGACACCCGAACACTCAAGTCAGCGCTGCCAGGGATACTCATCAAATCCCAAACAACAAGGATAACACCGAAATGATCGCACACAGCAGCATTGCATTAAAGATCCAACAACAGCCAGCAACAACATTAAAAACAACAAGCCAACTATGCGTCTGACAATGGGCAGCAACAATAATGGCAAGAGACATAACGACAAAACAACCAAATCATAAAGTAACAACCACTTTATGCCACTTCAGCCAGCACTGCACACCGCACCGCAGCACTCGAGTCTGTTCTATTCCTCGGCACTCCCCTCCACTTTGAACCACTTCACTTCACTCCGCTTTTAATAATGTTGTACTTACGCTTGTAGTTGTGTACGAGGCACTTCATAAAGGACAATGGCACAGACGGCATTTAATAGACTGGCACAATAGCGGATCCTGCCAGCACATCCATGTGTATAAATGTGTGTGTGTGTATAGAAAATTTATAATAAATTAATTTCCCTATTTAGATGGTGGAAAAATGCAAAATGAATTGCAAAGCAACTGTGCATGAAAATCTTATTGCATCGGCTGCATTTTGTCATTGCCGTGCAGGACCTGTAGGAAAGAGTTGGGCTTGGAATAGTTGTGACTGGAAAGTAGGCATCTCTGGCGGTAAAAACATCCTCATTCGCAAAATTTATTTTTGGCGTGTGAAGTTTTGAAATTTGGAAATAAAAAGGTTGCATTAGGTTAAATCTGGAGAATGTGGTGAATAGGGAGAGAGTTCGTAGCTTACCAATTTGACCGTGGCAAAGGAGGAGGAGTAAGTCGGAGCGTTATTATGGTAGAATAACATTTTTTTTCGCCACATGGAGACGTGTCTTCTTTAATTTGGTGTGAAAATACCCAATAATTTGGTATAGAAGACCCTTCTCAAAGCATCCGAAGCACACGTATATCACACCTTTTGCATTCCAAAAACCAGTGGTCATCACATTTCTGGTCG
This sequence comes from Bactrocera correcta, assembly GCA_027475135.1. NCBI lineage: Eukaryota > Metazoa > Arthropoda > Insecta > Diptera > Tephritidae > Bactrocera > Bactrocera correcta. The sequence continues at coordinate 112,236,807 of CM050323.1, forward strand.
ACAGAACGCTCTTCGACTTCTTCGGTGCAGGTTTGCCAGGAAAATTCAAATTAGTCAAAGGATACAGGGTTTGTCCGGAAAGTGATAGAATTGATTTTCTTCTGTCGTGACTGTACTTCGGAGCGTGCGCGTACCGACTGGATTCGGTAGAGGGCGTTCTTAGCTAACGAACGAGCGGCTGGTCAGTTGCCTCCGAGCACCTGGAGAGTCAGAATAAAAATCTTCGCGCTACGTGTTTCTGTGAGTGGTGCAAGCCGAAAATGCAGCGTTCGTTAGAGCAGAGATACGCGATTGAACTCTTTGCTACAGATATGTTTGATATGATCAAGCAGGCTTACCCAGATGTTGCTTTAGCATAAAAAGTGGTGTGTTTCGGTGCCACCAGGTCTTTTTGGAAGGTCGGGAAGAAGTCGCTGATGAAGACTTAAACGAAAAGTTAATCGGGTCCGACAAGACATCGCAGCCGATTGAAAGCTGCACCACGACAACCCCCCCGGCTCACACCGCCTTTCTTGTGAACAGCTACCCAACCAAGGCCGGCATTCCAACGCTTCCGCAGCAGCCCTATCTGGGCTGTGGCCCCGCGGACTTGTTTTGTTTCCTTGCCTAAAAAGGCCGATGAAAGGCAAGCATTTTGATATGACAGAGGGGAACCATGCAGCATGCACCTCGGCTCTTAAGGCTATTTCGGAGAATGCTTTCCGTGACGCATTCAATGCTTGGAAATCGCTACGGCAGCTCTGCATGGAGCAGAAGGAGACTATTTTGAAAGTTTTTCAAAAATTTTAACGATTGATTAAGACAATGTTTTTAAATCGACTCAGTCCTATTATTTTCCCTGTAGTTCAACGAATGAATAGGCAACAGTAACGCTGGATAGATCATGTAGGCCGAATTAATGAAAATACTCCAGCTCTGATACAGTATTACTAAGAACAGTACTTACTAAGAAAAGCAGAGTAAGAGGAAGACCTCCCCTCCGTTGGAAAGACCAGCTGAAGAAGGACCTGACTCCATTAGGAATCTCCAATTGGCGAGCGAAAAACAGCGAAAATGAAGAATGACTGATGCGCTGTTGTGCACTCGTCTATAACCGCGTAAGCGGTGCCTACGCCAATAAAGATTGAGAGAAGAAAGAAATTTTTCATATGGTCTCCAACGTTTCCTTTTGGCTGTTACAAACTTTGCGGCAAAGCTTGCATATCCTTTTCAGGGCATATACGTATATAGAATCACAAAAAGCAGTGCCAATTTCTCACTGGGTGTATACCATGATCATGTAGAATACTTACAAGAATCTAAAGATAAAAAATTTTGTATGTGTGTTTGTATGTACGCGAGCATCATCAATTTCATATTCGCCATGTCACTCGACGCGCCGCCGTTTAAACGCTATTAAACGTTTTATTAATGAAACCTTTTTTGTACCGTGCCGCTGCTGTTCCTGCTCCTGCTCCGGCTCCTGTAGCACAACACAGCCAACCGACATTGTCCTTTCAAGTGTGATGATGATGCTGCAGCCGTAATGGCAGCCATTTAGGAGCAATTAAATGGATATACTCGCGCTATGTGAAAAAAAAATACAACCACACTAACAGCAGCGAAGTGCACACAAACACACGCACAGCTGTGAGACAACCCAACACAGACACAAAACGCTGCTCAAATGACGCATTTAAAATTTAATGATGCAGAAAGTATTGAGAAATTCATAATCATTGGCAGCGGGCCACAAATTCCTTGAAAAGTCACAGAGGTACATATACAATTATATGTGCCATACATACATACATCTGTATATGTATGTACATATACTCTCGCGTGACTGCCGCTGTATAGCTGCCGTCGTTATAAATTAGAACTCATATTTCTATGGCCACTGCAGCACTTGCCTGACAAGTCAAGCGCTAAACGCCAAAAAGGATAACACGCGGCACTCGGCTTGGTCGTCGCATTCGCCGAATCGGTAATCGGTAGCATGAAAGTGAAATCTGTGAAAGCAGCCGACAGCAGGCGGTCATCAGATGTCTTGTAAACAGTAGTTGGCTATTCATTAATAATAACAACGACTATAACAACAAAATACTTTGAAAAATATTTTCCCACTAAAAAAAAAAAACTATTTAATGTGTATGAAATTGAAAAATGTAAAATGAAACAAAAAAAATCATACAAATGTTTTCGAACGTCCTACGCCTCAAGCACTGCTCTATGTTTTCCATGTTCGATGATGTGAATCGGCTTGTCACATGTACCCTGTTTCAGCTGTTTGTGTGTATGTTTGCAGTGTCATAAATTGTGGCAGCACTTGAATGACACTCGAGTTGACATGACATTCTGCTTAACCGCATTATGCGTGTATTATTATTAAATATGAGTACATAAGTACTCAGTTGTGCGCTCAGTTGTATTCGTGTTACATGTAGTGGTGGCTGTAAGCCGACTCCTTTGTCGAGGGTGCGGCCGTAGTCCTATAAAAATAAACAGATTTCACACTTAACCTTAGCAAATTTTTGTAATTAAACAAAATCTATTTCATTTACATACATATTTTATTAGAGTTTCTTAAATGCAGCCTTTGTTTTTTGGAAAATATTTCAAAGGTAATGGCGCTCTTTAAGATGATATTTTAGTATACAGTTTTAAGTGGCTTTTAGTGGATATAGTAATTTATTTTAATGTTTTTAAGTCTCTGTATAGAATGTATGCCATTTACTTGAATACAAATCTTTTTTAAAATTTAAGATGCGTTTCTCTTAGTGCACACAATAACTATCTGAGCTGGGAGGTCCAAAGTGAGGCGCAGAAGATCTAACAAGTAAATGAGATTCATATAATTCTTTGTTAATACTTATACTTAGCAATTATACTAATACAAATCTATATATGTATATACTTGTACTATGTAATTTAAAAAATTTACATTAAAATCATTTGACTACATAGATTGTAAAGAAATTGTAAATAAAACGCAAAATCCTTAATTATTCATGACAATTTATTTTTTCGACTTCAAAATCATCCCCATCAGATATAATACACTTATGTCAACGATTTTTCCAGCTCTCGAAACGCTTTTCATAAGCATTTTTTGGGGGATGGCCTTCAGCTCCTTCATTGAATTTCTTTTTATATATCGACTGAAAACGGGTTCCTCGGAGCAGCAATTTCGGTTTGGGAAACAAGAAAAAATCACACGAAGCTAAATTTAATGAATACGGTGGTTGACCGATGGCATTAATTACGTTTTTTAGCATTAAATTCGGTCAAAATCGTGGCTTGAAATGATGTTCTTCCACAAATTACGGCCGTTTTCGACGAGTATTCTCACACAAACACACAAATATCGAAAAAAATGAGCACCACTTTGATTTTTGAGCGGCTTTGGCGTGATTTTTTTGGTCTCGGCTTGTTTTTTTTCCTTCCATTCCGATGATTGTTGACTTATTTGCATGTCAAACTCATAAACCATTGTCCCATCGGCAGTGATAATGCTTTCCATGTATGTGGGACCGTAATTCGCACGATCAAACATGTCTAAAAAGATCTATTTACGGTAGCTCCCTTGGTATCTGGCGATTTTCAAGCAGTGAAGGATCACTTTTTTAATATTTTCATCTGTTGCAGAGGTCAAAGGTCGTCCAAAACGAGGCATGTCTTCAACGATCTCTCGACCATCTTTGATGACTTTGTACTGCCAACAGCTGCTCCTTCATACTGAGTAGGTAATTGAAAAATAAAGTCCTCTCGCGACGAGCAAACACCAAACTCTATAAGTCACTTATTATTCAAGTCCTGATGTATGGTGCAGAGGCATGGACGATGACAACATCTGATGTGTCGACGTTACAAGTTATGATCCTTTGCGCATCGGTCACGGGGAATATCGCATTCGTTGGCCAGATCATGTTGTCCGAATGGATAAGAATACTCCAGCTCTGAGAGTATTCGACGCAATACTCGCCGGGGGAAACAAAGGAAGGAAAGGCCTCCACTGCGCTGGAGAAACCAAGTGGAGAAGGACGCTGTGGTCTAGACAAACGACTAGCCCGCCTACAACCGCGGTAAGTTGGCGGGAACTATGCCAATAAAGAAGAAGAAGAAGTTAGTTTATGTATTACACTGTAATTTAGGGAGGAGAGATGAAAGCTTTTCTACGTCTCTGCACTTTTAAATTAAGGAGTGTCCTGCAATGTCTCCAATTATACTAAGGTTGACAATTTGGTTAAAATCGGTGTTAGCCACCTTAAAAAACTAGCGATATACTCAAGGATATTAACTACAAAAAGGGCCGATTTTCCCCCCTGCCCTATTGGGACCACTCTGATCAATATCGAATCTGAAGATAAAATGTATGTTCGCGTTTTGTTGTTGCTACGTAAAAGTAGTTTTGGCCCAACACTCCGTCTTATTCCCTTAGAATCAATCAAAAAACCGTAAGTTGATCCTTTCTTTGGAAGTCTACAAAAATTGGCATTAAAACCCTTTAAGAGGAACACCTTCATGATATTGACGATGTCATGTAAATCCACAGAAATAAAAGATGTAAGATATCATCTACATCACTAAAAATTATAGAACTAGCTTCAGATAACTAAAAATAATATTACTTAAATTTATTCCTAAAATTTAAGACCAAATATTTTAACGACTCTGTCCATTTCGTTTCAGCGACGAATTGAATCCTAAGCTCTTTTCGATTCAATAAGATTTAGAGAGTAGCGAATCGAACAAACAACTCACTTTAATTGTTCCATGTTTGTCCATCAACTGGACAACTTTTTTCTTGGTTTGACATGACAAAAGAGTGAATCTCAGAAATAGCTTCAGTGATACCTTGAGGTTTAACCATAAAAACTAAATTAAGAGCTCAGAAAATTTTTAGGTTAAAAAATTCAGTCTGGTAAAATCAGATACCAAACTCATCCTATTATTATTTTTCAAGTTTAAAAAAAGCTTAGGTTCTGTTTTTTGCCCCTCTCAACAATTAGTTTGAAACTGGCCAAGAAATATTTAAAATTTTGGTCTTATCGTCTGTAATCCATAAATTAATGAATTAAATATGTTCTATGGCAAAATATAACGTATATCTTATCGGTACATCATGTTAGTAGAGTAAAGGGCTTCTTCTACACAAAACAACATTTCTCAAGCTCCATATAGCATTACCCGCCTTTTTAACCCTAGATCCTTAATAAATACTTGTCGGCTCTAAAGGCAAAGTAGAATCCATATTTGGTAGTATTGGTGCGGCTTTGCCACGTTACGCCTGACAGCCGATGATTTATTAGTGCGGTCAAAACATGTGTTGGATGTGACAGCTCCTTCACAGCAACCTGAGACCCGAATTCGAATCCCAACACCAGCAACATGCAACGCATCATCAACTGGCTGCAAGGATACAAACGCACATTAATCGCACACATGTGTGTGTGTGCATGTGTAAGTTTTATTAACGCCTCCGCAGCACGTCTGTGTGTGATCTGGCAGCGCGTCAATTCCGTGGAATTCGGTGTTGTTACGGATGCGCCCCCAACTTGTCTGCCACAGGCGCTACAACTCCCATGGTGGTTGGGGTCTCCGGTTGCCACAGTGGCTGCCGCTTCTAATGATCCTTGCGTGGAAAGGGAATACAAATTTAATTGCAGACGCGTAGCATCTTCAACACTGCCGGCGCTTTAATGATACCTTCACACAAACACTGAGCGTCCGATTTCGATGGAAGCAAAAAGGAGCTACAACCGATCATTATTTCGTTTAACACATGCGCTGTGGCAGGAAATTCGAGTAGTGCGCCTGCGCGATTCGCTGCGCTGCACAGTAGTCGATACAACTAAGCGCCGCCTAACCGCCACCAGCAGCGTTGCATGCGTCGTTATGTCTGGTTGCACGGTGTTACTGGCTGCTTGTTGTCTGGTTGACTTCAAATGAGAGAAACGCATTTTTTTTTATCTTTGGCGCACGGAATGTTTGATTTTTGAGCGTCTTGAAAAAATGGGCGCTCAATTGGCTGGCAGCTTCTAATTGTAGATTAATCACTCTCCAGCATTTTTTGGAATAGTTGCAGCATTTTAGCTGCCTCTTTTGTGACAGGAAGTAAAAACTGAAAACAGGATGTTGGTGGGAGGTTTTTAGTAAAGAATGTGAGTGTTTAATGAATTGAAAAATTCCATCAAATTTGAAATTAATTTAAGGAATGTCATGAATTTTTGTTTTTTAGGCATATCGAAGAAGATTCTCAAAGAAGAGGAATCATAAATTAGCGCGGCATATAAGACTGTCTATCCTTTAGGGTATATGATGTCCTATTTTGTGACTTTAATTGTAAGCCGTGTCTGATAAATACACTTTTCGGATTTCGGTAGATAGTTATGTTTTGGTTAACTGTAAACTACATGAACTTACTAGCTTACTTACTAACTGGTTCCGTTGAGTTACACGTGATCTTTGACGGCGCTAACAAAAATCCTTCATTGACGCAGTGATTACGATCTTGTCCGTGAATCAAACCCTAAAACAATAGGGCATATTATCCGTATAATGACCTACGGTCAAAAAAATTCAAAGGGTTACGAAATGGTGGCGTAGTTTAAAAAACGTTTTTGAGCTGCCAAAATTCCTGTTTTTATCAGAACAAAACACGGGTAAGCCATACAAAACTATATACAAAACATGCAGACAAATATTAAAGGCGATGAGAGCATTGTCTCCGAGTAATCATTCTCAGTGAGCTATTTCACGGATGGATCGAAGGAATTTTCCCTCCTTCGAATAAACACAGGAAGTCTTCTTTAAGCTTAGGTTTATGCTATCGAACTATTGTAACGTTATTCAGGCAGAAGCGGCTGCCATTGAGGTAGTAGTAGATTTACAACTCCGAAGTGCAAGTTTTTTCACAGATATGAATATTGACTTCGTCAGTCCTGCGGAAATATTTGCATTGAGCTCGTAAAGTGCTCGTTTAAAGTTGGTAAAGGAGTGTCTGACCTCACCAGAAAAAGCATTATGCTACTTATTCATCAGACTCGTTTTAGTGCCTGGTCGACGATCAGCTCCTGTGCAACTGTGAGGTTCTCCTGGCCTAGAAAAGAAAGTAGAATATCTACTGAACTGCTTGCTCTTAGGAAAGTGCATTAGCCTTAGAAGTTCATCCTGGATATGGTCCAATAGGCAATAGGCTGTCAAAGTTGCATGAAAGAAGCTGAGTTGGAAGCATTCAGGCTCTTTTTCTCCATCATTCAGCTTTTGTAAGACGCGGCTATGCTACCTTCGGTGAACCAGCAGATATTAAGGAAGCTGACATTGGCCGTCTCAACAAATTTATGATCGTCTCAAAGCATTTTGTTGATTTTGTCTTTTTGATAAATTTATATAGAAGTACTAGGTACCATACGGACTGGCGTTATGCACAGCTCAAGTGAGAGTCTCTTTTTAGAGCCGATCTTTTAACCGAATAGCCTTGACAGACGGTGGCGTTAATCCGGATTAACTGCGCACGAAAATGCAGCTAACTCTCTAAAATTTTGAGGATTAAATGAGAGTTAGCAACGAAGTCATCTTCACTAACTCCTGAATTAATCCGGATTAATGTAGTTAATGCAGTTAATCATGACTAACGCTGCCGTCTATCAATGCTATAACCTATTAAATCACTCAAGCAAGTAGTTTTGAGAAAGTTGGTGCGGATTAAGCTGAGCGTTTTAACTTTAGAAGACTTTAACTCAAAAATATTTTAAATATTCATTTAAAAATATTAGTTTGTTCCATTTAAAGGCCTATCGAAATATGTCTCATATAAATTTTTTAGTCACTAGTACACTAGGTGTGCCCCTTAAGATTCTATGAGGACTTTTGACAGTTTTGAAATATACCATTATATGGCTAGTGATGTGGACACTTTTGTAGGAAAAAATTCGGGTAACTCATACAAAATTTATAAAATACTCACATTATTAACCCCAAAAGACCTTCATTAAAACAAGCATAGTCTACTTTTAGGGGCAGCAAGCGAAATAATCTATGTCGCTGTTTTTGCTTTCGCTAAAGTGGACTTAAGAAGACTGAAGGGAATAATAATATCTACATTTAGTTTTGCATAATTTACTTAAGGGGTGTAATTTCGCTGTCACTTCATTTCCCTGCTCAATCCACACAAACTGTCTAATATTTACGAATGTGTGAACAATAAGCAAAAAAGCAGGGCAAACAGCAGCTAAAAGCATATTAATTGCATTAAATGTTCTGATGTTGATCGTTAAGCTAGCTTTTGTGCACAAGCAGCGTCCTTTCGAAACCACCAAACGCCGAAAAACACACACGCAACCACCAATAGACACACATACATATAGACAAGTGTGCACACATAAGCTCTACACTCAATTCGACAATACAGTTATGCCGTATAATAGCTGTCGCGTAAACCATAAATAAAAAGCGAATGTGCAGAATGTCAACGGCCAATGAATGACGCGCATCACAAGGCAAATGCTGCAATGTTGTTGTAGTAGTTGTTCGCATACGTATTGTGTTTGTAGTTTTATTGCTAACGAATATTGGCGATTTAATACAAATGTCAGCCATGCAAACGATCGAACAATGGCACTCAAGCGGCGACGGCAACAGCATGCGAGCAATCAAGGATAATGAGGCATGCCACATGCGGCCATTTGTATAGCACACGTACACATATGCATATGCATCATGTTATTCATAGATACTTCACATATAAAGTGTATTTGCATGAATGCAAATGTGCGAATGTAGTGAAGCGTCACAGTTGGCAACATCCAGACACACACATAAACATACATATAGATCTAAACACATTCACACACACATATACATATGCATATAACAGTTTAATGGGGTTTTATTTGATTACGCGTGAAATATTTCCATTTATGTTTTTGCCATTGGCCAACTCATCACTACAGCCCTCATTTTCAGTGGGAAATTTGCTAAACCTGCTTTTGAACTTTGAACAGCTGCAATTTTGGGTATTTTGTTGTGATAAATAGAATGCAATAAAATGGAGTATGCAGAAAATCATAGCGCTAAATAATAGTTTTGTGCAATTGATATGCTGTTTGTATGTATTATTTTATGTATGTATTTATCTAAAACGAGTCTTTACCTATGCAATATATTTATGATTCAACGAAAGGAATTGCTGCTTAGGGTAATTATTGCAATAAATCTTATATTTCTAACACTCAATATTTGCTTTTAACCAAATATAAATTTTGTAGTCAAAGTTTACAATTATGAAGCCTCCAAAAGAGAGTATCAATTTTCCACGTCTAATAACTATGTACAAACCTAAAACCAGTCGATAATATATTCTGCTATAAAATGCTCTTTTGTAATATTAGGTTGTCAAAAAAGTCTTGCGGTATTTATATTGAATGATTTATTGAATTTATTGAAATGGTTTATAATGGTTTGATGACTCATGCCCAGCTCTTGACCGATGCTACGGCTGCTACTATGCCGGTCTCTTCCGACCAATTCAGCGATTTTATCGCAATTTTTGAGGGCAGGCCTTCCGGAGCGAGGCGCATCTTCGACCACCTCTACACCAGAATGAAAACGCCGAAATCATCGTTGTGCGGTGGAAATGGAAACTGTAACGGGTCCATAAACTGCACAAATTTTATTGGCGGCTTGAGATGCATTTTTGTCTTTATCGTAGTAGTACTGTAAAATATGTCGTATTTTCTCTTTATTTTGCTCCATGTTTACGCTATAACTCACGAACGACTTAAAAGAAACGACAATCAATCAAACATGTGTTAGCGCGTGAAATGAGCTTTCAAAAAGGTATAGCGTGACCCAATACGACGAATAAAACTAGAACTACGCGCTTTCAGCGCCAACTAACGAAAATACCGCAAGACTTTTTTGACAACCTAATATCTTCTTCTTTACTGGCGTAGACACCGCTTACGCGATTATAGCCGAGTCAACAACAGCGCGCCAGTCGTTTCTTCTCTTCGCTACGTGGCGCCAATTGGGTATTCCAAGCGAGGCCAGGTCCTTCTCTACTTGGTCCTTCCAACGGAGTGGAGGTCTTCCTCTTCCTCTGCTTCCCGCGGCGGGTACTGCGTCGAATACTTTCAGAGCTGGAGTGTTTTCATCCATCCGGACAACATGACCTAGCCAGCGTAGCCGCTGTCTTTTAATTCGCTGAACTATGTCAATGTCGTCGTATATCTCGTACAGCTCATCGTTCCATCGAATGCGATATTCGCCGTGGCTAACGCGCAAAGGACCATAAATCTTTCGCAGAACCTTTCTCTCGAAAACTCGCAACGTCAACTCATCGGTTGTTGTCATCGTCCAAGCCTCTGCACCATATAGGAGGACGGGAATTATGAGAGACTTATAGAGTTTGGTTTTTGTTTGTCGAGAGAGGACTTTGCTTCTCAATTGCCTACTTAGTCCGAAGTAGCACCTGTTGGCAAGAGTTATCCTGCGTTGGATTTCTAGGCTGACATTGTTGGTGGTGTTTACGCTGGTTCCAAGATAGACGAAATTATCTACAACTTCAAAGTTATGACTGTCAACAGTGACGTGAGTGCCAAGTCGCGAGTGCGACGACTGTTTGTTTGATGACAGGAGATATTTCGTCTTGCCCTCGTTCACTGCCAGACCCATTTCTTTTGCTTCCTTGTCCAGTCTGGAGAAAGCAGAACTAACGGCGCGGGTGTTGAGGCCGATGATATCAATATCATCGGCATACGCCAGCAGTTGTACACTCTTATAAAAGATAGTACCCTCTCTGTTAAGTTCTGCAGCTCGAACTATTTTCTCCAGAAGCAGGTTGAAAAAGTCGCACGATAGGGAATCGCCTTGTCTGAAACCTCGTTTGGTATCGAACGGCTCGGAGAGGTCCTTCCCGATTCTGACGGAGCTTTTTGTGTTGCTCAACGTCAGTTTACATAGCCGTATTAGTTTTGCGGGGATACCAAATTCAGACATCGCGGCATAAAGGCAGCTCCTTTTCGTGCTGTCGAAAGCAGCTTTGAAATCGACGAAGAGGTGGTGTGTGTCGATTCTCCTTTCACGGGTCTTTTCCAAGATTTGGCGCATCGTGAATATCTGGTCGGTTGTTGATTTACCAGGTCTAAAGCCACACTGATAAGGTCCAATCAGTTTGTTGACGGTGGGCTTTAATCTTTCACACAGTACGCTCGACAGAACCTTATATGCGATATTGAGGAGGCTAATCCCACGGTAGTTGGCGCAGATTGTGGGGTCTCCTTTTTTGTGGATTGGGCATAGCACACTTAAATTCCAATCGTTGGGCATACTTTCGTCCGACCATATTTTGCAAAGAAGCTGATGCATGCACCTTATCAGCTCTTCGCCGCCGTGTTTGAATAGCTCGGCCGGCAATCCATCGGCCCCTGCCGCTTTGTTGTTTTTCAGGCGGGCAATTGCTATTCGAACTTCTTCATGGTCGGGCAATGGAACGTCTGCTCCATCGTCATCGATTGGGGTATCGGGTTCGCTTTCTCCTGGTGTTGTGCGTTCACTGCCATTCAGCAGGCTGGAGAAATGTTCCCTCCATAATTTAAGTATGCTCTGGGCATCGGTAACTAGATCACCTTTGGGGGTTCTACAAGAGTATGCTCCGGTCTTGAAACCTTCTGTAAGCCGCCGCATCTTTTCGTAGAATTTTCGAGCATTACCCCTGTCGGCCAGCTTATCAAGCTCTTCGTACTCACGCATTTCGGCCTCTTTCTTTTTCTGTCTACAAATGCGTCTCGCTTCCCTCTTCAACTCTCGGTATCTATCCCATCCCGCACGTGTTGTGGTCGATCGTAACGTTGCGAGGTAGGCAGCCTGTTTTCTCTCCGCTGCGACACGGCACTCCTCGTCGTACCAGCTGTTCTTCTGCACTTTCCGAAAACCAATGGTTTCGGTTGCAGCTGTACGTAAGGAGTTTGAAATGCCGTCCCACAGTTCCCTTATACCGAGTTGTTGACGAGTGCTCTCAGAGAGCAGGAGTGCAAGCCGAGTAGAAAAACGTTCGGCAGTCTGTTGTGATTGCAGCTTCTCGACGTCGAACCATCCTTGTGTTTGTTGGCGTGCGTTTTTTGCTGCACAGAGGCGGGTGCGTATTTTGGCTGCAACAATATAGTGGTCCGAGTCGATGTTAGGACCTCGGAGCGCACGCACATCTAAAACACTGGAGACGTGTCTTCCGTCTATCACAACATGATCGATCTGGTTGGTGGTTTTTCGATCTGGAGACAGCCAGGTGGCTTGATGTATCTTCTTATGCTGGAATCTAGTGCTACAGATAACCATATTTCGGGCCCCGGCGAAGTCGATCAGCCTCAGCCCATTTGGGGATGTTTCCGCGTGGAGGCTGAATTTACCGACCGTAGTGCCAAAGATACCTTCTTTGCCCACCCTGGCATTGAAGTCGCCAAGCACGATTTTGACATCGTGGCGGGGGCATCTCTCATAAGTGCGCTCCAAGCACTCATAAAAGGCATCTTTGGTCACATCGTCCTTCTCTTCCGTCGGGGCGTGGGCGCAAATCAGCGATATGTTGAAGAACCTCGCTTTGATGCGGATTGTGGCTAGACGTTCATTCTCCGGAGTGAATGATAGTACTCGGCGACGGAGTCTCTCTCCCACCACGAATCCAACACCAAACTTGCGCTCCTTTATATGGCCACTGTAGTAAATGTCACAAGGACCTACTCGTCTCTGTCCTTGTCCCGTCCATCGCATTTCTTGGACGGCGGTGATGTCAGCCTTTACCTTTACGAGGACATCTACCAGCTGGGCAGCGGCACCTTCCCAATTAAGGGACCGGACATTCCAGGTGCATGCCCTCAAATCATAGTCCTTATTTCGTTTGCCATGGTCGTCATCAAAAGGGGGGTCACTCATCCGAGGCTTGTTGTTGTCTTTCATTGGGGGTGTTTTTTTTACGTGGCGGGTCCCAAACCCAGCGCACAACCCTATGCAGGGGTGTTTCGCCTTCTCACTTTAGCTCGCCTTCAAACGGATGTTCTTAGGCTACCCAGAGGATACTTGGTCAAAGACCGGAAGTCGTGAGCTGCTTGAGTCATATGTAAAAGAATCGTTTCTGGCCACTCCCAAGTGAATGGCGATCAGAGAACTTTTCTCACTTGCGTGAACTTCTACACATGACCCCATCCTCCAACCTAATATATAACTGTAAAATTATAATGATGTATTCCTTTTCATATAATAAATAATAACACTGGCCTACTGTGGTTTTGTTGCCCTAGTTATAAAGTCTATTTTAGATACTTTTTTTATAGTAGGGGGAAGCATCGAAAGTCGGAGAGCGGAACTTTAAACCGCTAAACCTAACCTACTCCCAACTCAAGGCTCTCCCACGGAACCACCGATTAGGTATTACTTCGTGGTAGGGACAGAACATTTAAGTCTCCTCTATTGTGCGGACTGACGAACGCCTAATTTGTTCAAAAACTCTCAGTTTTGTCATTATGGATGCTGACGCTTCGCGGATAGCTTTCCAATTATCAGTCGACTGACACATGAGTGTCGTTAAATTATCGACCGTAAAACTACCACCGAGTGTGGTTTTTAGTTTTTCCCTTCTATTTGAAAATCGAGGGCAATAAAAAAATACATGCTCAGAGTCTTCTATATGCTCTGTACATGTCAGACAGTTTGGATTAATGTCATTGTGGAATCTGAAAGGTAGCTTCTAAAGCACGCATGTCCACTAAGTATTTAGGTCATATAAAAGTCTAGGTCCCCATGTCGTCTGTCTATCCACGAATGGATGTCCGGTATTAGTCGGTGGATCCAACGTCTTTTGGATGAAGAATTTCACCGCTCCTGCCACATTTTAAAGCTTTTGTTCGTCTCCTCTGTCTTTGCTGATATTGTTTTAGGCGCTGATAGATGATATAAATGCTCGAGTTCATCTCCCTGGATGTCAATGTGTGGCATGCTGCCTAATACTTCAGCAGCGTCGGTTGATGTAGTCCGGAAAGCACTTATTACTCGAATTGCAGAAAGCCTATACACTGCAATTATTTGTTGAGCATACGCTTTTATATCCATTGCCTATATCCATACTGGTGCTGCGTACAGTATTACGGAACTCATTGCTTTGGTTATCAGGAATCGCCGGCTGGAACGCACACAGTCTGTATTGGTCATTATTCTCGATAAAGCATTGTAAATTTTGTTTGCTTTACTGGAGGAATACTCCAGGTGTTCTTTAAATTTTAATTTAGAATCTAATATTACTCCCAGATACTTCAGCTGTGGCTGTATCTCGCACTCCCCAACGGTGAGCTCTATTTGTTCTTCTACCTTCCTGGTGCTTATGAACAAAACTTCAGTTTTTTGAAGTATTTTAGATACTTGTATACTGATATACGACTCACAAATCATGAGATTATCGATGGTTTTGTATTTTTTGCTTCCTTTTTCTTTTCGGAAAACATGAAACAAAATAACGGATAACTTTGCAAAATCTGTTTTGTTTAGAAAAATAAAAAAACAGTGAGAAAGTTGTGTAGAAAATATGTTTAAATTTAATAAAACTCCTGACCAGCAGAAGTCAGACAACATATGACCATCCCAATAACTTTCAAACCTAGTTCCTCAATAAATTTTCCGAAAACATAAGCAGATGATTGCGGAGCTAGTCTATCTTAACAACGGGTACCCCGATAGGGACAGCAAACAACGCCTTACTTTACCCGCTCTTTTAACATTTCTCTACAGTAAGATTTGCCATTTCATCACTAAGAGATAGACGATCCAATAACGCGTCAAAATTATTAAACTTTGCTACCAAAGTTCAGTCAGTGGCCTCAACTTTAAGAACGCTGCATCCAATTTATAGTCGTCATAATTGTTCTGTCAGATGAACAATTGAGCCTGTAGTGGAAAAATATGAATACACAGTCACAGCACAAAATGTTGACGTGCCAGTGAGACAAAGAATTGCTCGTAGTTTCGTGAATATTACTGTCGCTAGAGCATCAATTGAGGAGGACCCAAATCAGTTTCTCACACGTCGCTCTTAAGCATTGGGCATCACTGTGTCATTGCGGCGAATTTTGCGAGAAGATCTTGACCTACATCCTTACAAAATCAAATTGAGCCAAGAACTGAAGCGGCTTGATCACCAGACATATGTTAGTGAATTGGGCTGAGCAAAAACACGAAAATGATCCGAATTTTCATCGAAAAATCATCTTCAGCAATGAAGCCTATTTCTGGCTGAATGGCTTCATCAATAAGCTAAGATCTGCGTTATTATTAGTAAATGCGTCCACCCGGACTTCGACAGTATATG
>CM050323.1:112253137-112270426 GCA_027475135.1 Bactrocera correcta
TAGATAGTTACTCTGAAAAATTGTGTCGACGATTTTTTCGGAAATAACATTTTTTGGTGCTTAAAATGTAGCTTTTCTAAATTTTATTTAAAGAAGAGGCGGGTAGCCTAGTAAGAGTCAACCGATTGGGAGCGTTCTGCCGCTGGACATACAGACCTCCATAGAGCTTGGGAGTAGCTGGTCGACAAACAGAATTTGTGCGACTGTGAGGTATCTTTGTCCCAAGATGAACCATAAAAAGTCCCCCAAACTAATTGTGCTTAGTAATTTTTTTTTTATAGTAGGAGGAAGCATCGGAAGCCGCAGTGCGGGACTTTAATCCGCTAAACCGAGGCTACTACCATCTCATGTCTCTCCGACAGTCTTTTCATAATCAGAGCTGATGCTTTGCTGACAGCTTTCCATTTTGCAGAGCACTCACACATAAGTGCAATCAAAGCTTCCACAGTGAGACTACCTCCAAATGTGAATTTCAGCTTTTCCCTTACACTTGAAAACCGAGGGCATTGATAGAGTAGGTGTTGAGATATGGACTAAAGTCATGACGATATTTGTATAGGTAGCTTCTACGAGTAAAGCACACACGGCCACTTAGTATTTGGGTCAGGTGGAGATCCCGGTCCCCATGTTGTCTATCCATCTACGAATGTATGTCCGGAATCAGTCTGTGGGTCCACCGTCCTTTGCATGAAGTTTGCCACCATTTCTGCTACATTGTGATGATTTGGATTCTCTCCTCTCTTTTTGCTACTAGAGACGTCTCTGATAAGTTGTGCATTCGCGCGAATTCAATCGGCGCCGTACTGGTTAATACCTCAGCAGCGTCAGTTGATATGATGCGAAAAGCACTCGTATTGTAGAAAGCCTATGCACTGTACACCAATTAGGTCTAACATACGATTTTATGTCTATCACCTGTATCCATTTTGGAGCGAAATAGCTATTAAAAATCATCGGCTGGAACGCGCGCAGCCTTTATTTACGATAAAGCATTAAATATTTTATTTGCTTTACATGTCGTATTTTTCATGTGCTCCTTGAATTTGAGTTTTGTGTCCCCTATTACAAGGTTCTTTCTTAGTAAAGTCTATGTCGTAGCTAATGTAGGGGTTCTGAATGGCCACTATCCAATAGCTACATAGTATAAAGAAAGGCAAGGTGAAATCATCTCAACTTTTTCTTCGGTATTGTACGGCTTTTGCCAGACTTAGATGGAAATATCTCGGTAGATACACCTTTGAAGAACCTAGCGAAGTGACTGAGATTGACTTTGCTCTTTAAGGAGCTTTTGGGTAAAGGCACATACTTATCTAAGTGAAATCAATTGATTTTAGATCACCCCTACGACCTAACCCAACTCTTTGTGCCTGATTTTACGAGACGCAGTTTTTCTCAGTAAAACTATCAAAGGTTTCCATTCCATACCAAGTTATCATCATAAAGAGGATATTAAGTCGGAACTGACATCAAATCCAGGCTCACAGTATTGGCAAGAGGCAGCAAATACTGCGCCAAAAGGGCTGCCGCACGACTTTTTGCTCGCATAAAAAATCAGTGACCACAACCACACTAAACAAACCGCTGCTACAGAAAAAGGTAGTAAAGCAATAGCAAAAACAGAAAAGAACAATAACAATAAGAACTCAGCTTTTTAAAATGTCAACATTTTTTATTAAGAAAACCATCGCTCAAAACCGTAACACTAACTCGTCGTTTTGCCGTTAGAAAGCCTCAGCTCATGCTGGTAGCCCACTTCCACAAAAACTATGTAATCCCCAAGTAATATTTAAGCACTGACATATATAAAGTGAACGCGATGCAACAGTGTACTGCAGGCTACCACATCGCACCCGCTACCGGTGGCAATCTTTCCAAAGGAGGATGTCACTTTTGTGCCGTTAAGTGATTTTTAAATTTTCTCAAAGTGAGTATCGCTCAGAAACAGCATATTGTAAGCAATTTGTTGTTGTGATTTTGATTTTTTTCCGGGCCTTTGGATTTGGCTAAGCACCAGCAACACCGCCAACGCCACTATACTTGGTCATTTGACGAAGTGGCATGCCACACTAACAATAATGGTGATAACAACAAAAAAACAACGGCGAAGAGTTGCATGCCTGCCGGTCATATGCCACCGGCCGAGTCCTGCTGCTGCACACGAGCGATTTGCATTGTACAAGAACTCACCAAGCCGTATTGCGAAACAAAGGCAACGGCGGCATTTGCAACGGAGGCAACTGAGGTGGCAGCGGCGGTGGCAGCAAAACAACCCACATTAACAAAACCATCAAAATGTACAAGTAGAAGCACACTTTTCGGTTTTATGTGTTATTTAGCCTTGTTTGTTGCTGTCAAAACGTCAGCTCTGCTGCTAGACAGCAGCAGTCAGTGTGCGGTTGTGAGCCGTTGTGTGGCGTGCGTAGCGCTGTGCCGTGGTACACAAAGGCATACAGCAGCAGCAGGAGCAACAGCGAGAGCAGGAGAAGGAACATCGCAGGAGCGGGTGCAGTGGTGGCAAAGCTCGACACAACCAAGCAAAAGCGGCTTCTCGTTTTTAAACGCTCTGACAAGTGCACTTAGTGCAAGCCCCGCACACACACACACAACCACACCCACGCTACAATGCTCGGGCGCTTGTTAGTATTTATTTCCATAGATGTATGTGTATGTATGTGCAAACAAAGAGCAGCTATCGCACGTCAACTGATGGAAATTTCGTTGAGTTCAACTTGACAAGCAAAATTGTTTATCCGTGCAGTTTATTATTTTACGAGGCATATGACTGATACTTTGTAACTTAACGCAGTCCCACACTGTACGCACATACAGACATACGCCTCTGCACTACGCGTTGCGTTAAGCCTGGTAATGGACGGTAGTAAGTTGGTAGTCAAGATATAGTTTGGTTGCCTTCAGCAATGGCATGGAAATCACTTGAGCTTAATGCAAGATATACCAAAGTTCTCTCTTTTCCTCTCAGCTTTACTATCGATAACGATACGATTACTTTCGAAGAATGAATCTGAGTAATTAATTTTATGCCGTTAATGAAGCTGAGATCCCGAAATGCAAACGAACCGAGTTGTACTGAAACTTTTTAACTCAACATACACTAGTTTGCGGCCAAGAGACGATGAACCAACCTATTCTAACCATATCTCCCTCAATGCCAATTATTTTGATGAAAGTCTAATTGAATATTGGTATGCTTTGGAAACCCAAAAACCTTAAGCCGCGGCGAACCAAATTTCTTGATTTACCCACTTTTATTTTGCTTTTGTATAGGTAAAGGGAATTTAATTACTTATAATACGTTCACATTTCTTCTAAACTAGAGTTTATTAAACGCTTTGGAGTTTAGCAAAAAAACTTTTTCCAACAACAAGAACTTAGTCGTCCAAAACAGACTTAAACTTGAATATTGACATTGAGGCTATGTTATGTTCACATTGCTTAACAAACTCGAGTTTAGTATACACTTTGGAGTTAGCATTATACGAAAGTTGAAGAAAAGGCATATATTATTTCATTGCTAAGGAAAAATAAATTATTTCTGGTGTGTTGTGCCATAAACTCGACTTTATTAAACACTTTGGAGTTTAACACTTAACCCTGCTCACTAAAACGTTCATATTGTGTAATAAGCTCGGGTTTACTAAAAACTTTGGAATTTAACATGAAACCCTTCCTACAAAAACGTTCATTTTGTGCTATAAACTCGAGTTTATTAAAAACTTTGTAGTTTAACATTAAACTCTTCCTACAAAAACGTTCATATTGTGCTATAAACTCGAGTTTACTAAGCATTTTGGAGTTTAACATTAAACCCTTCCTACAAAAACGTTCATATTGTGCTATAAACTCGGGTTTACTAAGCATTTTGGAGTTTAACATTAAACCCTTCCTACAAAAACGTTCATATTGTGCTATAAACTCGAGTATACTAAGCCCTTTAACGGAATGCCCTTCTGCCAAAAACTTTCATATTATATTATAAACTCGAGTTTACTAAGCATTTTGGAGTTTAACATTAAACCCTTCTTACAAAAACGTTCATTTTGTGCCATAAACTCGAGTTTACGAAAGACTTTGAAGTCTAACACCAAACAAATTCTTCCTGCAAGAATATTCAAATTATATTATAAACTCGAGTTTACTAAACCCTATGGTGTTTCACACCCT
Source organism: Bactrocera correcta (assembly GCA_027475135.1). NCBI lineage: Eukaryota > Metazoa > Arthropoda > Insecta > Diptera > Tephritidae > Bactrocera > Bactrocera correcta. Next base: position 112,257,320 of record CM050323.1, read on the forward strand.
TCGCACATAACCGATGTTAGTCATATTTACATGTGTTCTAAATCTGCTAAAACAAAACTACTTGTTGCTTGTGCTTATAACGGAAAGTTTCTCAAACACCCATATTAGAATACTTAACACTGGTCCTCTCCTCGCAGATAACCTGATTTATATAGCGGTTTCTGCATCCAATAAAAATTTAAGAATACACTTCTTTTGCATAAAAGACAAATTAGGATTCTCCAGTTCCTGGATCATATGGAGTTTAGATAAAAATAATTATTCCATATATATTCCGTTTCAACATCTTTAATTTGTTTGCTACGAAAATTGTAATACCTGGAAGAAAACCTCGGAGACCCTACAAAAAATATATATGCCTGTATATATAAATGACACCATGACGAGCTGAGTCTATTTGGCCATGTTCGCCTGCCTCTAAAGAAGCTCTTGGTTTATCGGTGAAATTTTGCACGCGTGCTTTTCTAAACAATAAGCTGCTAATTTGTTGAAACCACCGATAGCAAAAATCTATAGCATATAGCTGTCATACCATTTGAACAATCGGATTTAAGAGTTTGTATGGAAAGCCTTTACATTTGGCGAGATATCTTCACGGAATCTGGCATCGTTTATTATATAAGGCAATGGTGTCATCTCCGAAGAAATTATTCAGATCAAGTCTCACTAGCCCATAGCTGTCAGACAAATTAACCGAACAAACTTCTAACTTCTAAAAAACATGTAGTCCTTATCGTATCGAATTGCAGAATATATTATATATCTATTCCAAAATACTTGTAATTAACTTCACGCGCTTCTTTTGAAGCTAAGCCATATCTGTGACCCTTTAGACTAAATTTCTCTACCAAAATCTATAGATGATTTAAGCCTGAATATTTTAAAAGTTAGCCTTTTGTGTGGAATGTCCCTCCCTCACTTCTGCCGGATAACATTAGCTAAAGCGCAAGGTGATGGACTTTAGCAACACACTCACTATAATCACTATAAACCTCCACATGTATATAATACATATAATAGTAAATTATGTGCATACTTTTTATAAATATTTATATATGGACCGCACTGCTTGCATTCGGGTCACATATACAGTTAGGCGTGTGCTGCGCTAATTAAAAGGAACACGGTAGGCACATATAACTGTTCTTAGCTAGTACACCGGGTTTCTTACTTTTTCCAATAGCAATTACCCTTAAGCCCAATTCTGTACTTATTGCCAGCACTCCGGTAACGATTTCCCAGCGCCTTCAATTAGCTCGGCAGGGGGCGCACTTTTCACTTTTTGCCAATAAAATAATTTATTTAAAAGTTCTGGTGAATCTCTTGCAGTTTGTTTATTTCACGCCTCCGCGTCTTCGCCCACTGCTGCCGCACACTTCTTCCGACGCTATTTCATGCTCAATTTCATTTCCTTTTTCGTAGAAAATTCTCATTCGCCGTTGGCAGCTGAGTGCAGCGCGCCGCCCAGCTCCCTGCCACGTTGCAACGACGGCGGGTGGCAAGCTGCGAATGGAAAACTTTTCTTCCAGCTTTTCTTTGGCAAGTTGTTTTCATTATGCTGAACTTCAACTTAACACATTCGGTGCGTGCAACAACTGCCACGCGTTGCGCTGCGCCGCCTTGCAATGCGTTGCGTTGTGTCGCCTGCAGTGCTGACGGCGCTGACGTTCGGTGCTGTGAGCGCGGCAGCGGCGCACGCAGTTTAATTTAGTTCAATTTCAACTGAGCTGACTGAAATTTGCACGATGTGTCGCTCCCCAGTCAAGAGTTGCAAGTAACCAACACTTGTACACCTACAAATACACGCATGTAAAGTTTTCGTGATTGCATGCGTGCATTCAACTCAGTGCTCTGCATACACACACACATGCCACTTAAAGTATTGATGAATTTTTGCGTTGGAGAATGTGGAAAAAGAGATTGAAACTTCCGGAAGTCGCTCTGAGCCGTGCCATAAGACTAGAAAGTCTGAATCGTTTAGCCGCCTTTGCTGGAAGTTGAAATTAGTTTGGCGTAAAAGACTCAGCCACACCCACACACTCATACATTGTTGCATGCCATTTTACATGTAACCAAAAAACGGATTTTTATTCGCCTGAACAAACTTTAAAGAAAGTCAAATTGCTTTCGTTGTAATAAGGAAAATTTCGGAGGTTTCTCTTCACATTTAAGAGCTCACGTGATTTGTTGTGACGTTAACTCAATTCAAATTCTTTTTTTTCGAACCTAATACTGAAAAAACTGATCAGGTCTTCATTGTTACCTTAGGCCATCGGGACAGGCATAAATCGGCCGATACTGCTGCATTTTCACATTCCATATTCGTATAAATTGACGCTGGTTTATTGGCAGAGACCATAGACTTGACATAACCCCATAGAAAATAGTCTAACGATGACCAAGGCGGCCAATTGACTGTGCCATTTCGTGAGATAACACGTTCACCTAACTTGGTTTTCAATAAATCGAATGTGACATTCGCTGTGTGGCTTGTGGCGTCGTCCTGGTGGAACCACATATTGTCCAAGTCCATGTCACCCAATTCGGGCCAAAAATATTCGGTTATCATTGAGCGGTAGAGATTCTCATTCACAGTAACGTTCCGGTCTTGAAGACGATTTTTCGATGAAAATCCGGGTCATTTTCAAGTTGTTTTTAGGCCAATTCATAAACATACTATGACTCTGGTGCTCAAGCGGCTACAGGACTTGCGTCAATTTGATCTTGTATAGATGTACGTTAAGATCTTTTCGTAAAATTCCTCACGACGACGGCACAGAGATGCCCAACGCTTGAGAGCGACATGTGAGAGACCGATTTGGGTCTCCCTCAATTGATGCGCTAGCGGCAGCAAATATTCTCGACACTAAGGGCACTTCATTGTCTCACTAGCACGGGAAAATTTTGTACTACGCCTGTGGATTCAAATTTTTACACTGACGCTCAATTATTGATCACAGGACGATTATACGACCATAAATTGGAAAATACTCTTAAAGTTGAGATCACTGACTCCGAATTTTGATAGTAGATTTTAAAAATTTCGACTCGTTGTTGGATCGTATATCTTTTCATGAAAAAATGGCAAACTTTGCTGAAAAGAAATGTCGAAAGAACGGGAAAAGATATGGCGTCGTTTGCTGTCCCTATTTGTATACTTTTGTGGCGTTTCTATTGAAAATTCCGTTACAACTAAAAGATTCTTTTTTACATTTTACTGCAACTACAATAAGCAGCTCACTCATCGATAACCAATTCCCCTCAAGGTAGCACATAGTTAGTGGGCTATTTTTAAGATTATGTAACTTGTCTGTAAATATTTAGTTTCCAATTTTCTGGCCAACTTGCTAAACAAAATAACCTTTCGTTAAAATTAGAATAAATAAGATCTTCAGGTCCGACTTAGTAATGTACATGTTTGTCAACTCTGAATAACCAGGTTTAGGAATTCTGCAAATGGCATGTCCGGCATTATAGCACAGAAAATTATATTACTGGTTTCGGATCTGAATAAAGATTATTATCAAACCAACGAGATGAATACGTGGAACGATGCGCCCGAACTTTCTCTCAGCTACCTCATACATACATATATGGATGAAGAGATCAACTAATATTTTGTGCGCAGCATGCGTTTGCTGTGAGAGGGGTGGATCAACTGAAGACTACCGAAAGAGTGTAATTTATATTATCTATTCATTTAGAAGAGAGATCCGTGCCAAGATTTTATTCAATATATATTCCATAAATACATTTACCTTCCACCACTTAATGAAAATCCTCTATTAGATGCAGGCGAACGTATTGGATGTTGCACAAAACTCGACAAAAAAGAGCAAATTAAATGTTATCCAATAAATTCAGCATAATATCATAATACCAGTAAAGCTCTATCAATACTTTTCCGTACACAAAATCCATAGAAGAAAACGAGCTACCAAAGAAATTCGGACTTATGTTAAATATCAATTATGCCCTTTCGAGTGCTTGCCTCTGCTGAAAAGTCTCAACTACTCGTATTTCGACAGCAGTTTAACTCTTGCATAAATATGTTATACTCATATGTGCATATAATCCGGCACTTTTTTATAGTAAACTATTTTTATACAGTGTTTCACATTCATATGCACTTATTTACACACAAAAAAAAAACCTGTTGCAAGCATTTGGATTTAGTATTATTACCGTTAAAAGCTTCACACAGCTGTGAAAAAATGTGGTTTGCGTCACGATGCATCAATTCGCACTGTTATGTGAGAGCATGACGGAATGTACAGATTCGTACATGCTCGTAAAAAGTTCGCTTACACTTTATTTCTGTGTTCAAGCCCTGCAGGGATATAAATATGTCAGTTCGAATGTTTACAAATTGTAGCTGATTTTTGTGAAACAAAGAATGAGTGTAACAAAAGTCCAGTTAGTAAAGAAAAGTTAGAATGGAAAATAAAATGTTGTTTTCGGTTTCGAAATTATGGTTAAACACTGCCCAATAAAAGGCGACTGCTGTGAAAAAGTCTTTCAGAGATTCTTAGAGATCTATCTGAAATAATTCAACCGAGCCTTCAAAGTAGACTACTGGTTTCGAAAAGTAGATACTCTATAGTTCTTTATTTTTATACCAAATATTAGTACAGTTTTCGAAAAAAATATTGAGAATTTTACAGAAAACCGTAAAGCAATTTTACGTACCAAATTTTTAAGATACCGCAAAAAAAGTTCAAAGGGCACTGGGACAGGATCATGATATATTATACGAGTACATAATTAAACTGATGAAGACTATATACTTTATGCTATCCAAGGAGCTGACATTTTTACAGGAAAGATTCAACCTATTACAAACCAATCTAAAAAAAAAAAAATTCTAGAAATTATATGAAAAATTTTCAACCATTTTCAGACAGCTTTTCAACTCTTGACTGGTTGAATGGGAAACGCATTGCCTGCTTTATATGTATATATAGGCATGAAAAGTGCCACAGTCTTGAAAGAGTTGTGTTGACTTCTGGAGTTAAAATCTAATATGAGAAAGGACTTACTCTTGCCCTGTCAGCAGCGACAAAGTACTATAAAAATATTCTAACAATTGAAACCGGAAGTAAAGAATGCTGGCAATACTTTAAATATGGATATCTTGAACAGGGTATATAAAATTTTCCAGGTGGTCTATAGCAAACTGAAAGAAGCATTAGATGCGCTACAAAATGTGTGTGAAAATTATTAGCTTGACGAACTGAGTCGGTTTAGCCCTGTCTGAGTGTTCATCCGTCTCCACTATTCGGAATGCCGAACTGTAAGGATCGTTTGTGCGTGAGTTGTTTAAACGACGAAGGCATTTAACTGGGCTTCATTTGTTTATGGTGTGTTCGTGCAATGTGGGTATGGGGTCCAACCCCTGGTTATAATTCCAGAACAGTATGGAAGCTCAATTGGTAATAGTTTTAGCTACGAGGTTCGACCGCAGACTTAACCACACGGAACAGGAGTCCTTGGAGATATCTCCAACCTGATCTTGGGAACTAAGATCTCAGGTAGTATCGTGGAGATTGTGGTTAAAATCCAAGTGCGACACTTTGTCAATAGTATGTTGAGTTGGCTGTGTTTAGCTGGGCCTCGAACCTTACCAAGGAGATTAGTGTGTCCATTCGGCACTGCCAATTGATACTGCAAATTGCTTGGCATTTTCAGGGCGCTGATAAACACATTCGTTTGATCCCTTGGGCTTTCTAGTGCCGTGTGGTAAGACTGTCGTCAGCAGCTACCTACGTAAAATACCCCGGACGTGGTCCATACGTCTGCCCCAAGCGGACAACGGATAGGATTTGCCTGCAATAAGATATACCTGACGTAAGAGAAGTAATGCTATAATACTCAGCTTGAACTACAAGTATACTTATATTATTATACATTTGAAGTTCAAGCAATAAATGTTACCAGTCATTGGTCATTGAGTTTAATGAGTGCACAGCTGGCAGTAGCAAAAGCTACAAGGTCTTACCGGAGACTTAAATCTGGTACCAGGACGTGCAGTAAGCTTTTGAGGATCGTTCCAATCTGCTCATTGGGTTTGACCTATGGGGGTGATTCGTGATGACCGTGGTTTAAACCTTAAGATTTAGTTTAGTCAAAAGTCACATTGCGGCCGAGTGCATAACCCACAGCATGACAAAGATTTTAGGTCGGCCTCGAACCCGGCCAAGTTGGAAAAAGTGTCCTTTTCACCTCACCAATTGGAACAAAATAATACTTGCAAAAATTTTGTGTTGGGGACTGATCAATGCATTGTCGTGATCTATGTGCTTTTCTGCACCGTGAGGTTAGGCCATATATGGCACATACTCACGTAACAAACAACGGAAGTGCGGAAGTTATCCGTCCGTTTATCAGTATATATGCGAACTGGTCCCTCGGTTTTAAGATATCAATATAAATTTTGCACATGCCATTTCTCACAAAGAGCTTATTATTGGTAGGATCCATCGACATCATATAGCTGCCATACAAAGTGATCAATAACTTGAACCCGTAATGGGTGTGAAAGCTTCGATGCAGGCGAAGTTAACGTTTTTACTTGTTTAATATAAACATTAGCTAACACCTAAAAATATGCCAATGACCATAAATTCTGAAATTTCGCCACTCCTTACTATTGTGTTTAAATCCTTTGATCTCTGCTTAAGCCATTCAAACAGATGAAAATTGAGTTATATTTTTACTTAATGATAACCCCAAATTTATACAAAAGAAAAATTCTAAAAAATTTTTTTTTTAATTAAAAACATCAATATCGAGATCGAATAATTAAGATTGAGTATAAAAATGTAATAAGTAATGTCACAATATAACGGGTGATTTTTTAAGAGCTTGATAACTTTTTTAAAAAAAAAAACGCATAAAATTTGCAAAATCTCATCGGTTCTTTATTTGAAACGTTAGATTGGTTCATGACATTTACTTTTTGAAGATAATTTCATTTAAATGTTGACCGCGGCTGCGTCTTAGGTGGTCCATTCGGAAAGTCCAATTTTGGGCAACTTTTTCGAGCATTTCGGCCGGAATAGCCCGAATTTCTTCGGAAATGTTGTCTTCCAAAGCTGGAATAGTTGCTGGCTTATTTCTGTAGACTTTAGACTTGACGTAGCCCCACAAAAAATAGTCTAAAGGCGTTAAATCGCATGATCTTGGTGGCCAACTTACGGGTCCATTTCTTGAGATGAATTGTTGTCCGAAGTTTTCCCTCAAAATGGCCATAGAATCGCGAGCTGTGTGGCATGTAGCGCCATCTTGTTGAAACCACATGTCAACCAAGTTCAGTTCTTCCATTTTTGGCAACAAAAAGTTTGTTAGCATCGAACGATAGCGATCGCCATTCACCGTAACGTTGCGTCCAACAGCATCTTTGAAAAAATACGGTCCAATGATTCCACCAGCGTACAAACCACACCAAACAGTGCATTTTTCGGGATGCATGGGCAGTTCTTGAACGGCTTCTGGTTGCTCTTCACCCCAAATGCGGCAATTTTGCTTATTTACGTAGCCATTCAACCAGAAATGAGCCTCATCGCTCATCGGACACGGACGCGAAACACATTTCGAACCGAACACTGATTTTGGTAATAAAATTCAATGATTTGCAAGCGTTGCTCGTTAGTAAGTCTATTCATGATGAAATGTCAAAGCATACTGAGCATCTTTCTCTTTGACACCATGTCTGACATCCCACGTGATCTGTCAAATACTACTGCATGAAAATCCTAACCTCAAAAAAATCACCCGTTATATAAATATACCAGTGCACAATGAACCAGTTTGCGGGCTAAAGTTGCGGCAGAAAACCTCTACCCCAAAATTTTCCAACAGGGTTAGCGCCATTTTTTTCTGGTCCACGCGCGGATACATATGTCAGCGTGTGTGGCAACAAAATATTTTATTAAAATTAACGAGCCATTTTAAGCAGCGTGATGCGCATTTTAAGCCGACTGTTATGTAAAGTTAAGCAACCAAATATTGCAAGTATTTTTAAATTCAACTTACCACATTCTATTACTACTTTTTTTAATTTCAAAAAATGTGTATGAAAACAATTTAGTGTTTCGCTTTGTTTGTCTATGGATGCCACGCCTGAGTTAATGTGCCACCAATGCATGTGGCACAAGCGTTAAATGCTGTGCATTTCCGTAAATCTTTCAAAAAATACATATATACAAATACAAAAACAATGTGAAATCCCGCGAATTCCTTGATTAAATTGCTACCTATTGAATTGGCAAAGGCACTGTGGGACCTTCAAGTCCAATTAACATTTTAATTTTCCGATTTTTTTTTTTTTTTGTCGGTTTCAGCGCAGTTTTCTTCTGCGCTTCATTGCATCATTGTGGTGAGCGAAATCAAAAAGCAAACGAAGACAACAACAATCATTACACAACACTGAAGACAGTCACTGCAATCAACTCGGTGCAATACCATTACAATTATCGCCTTAATGCATGGAGGATAATTGTTGGAAAGTGACTTTAAATGGCGGATGGACAATGGCTGGGTTGGCTGAAAGTGCTGGAGAATTTTGTTTTTTTGTTTTGTTTACTTTATTTTTTCTTTTTTAGCTTGAGTGCTGCACGAAATGAGGAAAGTGTGCAATTAAGTTGCATTTAATAAGGATATGTTCGCGCTTACATACACACATATTCGTATATACAGACGTTTACACATGTGTTGCTTTCGCCTGAAATTGACAAAAGATGTCATTGAAAATGTGGCTAAGAGTGGTTAGATATACGTTGGGAATACGTACAGCCACTATCATAGAAAAGGCATCACTAAAATATGACACCAGTGCGTTTCGTTTCTTTTTCTTCCTGTTTTTCAACCTAACTTTAAAACCGTTATATTGTACTGAATTTTAAGTTAAATTTTCGTTAAGAATTCTTTGCGCCTTAAATTATAAATTAGTGAAAAACAGATTTAACAGATTTAAAGGCCGAACTTTGAAATAAGAATGGAAATAGAAAAAAATTGAGTGTGAAATAAAATATAAAAATTATTACGTTAAGTAGTACAAACAAGTCCAGTCACGCAATTTCTAAATTATAAAAAGTAACAAATCAACAGTGTCCAGAACTTTTGCAAACTACAACAGTTCTGTCATGATGGATAGAAAAAAAGGAACGGGTTGTTAAAGAAATACTACAATGTGAAAGACAAAACGTTGGAGAGAATTGCGCTACAAGATCGGTTCAAAACTGGAATCGAATCAAGTATAGAATGGGTGGACCATTATTTACCAATAATATAATATAAAGCAGCAAAAAAAAACGCGAAAAATATAAATATAAAGTGGGCGAAATTGCACCGAAATTGGACTGCGGAAGATTGGAGAAACGTGAGGTTTTCGGATGAAAGCAAAATCATAATTTTCCAGCCTCAAGATCAGCAGTATGTGGAGCTCCGAAGTGGAGAACGGTATGTATGGTAATTGTACCGTACTGGACTCTGCAACTAAAGCTGGTTGACGGTACAGTGAACGCGGCAAAAAGTTAAAAAAATTAGGAGAACAGTTTGGTGGCGTTAATGGAAAACCACTTTTTACACAGTAAAAATTTCATTTTCCAACACGATTCTACGCCATACAAACGGCAGGGCAAACGGCATAAGTGAGTGCAATTTTTATTGTGTCCTCTAATGTATTAGCCATTATTAAATAACACTGCATTCAATTTTCCACTTTTCCTAATTTTAAATAAAATATTTACTAGAACAGAATAAGATTCCAAGAATTTTTGGCCCCGAAATAGTCTTGATTTAAATCCTATAGAAAAATAAATTGGAATCAGTTTGGTATGATTTAATATCACTCGAAACTTTGAAAAACTTGATCGAATCAATGCGTCGCACAGTGGCACCGCTCCATACATTTCTTAGAAAAAAATAGAATGAGTGGTCGTACAGCAATGAAACTGTGCAGAAACACTTCTCTGGACTAAATTAAGAAATTTTGAAAAAATCTTAGAAAACCGCCCACTGCCACACCCACCTCCCATATAACTGCAATTGCTAAAATTTTTATTTTTGGACCTAGGGACTTGAAATTCGGGACACTTCTTAATTGAGTCCTCCTGATGAAAAAAAATTAAACTTAAACGCAAAGTGACGTTATTTATACCTTTACCGTGATAAAAATCCAATGTAGTATGCAATGTTTTAATTTAATATGTAATAGGCGAAAAATTGTGTTAGTTTTTATTTGTAATATTATGCAAGCACCATATCTTTAACAATGGGATCTAGTTCTAAGGAAATTTTGTTCGAATGACGCCTTAAGTTACTTATATAAGGATCCGAAGTTTTAAGAAGTCTGTTGAAGACATCAGGAAATTCGATCACACTTTCTTTCAAGGGACGATAATTGGCGGTTGTTCTTTTTTTTTTTTTTTAATTGAAAGTACAGACTCGGAACTTTCATTTTTTTATAGTAAGAGGGCTAAGCAAGACAAAGCACATAAAGTTTTTTTCCATCAAACAATGAAAAGTTGATATTTTTTACTATAATTTTTGAAAAATTATAAAAATTAGATTACTTTGCCAATTTCAATAAATTTTTTTTTATAAACAAGTAGGTGCTATATTTTTACTAAAAAATAAAAGAAAAGCCATAGCTATAAACTTACATACAAAAAAAAATTCTTTATTTGGACAATAATTTTAATCTAATTTTATTGAATAACTTTCCGTCGACTTCTATTAGTTTTTTTAACTATAAAATTTCACTTTTTATAAAAAACCTTGTTGAATTTTTCTTATCCAAATATTTCTTTACAAAACAAAATCATTAAAGTTTTGAAATTGGAAAGTGGAAAAATCCTATTTTTTACGCCGAAATGCCACTGTGCGTCGCCGGGTTGAAGCAGTAATAAAAGCAAAAGAAGAATCAATAAAATATTGAAAGATTCTAGAAGATATTTCTAATAAACTTTAGAAAACAAAAAAATTTTGAAGTGTTTTATTATCAAAAATATTTTTTATAAGAAACTTGCAAGTTGTACTTTAGTTATACTCAAACAAACAAAAAATTTAATTTAATTAGATTTGAAAATATAAGACCATGTCACGACCTTTTGGTTTTTCTTAATGAGAAACAAATAAATACAATAATCTGCAAAAATAAAGGAAAGTCTTCATTTCATAATATTGTGATGCATTTTCTAAGATCGTGGCTGTATACTGTATAAATAAAGAAGAACTCAACATACGTAACGTCACCTAAAATGCAAAGACACATAACTTCACAAATAATGAGTTTACAGGCGAAGGAAAAACGATATAATAGAAACCACTCATATTGAAACAAAATTTTGAGTTTTGACTATAAAAGTGATATATATTGGTTATAAAATGCTTTATATGCTGGCTATATCTGAAAGCGAAAGCTTAAAATTTTAGCCATGCATGCATGTAGTGAATCGTAATTCGATGATTTTGCAATGTTTTTTCTTGTTTCTAAAGTATTTTTTAAGTAAGTTTTATGCGACAGCAGATATCTCAACTATCGTCATTATAAATGAAAAGCGTGAACGATTAATGGAGTTAAAAAGATTATTATTCAAGAACACAAGCTGACCTGTATCAATACTATTCTTCTACAGTGCGAGTTTTTCGCGTAAAGTTTTGCTAACAGAAGTTGCCACTATGACCCATCCAAGATATTAAAATGAAGTATTTAAATACCGAAAATATTTTCGTTGCAAAATAGGTGGTTTCTCTAAAAAGCAACGATAAGGACAGCATGAAATATATATGAGAGGGTAAAAATATTACAAAAATATTCCAATAAGAACGCTAACGACAAAATTTAAATAAAGCGCTGCCAGCTATTTAAATATTTTTAATGAAATTTACAAATAATAATTTAAGAGACTCCTTTCGAACTTATGAAAAAATGTCACTTTTACTAGGACTTTTGTAGCATGAGAAAGGTGTATTTAAATTTGAAAATTTGCAACAACTACATGTAAAGAAATATCGACGACCCGTTAGATAATCAGAGTGACGAGCTGAGTCAATTTAACAAGGCCGGTCTATATGCAGACGTCCTTTTCTACTCAAGAAGCTGCTCGAATCACCGATCGGACCACTATAGTGTACGAATATATCTGCTATACATGCTGACCAATCAAAAACGAGTTCTAGTGTGGAAACCTTTTTTATTTCACAAGATATCTTAAAAAATTAAATTGCCAAAGTAAAAGGAATATCCAATTATAGTGTCAATGCAATTAGGTCGGCAACTAGTTTTAGGAATGTGTGACTAATCACATATTCATATGCGTAGAAATATTTTCAAAACCATTAGCAGATTTTCATCGCAAAACAATTACAAAATTTCTAAAATAATATTGTTTTTTTAATATTTAAAAAATTTATTAATATTTATATGTACTACTTATCGCGCTCTCTACCGATGTTAAAACATTTTTGTAGATAATTTTTTTTTACTTTTCGTTAAATATATACTCAGTATTTTATGATATAGATTAATAAGCGAACGGTCTTTAGTATAACATACCTCTAGTTAACTAACTTAAATCCTTAGAAACCATATCAATTAAGTCTTACTACCCCGAAAAGTACAAAACATGGTTTTTAAAAATAAAATATAATTATTTACAGATTTATAAATTTAATACACTCACCTTAAGTTTGACTCAAAACTTTGAAGAAATCTTCAGCCGACGAGCAGCACAAACCAAGCTGTTGGAAGAAGTAAATAAAGCATGTTTAAAAAAATTAAAATAAATAAAAATTTTAAAATTTTATAACTCCAAAATAATTTTTTCAAATAATACAAAGCAAGATTTTTCTATAAAATCTTTAGAAATCACAGCTAAGCGCTAACAGTGTAGACAACTACTTAACGGCCGCCAGCAGTTCGAAACACTAACCGAACCGCACAAACTGTCTAAACTTATTGGTGCTCGAGAAGCGACTCCAGCAACTAGATAACGCTCGAAACTGTGGCAAATTTATTTAGATGCAACACTCAAAAATACAAAAATAAAGAATTTGAAAGAAATCAAACCAACACGTGCAGCCGCGAGCAGGCGAATAGGCACA
>CM050323.1:112271426-112305278 GCA_027475135.1 Bactrocera correcta
CTGCGCTGGCATTGACGGTGCGCTGGTGAGTGCACGAGTGTGTTGGCGAGCGCTGAAGTGGAAACCCAAACCTTTGAACATTAAAAGGGGGGTAGAGTGTAGCAACTGCAATGAAAAAACATGCCGTATAAAACGCAATAGAGTCATTAATGTTCACTTTTACTTGTAAGCTTGAGTTCGGAACGTTATTGGTGGGAGAAAAATTTCTTTCGAGATATGTTTCTCTTTTGTTTATTTTTACTCAGTGATTTAGTCATATAATTTTTAAAAATCTTTCGATAGTATTTCAATCAAACGCTATTTCAAAAAACATCTCTGCTTATATCCGAAGTTTGAAATCATTCAGGTACTTTCGGTAATGCTCAGTTAGTCTTCGGTGTGTCATCGGTTCAAGAATTTACAATAATTTTTAGGCAAACTGTAGTTCTGAATCCCTACTATGAGTTCTTAAAATACTTGTATGAAGGCATATGGTGCAACTCTGAAACTGAAAAATTTACCGAGTTTAAAATTTTTCAAAATTATTATGTTATAATAATTATAGTTTATATAACTTCGTTTGCCCCGAAGGTATAATACAAAACTCAAATAGAATGGATAAAAATATCGAAAAAAGAATTTGTCACAAATTTTGTTTTTCTGACCAAATTTTGTATTGTGAATGTTGGAAAAGGTTTACGGTGATTCAGTTTTATTAAAACCACAAGCCCACGAGTGGTACAAAACCGTAAAAGATGCTCGGAAGATCATTGAAGACATGCCTTAATCTGAACGACCTTCGACGTCTTCAACTGATGAAAATAATAAAAAAAAATGAAATATACGGTCCTTGAAAATCGTCAGGAAAGTGTTAGAGAGCTGACAAGAGAGCTCGACATTTTTCGCGAGTCCGTAATGATTTTGGTGGCGTTCATGCTCGACTCATCCCGATTTCGTTTTTTTTTTAAAATGTACCTTAAACAAGTCTCTTTGGACATGCTTGATCGAGCGGGTTCCAGTTCTACATTCACGGAGAGCATTATAACTGCCGACGAGACATGGGCTTGTCAAGAATGTCCAAATAGTTTATTTCAAATTATTATCAAACGAATACAATGTTTATTTTAAAATTATTATTGAACGAATTCACAATTTATTTCAAAGAAAATTAAATTAATTTTGTATATGCCTGCTTGCGACTGCTCCGTTTGCTTGTTCACTAATGGATGCCTCTTACTCATTAAAACTGTCTGTGTCAGGTTTATGAGTTTGGATGCAAACAAGTAAGTAATCTTCTGAATGGAGGGAAAAAAACGAGCCGAAACTAAAAAACCATGCCAAAAATCAACGTGATGCTCATTGTTTTTTTCGATATTCGTGGTTTGGTGCATCAGGAATTTGTTCCGGAGGAATGGTCGATCTATAAGCAATTCAATTTAGACATATTGAGGCGTTTGCGTGAGAATATCCTTTGAAAAGGGCCAGAATTGTGAAGGAACAATTCAGGGATCATCGCTGCGAGCCATGCTTGGGACCAAATTTAAAAACCCCAAAACGCATTGAACACGGGAAACATTTTCGGTTTCAAAAAAGCAGACGATTTGGCAAAGGCAGGAGCTTTCCGACGAATCCAAGACAGAGCTAATACCAAGACCGCTAGGATCGAGTAAAGGAGAGATCAATAGAAAACTTTAACAAGTTGCAAATAACAGGTGAAAAAACTTTACAAAATGCGTCATAACTAAACAATTATGGCCAACATATGACAGGAAAAGAATCAACGACTTATTAAATAGGTAAAGAAAAAGTATCTACAGAGTATCAGCTACCACAACAGGGCACTGGCCATTTGGGGCACATCTGTCCAAAATGGGTATGCCCTACAACGACATCTGCCGTGGCTGCGGAGTAGCAGAGAACAAGGAAACACTCTTCCACTTTCTTTGCAAATGCCCAGCTCTAGCACAGATTCGACACAAAACACTTGGAATCCATCAAGCACCAAACCTTGAATGGACTTCCACTAAAAGCATATCGGACATAAGTAGTTTCATAGAAACCTCTAAATGGTTTGAGAGAGAAGGTGTAACGTAATAGCAGATACAGGAGGTTCTACGAATAGCGTATCAGAATGGCACAAAGTGCTAATTGAGCCCGATAGGGCTGCACTCCTACCTACCTACCAGATTTAGCTCCGTGTGATTATTTCTTGTTTTTTAAATATGAAATTGCCGCTCCGTGGAACCAGTTTTCAGTCGATCCAAGAGATACACAAAACTAAATTCGCTAAAGAAGCTGAAAACCAGTGCACAGGAAAAATTTTTCGAGACCCGAAAAATCGTTGATATAAGTGTATTACATCTGGTGGGGATTACTTTGAATTTAAGATCTCCGATTTTACTTCCGGGGGGTTACAAACATCGTGAGAAACTTCAAATACGACACAGTTTAGGGTATAATAAGGCTTAAGGTTCAGACCGCTGCTTTTTATGAGTTACTAGATCTATAAGGTTGGCTAGTTCCATGTTCTCCAACAATTTGAGAGTTATTGTTTTAAGTACCACAACACCTACCTGTTTCAATCTTCTCTTCCTCGTTTGATCGACCTCTCAACCTTAACTGACATAACCTACCCGAAAGTGCCACTTTGGCCTCTATCCCTTCCAGGGTAACAAGTAACAAATGAATTTTAAATGGAAATTGATTTAAAACTCCAATGTCGTCAGCAAAATTGAGCGCATCATACTTAACCGACTTACACTAACTGACTACTCCATTTACGCGTACACACTCACTTATACACACATCTACGGCACCTTAAAGTTAGATGTTTGAGGCATTTCACGAGCTTCGAAATTGGTTTAAATCTGCATATGTGTGTGTTGCGCATTCGCTCTGCCACATAAAAAATGTAGACTATGTGTGTTATGCGCTGCTAGTGCCAAAACAACAACAGGTACAAACGCTGTATGCCTCAAGCCACATAGACAAGCCAAAATGTATGTGTGTTTGTGTGCGCTTTGATATCCCTTTAAGTCTGTTTGGATTTAAATTCCTCGCTGCGCACAAACACTTAGACACTGTTGCACACTCGCTCACAAAAACCCACATCTACACTCACACACACACACTTACACACACCTGCAGTGTTGTAAGAAATTCACTTGGGAAAAATTTAAAATACTTTGAAGAAAGTCGTCAGCAAACAAAAACAAAAAGAGAAAAAAAATAAGTGAGGAAAAAATTATGAATGTGAGCAAAAACGGTCGATGTAGTCGCAAACTCGCTTGACCGAGTCACCCGCTCTGCGCGACGATCGGCGCTGGCATGCAAACGCCGACGGCGGCCAAGTTTTCGTTTCATGTGCATATTAAGGAAAATAGAAGGCAAAAAAAAAATGACGAAAAAAATCGAGACGAAAGTAAAAGTTTTGCTTGCCACACTTGCACAACTTTACCCGCAGCAGATACCGTTAGTTGCCGACGCGTTGCTGCTTTTTGCGTCTTTGTTTTTGTCCACTGCCGTTGAAAATTTCAATATCACTTGCCACAACCGAGCTGCCACCTCATCGCGTCCCTTTCGCCGCGCCGTCCGGCGCTGGCACGCAAGCTGAGCGTTTTACTGCCAGTCTTGCATGCAGTTGTTTGTAGTTGTGCGCGCGGCAGGTGAAAGCGAAACGAAAACAAAAGAACACACTGTGGCAAGTGCAAGAAAGTAAGAGTGCTAAGCCAGAAAATGTGGGCCAAGCAAAGATGGCAAGCGGAAGCACATGGCGGTGACGACGGCGGCGCGGTTTAAGGCCCAAACGAGCGCTACTAGTGGCGCGGAAGTGCTGGCGCTTACGTTGCGCGCGTAGTATTTTGTGGTCGAGAATTGAGTACGCGAAAGCAGGTCAAATTTTCATGCATTTAATTCTTGTTTTTCCGCATCGCTGCCGTTCTTAAGACGCGCGCTGATCCGGCAAACGAAATGTGGACTACACTCACGCGGCGCTTATGCGTTCTCGTTGGCCGCCACCTTCGCGCCAGCGTCGGAGTTGGAGTTCGAGTCGAAGTGCGCTGTTGGCCCGACAATCGAAAGTGGTGTAACCAATTCGTCTTTGTACACAACAATTTTTCGTTATTTTTAGTGTTCTCCTTCTCTTCATGTTGTTGTTGCGCGTATTTAATATTTGCTGCTGAAATACCCCTTCCGCTCGGTTGTTGACTTTGGTGAAAGGTGCTGCGGGTCACTGCGGTCGGATTTGGTCAATGGGGACCAGCTGATGGCGAACTCATTCTCGGTTTGTGTGTGTGTGTATGTGACAGTTTATTTGTATGCGTTTATATTTGTATTTGATTTCTTGCTGTTTTTGTGGTCGCTGAGTGCTCGAGCAAAGCAAGGGACAATAGGCGAAGTAGCAACTTCAAGAAATGAGTGGCGCGGCAGAGTGCGCTTAAGGTAAAGCAAAGCGTTGGAGCGCAGCGCCGATGTGGAAAACAACAACAATAAAAAAAAAACACTCCAAAACTGTATGTACTCGATGACTGCATAAGTGTAAAAATAACAAATATAGTGTACTATATATAACAACAAATATGCACGTGTGGGCATGTATGTGTGACAAACATATGCAAATACACACACACACTTTCGCCTTCATTTTTGTGTGCTGCGCTCATCGCTTTTTCAATAAATCTTCAAGTTAGCCATTTAGCCCCATTTTATTGGGTTCTTATTGTTGCTGTTCTTGTTTTTATTGTTATCCTTGCAAAGCGACCGCTTGTCGCTCATATTATTACTTTTGTTGTTGCTGTTGTTGTTGTACTTGCGCTGGTTTGATTTTCGGCTTGGCTAGCTGCTTCGACCGCCGCAATCAGCCTGAGCTAGTCTTGCTTTGCGGCTAGCAAGTGTAAACTGTTTGCGGTCAGTCTGTCAGCGGAGTTTGTTTGACACGTTACGTATACGCCGCGTTGACCGTTGAACGTTTGCTGTGTGTCTATTCGTCTGCTCGCGGCTGCACGTGTTGGTTTGATTTCTTAAAAATTTTTTTTTTTTTTTTATTTTTGAGTGTTGCATCTAAATAAATTTGCCACAGTCTTGAGTGTTATCTAGTTGCTGGAGTCGCTTCTCGAGCGTCATTAAGTTTTTTGACAGTTTGTGCGGTTCGGTTAGTGTTTCGAACTGTTGGCGGCCGTTAAGTAGTTGTCTACACTGTTAGCGCTTAGCTGTGATTTCTAAAGATTTTTTAGCAAAATCTTGCTTTGTGTTATTTGAAAAATTATTTTGGAGTTATAAAATTTTAAAATTTTTATTTATTTTAAATTTTTTTTAAAAATGCTTTATTTACTTCTTCCAACAGCTTGGTTTTTTGCTGCTGGTCGGCTGAAGATTTCTTCAAAGTTTTGAGTCAAACTTAAGGTGAGTGTATTAAATTTATAAATCTGTAAATAATTACATATATTTCTTTTTAAGAACCATGTTTTGTACTTTTCGGGGGGGGTAAGGTTTTAAGAGGTTATAGACGTCCAGAATTTTCAAAAAAACGATTTTTTTGTTTTTATAGGTTATTATTCTTTATAGTTTTAGGCATATTTCTGAGAAAGTCGATTGTAAAAATTCCCCATAGATACAAAGTTATGGTAGAAAATCAGACCGCCTGACGAGAGTTCATTGCACACAGCTAGCTGTCCTCCGTTTGAGGCACAAGAAAGTTTTAACGCGTTTTTCTCGAAATTACTTTTCCCGGCACGGTCTGCATGATAACTCATACAGTTTTTAATATTTTTTGATGCGTTTTTTTTTTTAAATATTCGAAAATATTTTCTCTATAGTCTGTCGAGCCGGATTTTTGATATTTTTATAAAAAACATTTATGACGTAAAACGCATACTTTTTTTTCTAAATTCCGTTAATTTGAAAATTATTCGAAATTAAAAATTCGGCTCGACAGACTATAACTTCATCTTCATTTTACAAGAATTTTTTTTCAATTTTAAAGATCCATCAACATTTCAAGGATAAATGATGCAAACCGTGGAGCAACCTTTTTTTCATTGTACTTTGGGTCACGTGATATTTTATGTACTAATTTTTGTAAAGAAAAATTAAAATACATTTTTTTATAAACTTCAAGTACCAATAAACATTATATAAAATTTCTTTATATTTTTTTCTATTGTTATCCCTTATGAAAACAGTTTTTCGCATTTTTGGTGCTGCTGGACGTATGTAACCCCTTAATTGATATGATTTCTAAGAAGTTAGTTAACTAGAGGAATATTATACTACAGACGTTCGCTTATTTATCTACATCATTAAATACCATATATTTATATTTTTAACGAAATGTAAAATAAAATTTATAAACAAAAATGTTGTAACATTGGTAAAGAGCGCGATAAGTAGTACATATATGTACATATAAATATTAATAATTTTTTTAGATATAAAAAAATAATCATATTATTTGATTGTTTTGTTTATAATCTTATTATCTCCATTAATCGTTCACGCTTTTCATTTCTAATGCCGAAAGTTGAGATATCTACTGTCTCAGAAAACGTACTTAAATAATATTTTGAATGAAACAAGAAAAAACATTGTAAAATCATCGAATTACGATTCACTACATTCATGTATGGCCAAAATTTTAAGCTTTCGACATCAGATATAACCA
The DNA here is from genome assembly GCA_027475135.1 of Bactrocera correcta. Lineage (NCBI taxonomy): Eukaryota > Metazoa > Arthropoda > Insecta > Diptera > Tephritidae > Bactrocera > Bactrocera correcta. The sequence goes on from CM050323.1 coordinate 112,278,064, forward strand.
ATATATACGTATAACTATTTTATAGTCAAAACTCAAAATTTTGTTTCAATATGAGTGGTTTCTATTATATAGTTTTTCCATCGCCTGTAAACTCATTATATGTGAAGTTATGTGTCTTTGTATTTTAGGTGACGATACGTACTATATGTTGAGTTCTCCTTTATTTATATAGCATACAGCCACGATCATAGAAAATGCATTACTATATTATGAAACGAAAACTTTCCTTTATTTTTGCAGATTATTGTATTTATTTGTTTCTCATTAAGAAAAAACGAAAAGGTCGTGACATGGTATTATATTTTTAAGGCTAATGAAATTTTTTTTTGTTGTTTGAGTATATAATACAACCTGCATTTTTCTTATAAAAAATATTTTTGATAATAAAACACTTCAAAAATTTTTTTTTTTCAAAAGTTTATTAGAAATATTTTTCAGAATCTTTCAATATTTTATTAATTTTTCTTTTGCTTTTATTTCTGCTTCAACCCGGCGAGGCATTGATTCAATCAAGTTTTTCAAAGTTTCGAGTGATATTAAATCACACCAAACTGATTAAAATTTATTTTTTATAAGATTTAAGTCGAGACCATTTCGTGGCTAAGAAGTCTTGGAATCTTATTCTGTTCTAGTAAATATTTTATTTAAAATTAGGAAAAGTGGAAAGTTAAATACAGTGTTTTTTAATAGTACCTAATATATTAGGGGACACAATAAAAATTGCACTCATTTTTGCCGTCTACCCTGCCGTTTGTATGGAGTAGGATCGACTTGGAAATTGAACTTTTTACAGTGTAAAAAGTGGTTTTCCATTAACGCCACCAAACTGTTCTCCAAATTTTTTTAATTTTTTGCCGCGTTCACTGTACCGTCAACCAGCTTTAGTTACACAGTCTGGTACGGTACAATTATCCGCAAACCGTTCTACACTTCTGCGCTTCACATACTGCTGATCTTGAGGCTGTAAAATTATGATTTTGCTTTCATCCGAAAACATCACGCTTCTCCAATCTTCCGCAGTTCAATTTCGGTGCAATTTTGCCCACTCTATACGTATTTTTCGCGGTTTTTTTTGCTAGTTTATGTGAAGCTACACCACATTCTCGCAGCCGACCTCTAACAGTGACAGTGGCACTCATTATTTGTGAATAATTGTTCATACATTCTATACTTGATTCGATTCCAGTTTTGAACCGATCTTGTAGCGCAATTCTCTCCAACGTTTTGTCTTCTTACATTGTAGTATTTCTTTTACAACCCGTTCCTTTTTTCCTATCCATCATGACCGAACTGTTGTACGAGTACTTGTCTAAAGTTCTGGACACTGTTGATTTGATACTTTTTATAATTTAGAAATTGCGTGACTGGACTTGTTTGTACTACTTAACGTAATAATTTTCATATTTTCTTTCACACTCAATTTATTTCTTTTTCCATTTTTATTTAAAATTTCGCCCTTTAAATCTGTTAAATCTGTTTTTCACTAATTTAAAATTTAAGGCACAAAGAATTCTTAACGAAAGTTTAACTACAAATTTAGTATAATTCAGTACAACATAACGGTTTTAAAATTAGGTTGAAAAGCAGGAAGAAAAAAAAACGAAACGCACTGGTGATATATTTTAGTGATGCATTTTGTATGATCGTGGCTGTACGTATTCCCAACGTATATCCAACCACTCTTAGCCACATTTTCAATGACATCTTTTGTCAATTTCAGGCGAAAGCAACACATCTGTACTCGTCTGTATATGCGAATATGTGTGAATGTAAGCGCGAACATATCCTTATTAAATGCAACTTAATTGCACACTTTCCTCATTTCGTGCAGCACTCAAGCTAAAAAAGAAAAAATAAAGTAAACAAAACAAAAAAACAAAATTCTCCAGCACTTTTAGCCAACCCAGCCATTGTCCATCCGCCATTTAAAGTCACTTTCCAACAATTATCCTCCATGCATTAAGGCGATAATTGTAATGGTATTGCACCGAGTTGATTGCAGTGACTGTCTTCAGTGTTGTGTAATGATTGTTGTTGTCTTCGTTTGCTTTTTGATTTCGCTCACCACAATGATGCAATGAAGCGCAGAAGAAAACTGCGTTGAAACCGACAAAAAAAAATCGGAAAATTAAAATGTTAATTGGACTTGAAGGTCCCACAGTGCCTTTGCCAATTCAATAGGTAGCAATTTAATCAAGGAATTCGTTTGATTTCACATTGTTGTTGTTTTTATATATACGTATTTTGTGAAAGATTTACGGAAATGCACAGCATTTAACGCTTGTGCCACATGCATTGGTGGCACATTAACTCAGGCATGGCATCCATAGACAAATAAAGCGAAACACTAAATTGTTTTCATACACATTTTTTGAAATTAAAAAAAGTAGTAATAGAATGTGGTAAGTTGAATTTAAAAATACTTGCAATATTTGGTTGCTTAACTTTACATAACAGTCGGCTTAAAATGCGCATCACGCTGCTTAAAATGGCTCGTTAATTTTAATAAAATATTTTGTTGCCACACACGCTGACATATGTATCCTCGCGTGGATCAAAAAAAAAAAAAAAAAAATGCCGCTAGCCCTGTTGGAAAATTTTGGGGTAGAGGTTTTCTGCCGCGACTTTAGCCCGCAAACTGGTTCATTGTGCACTGGTATATTTATATATGTTGTGACATTACTTTTAACATTTTTATACTCAATCTCAATTTTCCCATCTCGATATTAATGTTTTAAATTAAAATTTTTTTTTAGAATTTTTCTTTTGAATAAATTTGGGGTTAAGTCTACTCGATCATTAAGTAAAATTATACATCAATTTTCATCTCTTTGTGTGGTTTAAGCAGCGATCTCAATAAATCATTTATTTAAAAGTAATTTCGCCAAAGGATTCAAACACAATAGTAAGGAGTAGCAAAACTCGGGTGTAACCGAAAATTTTACACTCTCGCAAATTTCAGAGATTAATGTCATTGGCATATTTTTAGGTGTAAGTTAAGCTTTATATTAAACAAGTAAAAACGTTAACTTCGCCTGCATCGAAGCTTTCACACCCATCACGGGTTCAAGTTATTGATCACTTTGTATGGCAGCTATATGATGTCGACCAATTCTACAAATTATCAGCTCTTTGTGAGAAATGGCATGTGCAAAATTTATGATTGATATCTTAAAACCGAGGGACCAGTTCGCATATATACTGATAGACGGACGGACAACTTCCGTACTTCCGTTGTTTTTTACGTGAGTACGTGCCATAAATGCACCTCACGGTGCAGAAAAGCACATAGATCACGACAATGCATTGATCAGTCCCCTAAACAAAATTTTTGCAAGTATTATTTGGTTCCAATTGGTAAGGTGAAAAAGACAATTTTTTCAACTTGGTCAGGTTCGAGGCCGACCTAAAATCTTTGTCATGCTGTGGGTTCGGCACTCGACCGCAATGTGACTTTTGACTGAACTGAATCGGCCACCACGAATCACCCCAATAGGTCAAACCCAGTGAGCAGATTGGAACGATCTTCAAAAGATTACTGTACCCCGTGGTACCAGATTTAAGTCTCTGGGAAGACCTTGTAGCTTTTGCTACTGCCAGCTGTGCACTCATTAAACTCAATGACCAACGACTGGCATAAATGTTTGCTTGAACTTCAAATGTATAATAATATAAGTATACTTGCAGTTCAAGCTGAGTATTATAGCATTATTTCTCTTACATCAGGTACATCTTACTGCAGGCAAACCCTACCCTTTGTCCGCTGGGGGCAGACGTACGGACCACGTCCGGGTTATTTTACATAGGTGGCTGCTGACGACAGTCTTATCCCACGGCACTCGAAAGCACAACGGATCAAACGAATGTGTTTATCAGCGCCCTGAAAATGTCAAGCAATTTGAAATACCAATTGGCAGTGTCGAATGAACACTCTGACCACCCTGGTAAGGTTCGAGGCCCAGCTAAACACAGCCAACTCAACATACTATTGACAAAATGTCGCACTTGGATTTTAACCACAATCTCCACGATACTACCTGAGATCTTAGTTCCCAAGATCAGGTTGGAGATATCTCCAAGGACTCCTGTTCCGTGGGGTTAAGTCTGCGGTCGAACCTCGTAGCTAAAACTATTACCAATTGAGCTTCCATACTGTTCTGGAATTATAACCAGGGGTTGGACCCCATACCCACATTGCACGAACACACCATAAACAAATGAAGCCCAGTTAAATGCCTTCGTCGTTTAAACAACTCACGCACAAACGATCCTTAAAGTTCGGCATTCCGAATAGTGGAGACGGATGAACACTCGGACAGAGCTAAATCGACTCAGTTCGTCAAGCTAATAATTTTCACACACATTTTGTAGCGTATCTGATGCTTCCTTCAGTTTGCTATAGACCACCTGGAAAATTTTATATACCCTTTTCAAGATATCCATATTTAAAAGTATCGCCAGCATTTTTTACTTCCGGTTTCAATAGTTAGGGCAAGAGTAAGTCCTTTCTAATATTAGATTTTTACTCCAAAAGTCAACAAAATTCTCTCAAGGCTGTGTGCACTTTTCATGCTTATGTATATAAAGCAGACAATGCGTTTCCCATTCAACCAGCCAAAAGTTGAAAAGCTGTCTGAAAATGGTTTAAAAATTTTCATATAATTTCTAGAATTTTTTTTTTTTAGATTGGCTTGTAATAGGCTGAATCTGTCCTGTAAAAATATCAGCTCCTTGGATAGCATAAAGTATATAGTCTTCAGCGGATTAATTATGTATAGTATATCATGATCCTGTCCCAGTGCCCTTTGAACTTTTTTTGCGGAATCTTAAAAATTTGGTACGTAATATTGTTTTAAGTTTTTCTGTAAAATTCTCAATATTTTTTTCGAAAACTGTACTAATATTTGGTATAAAAATAAAGAACTATAGAGTATCTACTTTTCGAAACCAGTAGTCTACTTTGAAGGTTCGGTTGAATTATTTCAGATACATCTCTAAGAATCTCTGAAATACTTTTTTACAGCAGTCGCCTTTTATTGGGCAGTGTTTAACCATAATTTCGGAACCGAAAACAACATTTTATTTTCCATTCGAACCTTTCCTTTACTAATTGGACTTTTGTTACACTCGCTCTTTGCTTTGTTTCACAAAAATCAGCTACAATTTGTAAACATTCGAACTGACATATTCATATCTCTGCAGGGCTTGAACACAGAAATAAAGTGTAAGCGAACTTTTTACGAGCATGTACGAATCTGTACATTCCGTCATGCTCTCACATAACAGTGCGAATTGATGCATCGTGACGCAAGCCACATTTTTTCACAGCTGTGTGAAGCTTTTAACGGTAATAATACTAAATCCAAATGCTTGCAACAGGTTTTTTTTTGTGTGTAAATAAGTGCATATGAATGTGAAATACTCACAGCCTGCTCGGAACAGGTCTATATAAAAATAGTTTGCTATAAAAAAGTGCCGGATTATATGCACATACGAGTATAACATATTTATGCAGGAGTTTAACTGCTGTCGAAATACGAGTAGTTGAGACTTTTCAGCAGCGGCAAGCACTCGAAAGGGCATAATTGATATTTAACATAAGTCCGAATTTCTTTGGTAGCTCGTTTTCTTCTATGGATTTTGTGTACGGAAAAGTATTGATAGAGCTTTACTGGTATTATGATATTATGCTGAATTTATTGGATAACATTTAATTTGCTCTTTTTTGTCGAGTTTTGTTCAACATCCAATACGTTCGCCTGCATCTAATAGAGGATTTTCATTAATTGGTGGAAGGTAAATGTATTTATGGAATATATATTGAATAAAATCTTGGCACGGATCTCTCTTCTAAATGAATAGATAATATAAATTACACTCTTTCGGTAGTCTTCAGTTGATCCACCCCTCTCACAGCAAACGCATATTAGCTGATCTCTTCATCCTTATATGTAGTAGCTGAGAGAAAGTTCGGGCGCATCGTTCCACGTATTTATCTCGTTGGTTTGATTATAATCTTTATTCAGATCCGAAACCAGTAATATAATTTTCTGTACTATAATGCCGGACATGCCATTTGCAGAATTCCTAAACCTGGTTATTCAGAGTTGACAAACATGTACAATACTTAGTCGGACCTGGAGATCTTATTTATTCTAATTTTAACGAAAGGTTATTTTGTTTAGCAAGTTGGCCAGAAAGTTGGAAACAAAATATTTGCAGACCAGTTACCTAATCTTAAAAATAGCCCACTAACTAGGTGCTTCCTTGAGTCGAATTGGTTATCGATGAGTGAGCTGCTTATTGTAGTTGCATATTTTTTCCCGTTCTTTCGACATTTCTCTTCAGCAAAGTTTGCCATTTTTTCATGAAAAGATATACGATCCAACAGTGAATCGAAATTTTTAAAATTTGCTATCGAAATTCGAAGTCAGTGACCTCAGCTTTAAGAGTATTGCCCAATTTATGGTCGTCATATTCGTTCTGTATGATCAGCAATTGAGCGTCAGTGTAAAAATTTGAATCCACAGGCGTAGTACAAAATGATCCCGTGCTAGTGAGACAAAGAAGTGCCCTGAGCGTCAAGAATATTTGCTGCCGTTAGCGCATCAATTAATGGAGACCCAAATCAGTCTCTCACGTGTTGCTCTCAAGCGTTGGGCATCTCTGGGGACGTCGTCGTGTTTTTTACGAAAAGATCTTAATTTCGTATGTTTGTGAATTGGGCTGAAAAACAACCTGAAAACGATCCGGATTTTCATCAAAAAAATCGTCTTCAGCCATCATTTCTGGCTGAATAGTTTGGTCAATAAGCAAAATATGCATTACTGGACAGGCATGATTTACACATACTCATGAGTCACCATTGCATCTCGAAGATTTTACGGTTTGGTGTGGTTTATGGGTCGGCGGGGCATTGAGCCGTTCTTCTTCCGTGATGAACAAGACCGGAACGTTACTGTGAACGTGAATCGCAATGATAACCGAATATTTTTGGCCCAAAATTGGGTGACATGGACTTGGACAATATGTGGTTCCACCAGGACGACCCCCACAAGCCACACAGCGAATTTCACATTCGATTTTTTAAAAACCCAAAGGGTTAGGTGAACGTGTTATCTCACGAAATGGCACAGTCAATTGGCCGCCTTGGTCATCGTTAGACTTTTTTTCTATGGGGTTATGCCAAGTCTATGGTCTCTGCCAATAAACCAGCGTCAATTGATGAACTTCGTAGGAATATAGAATGTGAAAATGCAGCAGTATCGGCCGATTTATGCTTGTCACGATGGCCTAAGGTAACAATGAAGACCTGATCAGTTTTTTCAGTATTAGGTTCAAAAAAAAAAAAAAGAATTTGAGTTGAGTTAACGTTACAATAAATCACGTGAGCTCTTAAATGTGAAGAGAAACCTCCGAAATTTTCCTTATTACAACGAAAGCAATTTGACTTTCTTTAAAGTTTGTTCAGGCGAATAAAAATCCGTTTTTTGGTTACATGTAAAATGGCATGCAACAATGTATGAGTGTGGGGGTGTGGCTGAGTCTTTTACGCCAAACTAATTTCAACTTCCAGCAAAGGCGGCTAAACGATTCAGACTTTCTAGTCTTATGGCACGGCTCAGAGCGATTTGCGGAAGTTTCAATCTCTTTTTCCACATTCTCCAACGCAAAAATTCATCAATACTTTAAGTGGCATGTGTGGGTATGTATGCAGAGCACTGAGTTGAATGCACGCATGCAATCACGAAAACTTTACATGCGTGTATTTGTAGGTGTGCAAGTTTTGGGTTTAAACTTGAAAACTCTTGACTGTGGAGCGACACATCGTGCAAATTTCAGTCAGCTCAGTTGAAATTGAACTAAATTAAACTGCGTGCGCCGCTGCCGCGCTCGCAGCACCAAAACGTCAGCGCCGCCAGCACTGCAGGCGACACAACCCAACGCATTGCAAGGCGGCGCAGCGCAACGCGTGGCAGTTGTTGCACGCACCGAATGTGTTAATTTGAAGTTCAGCATAATGAAAACAACTTGCCAAAGAAAAGCTGGAAGAAAAGTTTTCCATTCGCCGCTTGCCACCCGCCGTCGTTGCAACGCACTCAGCTGCCAACGGTGAATGAGAATTTTCTTCGAAAAAGGAAATGAAATTGGCATGAAATAACGTCGGAAGAAGTGTGCGGCAGCAGTGGGTGAAGACTTAGAGGCGTAAAATAAACAAACTGCAAGAGATTCACCAGAATTTTTAAATAAATTTTTTTTATTGGCAAAAAGTGAAAAGTGCCCCCCCCTGCCGAGCTAATTGAAGGCGGTGGGAAATCTTTTCCCGGAGTGCTGGCAATAAGTACAGAATTGGGTTTAAAAGGGTAATTGCAATTGGAAAAAATAAGAAACCCGGCGTACTATTAAGAACAGTTATATGTGCCTGCCGTTTTCCCTTTTTAATTAGCGCGGCACACGCCTAACTGTATATGTGACCCAAATGCAAGCAGTGCGGTCCATATATAAATATTTATAAAAAGTATGCACATAATTTACTATTACATGTATTATATACATGTGGAGGACTATAGCGATTATAGTGAGTGTGTTGCTAAAGTCCATCACCTTGCGCTTTAGCTAATGTTATCCGATAGAAGTGAGGGAGGGACATTCCACGCAAAAGGGTCTCTCCGAGCTTCAAAATCTATTATAACTACCATTCGTTATTTACTTTTAAAATATTCAGGCTTAAATCATCTATAGATTTTGGTAGAGAGATTTAGTCTAAAGGGTCACAGATATGGCTTAGCTTAAAAAAAAGGGCGCGTGAAGTTAAATACAAGTATTTTGGAATAGATATAGATTCTGAAATTTGATACGATAAGGACTACATGTTTTTTAGAAGTTAAAATTTTTTGTTCGGCCCAGTTTTATGACAGCTATGAGCTAGTGAGACTCGATCTAAACAATTTCTTCGGAGATGACACCATTGCCTTATTTTAATAAACGATGCCAGATTCCGTGAAGATATCTCGCCAAATGTAAAGGCTTTCCATACAAACTCTTAAATCCGATTGTTCAAATGGTATGACAGCTATATGCTATAGATTTTTGCTATCGGTGGTTTCAACAAATTAGCAGCTTATTGTTTAGAAAAGCACGCGTGCAAAAATTTTACCGATAAATCAAAAGCTTCTTTAGAGGCAGGCGAACATGGCCAAATAGACTCAGCTCGTCTTGGTGTCATTTATATATAGAGGCATATATTTTTTTTTTTAGGATCCCCGACGTTTACTTCCAGGTATTACAATTTTCATAGCAAACAAAGAAAAAAATATTGAAAAAGGAATATATATGGAATAATTATTTTTATCTTGACTCCATATGATCCAGGAACTGGAGAATCCAAATTTGTCTGCAAAAGAAGTGTATTCTTAAAGTTTCTACATCCAATAGAAACTGCTCCATAAATCAGGTTATTTGCGAGGAGAGGATCAGTGTCAAGTATGCTAATAAGGGTGTTTGAGAAACTCTCCGTTACAAAGCAGGGTTGTGTCTTCAGTTTTTAAACACATGTAAATATGACTAACATCGGTTTTGTGCGAAGGGTGTTAAACACCATAGTGTTTAGTAAACTCGAGTTTATAATATAACTTGAATATTCATGTAGGAAGAATTTGTTTGGTGTTAGACTTCAAAGTCTTGAAAAGATCTGGGAAGGAGGGTTTAATGTTTTAAAATCCAAAGTGTTTTGTAAACCCGAGTTTATAGCACAATATGAACGTTTTTTTTAGGAAGGGTTTAATGTTAAACTCTAAAAAAGCTTAGTAAACCCGAGTTTATAGCACAATATGAACGTTTTTGTAGGAAGGGTTTAATGCTAAACTCCAAAAAAGCTTAGTAAACTAGAGTTTATAGCACAATATGAACGTTTTTGTAGGAAGGGTTTAATGTTAAACTACAAAGTTTTTAATAAACTCGAGGTTACAGCACAATAAGAACGTTTTTGTAGGAAGGGGGTTTAATGTTAAACTCCAAAGTGTTTTGTAAACCCCCAGTTTTTTAGCACAAAATGAACGTTTTTGTAGGAAGAGTTTAATGTTAAACTACACAGTTTTTAATAAACTCGAGTTTATTAAGGAAGGGTTTAATGCTAAACTCCAAAATGCTTAGTAAACCCGAGTTTATAGCATAATATGAACGTTTTTTTTAGGAAGGGTTTAATGTTAAACTCCAAAATGCTTAGTAAAACCGAGTTTTTGACACAACACATCAGGAATAATTTTTTTTTCCCTTTGAAATGCAATAATATATGCGTTTTTTAAACTCTCGTACATATATTACATACGTATATAGCGAATCAATACTTGAATCTTGTTTCCCCTAGTTTGGCAATTCAGTGCCTGTAGAGCAAAGACAATTTTAAAACATGTGCTAGTTTTTATTAGCTTTGCGCTTGTGTGAAGTATTTAATGCTAACTCCAAAATGTACATTAAACTCGAGGGTTTTTTAAGCAATGTGAACGTAATATAACCTTAATGCCAATATTCAAGCAGTTTAAGTCTGATTTGGGCGACTAAGTTCTAGTTGTTGAAAAAAGTTTTTTTTTCTAAAACCCCCAAAGCGTTTAATAAACTTAGTTTAGAAGAAATGTGAACGTATTATAAGTAATTAAATTCCCTTTACCCCATACAAAAAAACAAAATAAAAGTAGGTAATACGATAAAGAAATTTCGTTCGCCGCGACTTAAGGTTTTTGGGTTTCCAAAGCATAAACCCTACTCAATTAGAGCTTCATTAAAATAATTGCTATTAAGGGAGATATGGTTAGAATAGGTTGGTTCAAACGTCTCTTGGCCGCGAACTAGTGTAAGTTGAGTTAAAAAGTTTCAGTACAACTCGGTTCGTTTGCATCTCGGGATCTCAGCTTCATTTGAGGGGTAAAATTAATTACTCAGATTCATTATTTGAATGTAGTCGTATCGTTATCGATAGTAAAGCTGAGAGGAAAAGAGAGAACTTTGGTATATCTCGCTTTAAGCTCAAGCGACTTCCATGTCATTGCTGAAGGCAACCAAACTATATCTTGACTACCAACTTACTACCGTCCATTACCAGGCTTAACGCTACGCATAGTGCAGAGGTGTATGTCTGTATGTGCGTACAGTGTGGGACTGCGTTAAGTTACAAAGTATCAGTCATATGCCTCGTAAAATAATAAACTGCACGGATAAACAATTTTGCTTGTCAAGTTGAACTCAACGAAATTTCCATCAGTTGACGTGCGATAGCTGCTCTTTGTTTGCACACACATACACATACATCTATAGAAATAAATACTAACAAGCGCCGCAGCATTGTAGCGTGGGTGTGGTTGTGTGTGTGTGCGGGGCTTGCACTAAGTGCACTTGTCAGAGCGTTTAAAAACGAGAAGCCGCTTTTGCTTGGTTGTGTCAAGCTTTGCCACCACTGCACCCGCTCCTGCGATGTTCCTTCTCTCTCTGTTGCTCCTGCTGCTGCTGTATGCCTTTGTGTGCCACGGCACAGCGCTACGCACGCCACACAACGGCTCACAACCGCACACTGACTGCTGCTGTCTAGCAGCAGAGCTGACGTTTTGACAGCAACAAACAAGGCTAAATAACACATAAAACCGAAAAGTGTGCTTCTACTTGTACATTTTGATGGTTTTGTTAATGTGGGTTGTTTTGCTGCCACCGCCGCTGCCACCTCAGTTGCGTTCGTTGCAACTGCCGCCGCTGCCTTTGTTTCGCAATGCGGCTTGGTGAGTTGTTGTACAATGCAAATCGCTCGTGTGCAGCAGCAGGACTCAGCCGGTGGCATATGACCGGCAGGCATGCAACTCTTCGCCGTTGTTTTTTTGTTGTTATCACCATTATTGTTAGTGTGGCATGCCACTTCGTCAAATGACCAAGTGTAGTGGTGTTGGCGGTGTTGCTGGTGCTTAGCCAAATCCAAAGGCCCGGAAAAAAATCAAAATCACAACAACAAATTGCTTACAATATGCTGTTTCTGAGCGATACTCACTTTGAGAAAATTTAAAAATCACTTAACGGCACAAAAGTGACATCCTCCTTTGGAAAGGTTGCCACCGGTAGCGGGTGCGATGTGGTAGCCTGCAGTACACTGTTGCATCGCGTTCACTTTATACATGTCAGTGCTTAAATATTACTTGGGGATTACATAGTTTTTGTGGAAGTGGGCTACCAGCATGAGCTGAGGCTTTCTAACGGAAAAACGACGAGTTAGTGTTACGGTTTTGAGCGATGGTTTTCTTAATAAAAAATGTTGACATTTTAAAAAGCTGAGTTTTTATTGTTATTGTTCTTTTCTGTTTTTGCTATTGCTTTACTACCTTTTTCTGTAGCAGTGGTTTGTTTAGTGTGGTTGTGGTCACTGATTTTTTATGCGAGCAAAAAGTCGTGCGGCAGCCCTTTTGGCACAGTATTTGCTGCCTCTTGCCAATACTATGAGCCTGGATTTGATGTCAGTTCCGACTTAATATCCTCTTTATGATGATAACTTGGAATGGAATGGAAACCTTTGATAGTTTTACTGAGAAAAACTGCGTCTCGTAAAATCAGGCACAAAGAGTTGGGTTAGGTCGTAGGTTAGGTTAGGTCGTTACCCAAAAGCTCCTTAAAATGCCCCAACTCATAGCTTGACGAAACGTTATGAGCTTACCAAAAATTTATTTAGTCGACTAATATAAATCACTTCGCTAGGTTCTTCAAAGGTGTATCTACCGAGATATTTCCATCTAAGTCTGGCAAAAGCCGTACAATAAAGAAGAAAAAGTTGAGATGATTTCACCTCGCCTTTCTTCATACTATGTAGCTTTTGGATAGTGTCCATACAGAACCCCTGCATTAGCTACGACATAGACTTTGCTAAGGAAGAACTTTGTAATAGGGGACAAAAAACTCAAATTCAAAGAGCACATGAAAAATAACGCAAATAAAATATATAATGCTTCATCTTGAATGATGGCAAATAAAGGCTGCGCACGTTCCAGCCGACGATTTTTAATAGCTATGCCGCTCCAATATGGATACAGGTGATAGACAGAAAATCGTATGTTAGACATAATTGGTGTACAGTGCATAGGCTTTGTACAAATCGTGTGCTTTCCGCATCATATCAAACGACGCTGCTGAGGTATTAACCAGTCCGCCGTCGATTGACATTCCGGGAGAATTCGCGAGAATATACAACTTATCAGAGACGTCTATTGTAGTAAAAAGAGAGGAGAGAATCAAATCATCACAATGTGGCAGCAATGGTGATAAACTTCATGCAAAAGACGGTGGACCCAGAGATTGATTCCGGACATACATTCGTAGATGGATAGACAACATGGGGACCTGGATCTGCACCCTTACTAAGTTGCAAGGCTGCTTTACTTGTAGAAGCTATCTATATAAAAAATCGTCATGACTTTAGTCCATATCTCAACACGTACTCTATCAATGCCCTCGGTTTTCAAGTGTAAGGGAAAAGCTGAAATCCACACTTGGAGGTAGTCTCACTGTGGAAACTTTGATTGCACTTATGTGTGAGTCCTCTGTAAAATAGAAAGCTGTCAGCAAAGCATCAGCTCTGATTTTGATAAGACTGTAGGAGAGAAATGAGATGGGAGTAGGCTCGGTTTAGCGGATTAAAGTCCCGCACTCCGGCTTCCGATGCTTCCTCCTACTATAAAAAAAATATTTTTGACTAAAAGCAAGTAGTTTGGGGGACCTTTTATGGTTCATCTTGGGACAAAGAGATCTCACAGTCGCACAAATTCTGTTTGTTGACCTACTACTACCAAGCTTCATGGAGGTCCGTAGGTCCAGCGACAGAACGCTCTCAATCGGATGATTCTTACTAGGCTACCCCTCTCTTCTTTAAATAAAATTTAGAAAAGCTATATTTTCAGCACCAGAAAATGTAATTTTCGAAAAAATCTTCGAAACAATTTTTCAGAGCAACTATCTACCTACTTCAAGTCCAAAACTTGTCATAGCAAGAGCGGATGTTAAAGCATCGCCCGCTTTAAGCTGTTCTCTGAGAAAATTTCCAACAATTTTTCGATGAGTTTATAAAAAGGAAAATATTTCCTTTGATAAGTTTGACAATTACAAATAAGAAGGTTTCTTCTAGTTTCCTGATAAGCTGATAGTACTAAAATTGATAGTTAATTAGTTAGTTAGCTTAGATACTGAAACAATAGTTTTTAGAACATTCACTTCAGTTCAATTAGGCGAACAGCGCTTGAATCAAAACTCTCTTCTGCGAAACAATGAAGTCGTTCAATGACCTTCTATGTGAGTGGGAAGAAAGGCTTACTTACGTTTCTTTAACTCCACTTACTTTTCAAGAGCTAGAGTTTCTATACCAAGTTCTGTACTGTACTTACCAATATACCAAAAGTCTGAGGGAGTCATTTTTTTATTTTCTAAAAATTCAGTTCTCAACAGCTGAACCGCTTAATTTTGAAACCGTTTCATTAAGAATTTCTAAGAACAACATGCTCTTTGTAGCTAGCTATGTAACTTATGGAATTTCCCAAAATAGCGCAGCAATTCCTCATTAAATGTGCGTGATTACTAGAAAATCGATTTTCATGTCGGCATACGCATGTAAGTCAGTGTGTGTGTGCACATTCAACGTAAAACTTCACTCATACAACAGTTTACTCTTAGCTCGGCAATAAGCTAATAAACACAAGCATTTCCCAATTAATAACTCAAACGTAGCGGAGTTAAGTAGAAGCGCTAAACTTGGCCATAATTTTCAACTAACCGATGCCGTCAACAGTAACAACAACAACAACAATAACTTACGACCAGGCCGAGAGCTACTCAGTCAGTTGGGCTGTCCAACCCACTCTAACACTGGCGCCTGCTGACCGTGAGCCAAGTGGTGGCGAGCTAACGGCGCTGCGGCGGCAGCAAATGCTGGCAGTTGCTTCGAAGTGGCTAAGTTGTCGGACGGGGTGTTTGTATGTCGGGGTGTGGGCGCTCGCTGGCGCAGTGTGGCGCTTGTGCGTGGACACCACACACTGATTGCCATGACTACAATGGGCCACTACAATAACACCTATAGTATACTATAAGGACCACCACACAGGCGCGCTCTAACACCCATTCAAAAGTCACATACTCACACACACAAGCGCGCTTAGAAAAAGGTATTGGCGCTGCTAAATACGAAGCGTTTTTGCCTACACTTCCGCCAATACATTTATAAGTGAGAGAATGCAAGCAGCCATTGCTGTTGTTGTTGTTTGTTGTTTGTGTTGGTGGTAGTGTGTATGCGCTTGCAACTAAATCGAATAGTTGAAAGAAATATTTCGAGTAGAAAAGCGGAATTTTTACAGCGTTCCTACATTTCCCTCGAGCTGGCGGCGGGTGCAGGCGGCGGCGCCAATAAAAGATTGCAAATTTTATTAGAAAATGTGTGGGTCTGTTGCAGCGGGGCGGACGTGAGTGTACCGAAGAGCGCGAGTGGAAAGGAAGTGCGTCGGTTTAGAAGCGTTTTGTGTTGTGATTCTTGTTGTTGTCGCCGCATTGCTGCTCTGTCACACATTTACAAAGAAAAAAAAAGCCAAAGTAAAAGAAGAAAAAAATCAGTGCGTGCCCATTAAAGACGTGTATGAAGCGAGCGCTTGGTTATTTCCAAAAAAAAAATTAACAAAAACAAAATTGTTGCGCGTCGCGGTCCAGTGAAACGCCAAAGTGACACAAGCAACGCGTAAAACTGCAATCGAATTGTTGTGGCCGAAATCGTTGCAACATTCGATGGCAAGTGTGGCACTATAAGCAAGGGGTGTGTGAAGTGGGCGCGTTGCGCGTTGCGCGTCGTCAATTTTGTCAACTTTAGTGTACTTTGAAACAGTAAACGCGTTTTTTCGGCATTATTTTCTGCTGTCACTACGAAACTTCTTCAGTTCGCGAGTTTATTGCGCTTGAAAGAAAAGGCTTAACTTTATAAGATATTTTACAAGTTTTAGTGCTGCCACTCGTTGGCTCTGGGGAGTCGCCGATAAATGTTTGTGTGCGTTAGAAGAAAACTTTGCTTACAGATAGACAGGCAAACATATATACATATATATATAAGTATATATATATATGCCTTACATATGTACGTGTGTATGCGCAGTCCAAAGGCATGACGAGTCATTAAGTTTCTTTCTAAAATCAATTATTCTAGTTTTGATACCTTCAATAATTTGCTTTGAAAAATTGCGTTATAAAATTTAAAGAAAAATTAGCGCTGTTTGAAATGCTTATCTAAATTGCTCATTTGTTGCTTGCTAAGTACAACAAAAACAATAGCTATGTTGGTTTTTCTCATGCCACTGTTATTACTTAAGAGCCTCTGCAGCTTTCTCTCTTGGAAAATATTTGTGTGTTTGTGTGTACAAACAGCGCTCAGCAAAGCCAACGTATTGTCTGAAGTAAAAATTATAAGTGCATAATTTTCTTTACTAACTTTTGTCGACAAGTGTAACCGGTTATTCCAGCCATATGTTGACGCCATTAGCACTGTTCATCACAAAATGTCTGCCTTGGTTGAGAGAGTGACGTATGCCACTTTTATGTGAAAAGTTTCATTTGCGAGGTTGGAAATGAGAAATGAAGGATTATCACCGCTGCATGTGACTAAATCGGTGCGAGTCTTTTCGGTATCTATAGAATAAAAACAAAAAAAAAAAAGTATTAACTTCAGTTGCACCGAAGCTATTATACCTGTAACAGGTGCTTTTCTTATACCAAAAAAGGGTATGAAATATCTTCATAATGATCCGCCAGCTTCAATGTCATATAAGAGTGGTCCGATCTACAAAATCATTTCAGAGAGTGCAACTAATGAATGAGGCCTGTGCTAAATTGTGAGAAGATGTCTTGCCAAATAAAAAGTTATTCCGCACGAGAACTTGATTTTTATCGAACAGTTTGTATGGTAGGTTATAGAGATCCGATACCGCCGGTTTCAGCAAAAGAGCAGCTTCTTGAATAGAAAAGGACGTGCATAAAATTTCATTTTGATACTTCAAAAATTGACGGACACTCTTTCCTTAACTTTTAAGTTTCTTTGGATCATTCACATCATCGAATTCTGAACTGTGGATTAGTGGAAAGTGGCAAAGCGGGCCATATCGCGTTTTGCTATCCAAATAAATGACTACATCTATGAAAGAGACTACACTTCGCAGTAGTAAATATAATATAATGATAACATAATTGTTCTGCATTGGAGCTATCACATCGTACGACAATCGAATCGACGAAACCTAACACTCTCCCCCTCTAAATCCACAGTCACCAATTTCGACTGTCAATAACATTTGAGGTGTGACATTCGACAGCTTGTGCTTCTTTACTCCTCACATGACCGTGTTTATTGCCAAAGTTCAGAATTGCAATAAAATCCTCAAGGCGCCAGCAGCACATGCGAAAAATTTCATGGAAATTATCCTTGCAGTCAGCTGCTTGAAGCGTAGCTGTCCAATAGGAGCATCAAGAGATCCTTCCTCAACTACTTACGTCGACGTCATAAGACAACACGGCAATCAGATTTCAGACTCAGCTAACTTCAGGCATGCATTGACCGCCATTCACAGTGGAGCCATAAGCAGCTTTACCAACTTCCTCTCAATGAATGGCGTCAAACTACCACCCATTGAAGGCGATGAGCTCGAGTTGCTGCGATAATCGAGAATTGCGCAGCTTCGTTTTGAAAACTGTAGCAGGTTAAACTCCTACTTATCCATAATCGACCCCCACATACCAAATATATTCCAGCATGCAACGAATCATGACACTAACTATCTCTTTGCATGCTCAGCTAACCTTATGCATCTGACACTCACTCGCTATGGTCCGACTCCATAGAAACAGCACGTTCCCTGGACCTCATATGGTTATGCAGAATGATGTTGAGTACAACCATCAGCTCCATCAAAAGCAGATTTTCGAACCGTTTGATATCAGACGAGGTTGTAAACAGGGTGATTCATTTTCTTGCGTCGTCTTCAATATAATGTCGGAAAAAGTGATACGTGTCTGAACCCTAATGGCACTGTCTACTTTAAAATTGCAATGCTTCTGGGAGGCCTTAACAAACAGAGCCACAAGCGCAGACTCTTTCAACCTAGAAAAATAATATAAGCAGAAAAAGATTGGTGATAAAGTACCTGGAAGTACATAAAATACCTCGTATCTTGGGGGCTACGTCACTGTTGCCAATTATACATTTGAAAAAGTAAAGGTTTTTGTATGTTTCGGAACCATCTTAAATTCCACCCATAATCTTAGCTGGGCTATCAAGCACAGAATCACTCTTATCAACCGGATCATGAACAATAAGGCACCGAGATGAGAAAGCTTTTGAAGCATTCGAGAGAACTGTTATCCACAAATGATAGAAGCAAATGTGAAGGTTTGTGTTCTTGGCTCAGACTGACACACTGACACTGGTTATAGTGCCGAAAAATGATTTTATTTTTAAATCGTGTATTTATTTCCTTGTAGCGAACGGTTGTTTATAACAAATGGCTGCTATGCAGATGCTTCCTCAAGTACTAAAGCCTTAATTTTATCTGTTTTGTGCAGAATTTGAAAACAGTTTTTCGTAACTCCAACATTACGCTGAGAAAAAAATGATTGGTGCAAGAAAAATCTTACTGGTAGAAACATATTTTTTCACCATTACTCACCGCAATTGAGGCTTCTTTTGTATGCACTTATGGTATTTGCAGTGCCTTTCGTTTCCTTCCGGTTTACATGCTTTCGCTTACTTCCTTTTCTGGAATAAGAAACGGAACTTGTCGTTGAAAAAAAGAGTGTGTGTAAAGAATCAACGCCTCAATGAGTTTAAGAAAGGTAAACACTTACCCACTTGAGGCCTTTAACCTAATAAATAAACCGGTGTGAACCTAAGTGCATCCGTATGTAATCAAACACCGGTGTAAAAAACGCATGTGCATGTGTGTGTCGGCACTATAAGTTTGGGGACCAAATGCCGCAAAATGAACATTGAGCGGTGAACCATACACACACGCACACAAATGCGCCACAAAACGTCAACAACCCACAACCGACAACAGCAAACAAATGTGTCATATCCATAAGTGATGCTCAAAGAGTCGTGTGCCACCAACATGCAGCACACATTTATGCATATGTATATGAGCTTTGGTGAGTGTGTGAGTATGTAGCGGGCGTCGAGTGCCAGGTTGGCATGAGAGACGCACGCCAATGCCTGTCAACCACGGAGAGTAGTGTATGTCTATGTGTGTATGTGTGTGTTTGTATGTGCTTGTGGAGGACTCCATCGGGCTGTGAAAAATATTATAACAAAATGTAAGGGCAACACTGACTAAGCAAACACTCCCATTGATGGTCCACAGCATCGCAAACAAGGCAATAGGCACGCTCAGGTGCGCACAAGCTCTACGCTGGCACAGAGCGACGCAGTGATGGGCTGGTGGTTGTGTTGGCGGCTCGCATAAATGGGGTGCGCATTGATGGTGTTGTGATGCCACCTTTTTGTGACGCTGTGATGTCTCGTAACGAAAGTGGCATTTTAAGTAGCATTTCAATTAAGTGTTAAGTGGGGAAACCACCGACAGCTGCGCCACGCAACGTTCGGTGTAAACACCCACACACATACACATACATATGTATAGTATTATGTTCTGGCAATCGTTTGCATTTGCTAACCACACACACATGCGCACAACTGAGTTTGCGGCGCAGGCTGTTGGACATGTGGCAGTTAGTGTTGCCAACTTATGGGTATGTGACATATGTGCGCATGCATATGTGCGGGTGCGTGTGTGTGTATTCTATTGTTTGCTTGGGTTATTTGTGCAAACATTACAACATGTTTGCGCTTTTTCAACTCAAATTGGTAGATGTGGCATGTAGTTGTTGCTGTGGTTATTGTTGCTGCTATTGTAACGCCTGTTGTTGTTCCTATTATAAGTGCTGTTGTTGTTGCTTTTGCTGTTGCTGCTATTGTAACGGCTGCTGCTGTTGCTCGGTTGTTATTGCGATTATGGTGAGGGGTTAGCTAAAATGACAGCTGTCAGTTGTTATAGAAATTTGCCACTCCGCAACACATACTACTCAAAACACATACGCACTCACACACACGCAATTGAACTCATGTGGTTCACACCCTGACTCTGTTGTTGAAAGGCTGACACTCACAACCACACAAACATACACATTTTCATAAGCATATTTTGCCCAGCTTTTGCTGAAAACATCATACAAAAATGTCTGCATGTGGGTGTGTGTGTGTGTGTGCCCATGTATTATGCATGTGTTGGAACGTTCAGGTAACAAGCTAATGCAAATGCCAAAGTTTGGTTAGTAACGAGTTGTCTAAATGTATAAACATATTTAGTTATGTATTTGCCTAGTACATTACACGATGTTGTGCGGTGCGTATACGCAACCTATTTGTAAATCTATCAGCTTTTACAACTGTTATTGTAGTAGTGGTCGATTTACACAGTTGTAGCCTATGGATTAACGTTCGTTGGACTCTGCATTGGACCGAGTAACAAATGAAGAATATTAATGCGTCCAGGCTTTGAAATTCCTGATAACATTAGGGTAGGTTTATATTTTTGAAAATGCTTCCATATTTTGCTTAATTTCTGATAAAATTGTAACAATGGAATTTGGGTAAGAAGGAAATTTAAAGACATAGGTCTATACTTGATGTTTGGTGTGCATTCGATGTTCGAATTTTGGTGTACAGACCCCTCAGTTAGAGAACCTGTCGGCCATTTATAATTCCTAATGTGTTTCTGATAAGAAAAGGTTGTTGTAAAAACTGAACATACTTCTAAGAACTTGTTAGTGTGGGAGCGCTATATCCTGTAACACATTTACAGTATTTGCGCAGTATTTAAGGTAATATTATCATATTGCATTACCTCAAGATTGTTCTTAGAAACAGGGAGGTAGTGGATGTAGCGGCTGCTGGGAAGCGGGCGCATAAACACAGGATTTCAGGCCAAAAAGGAATTTTGGGAAATAAAATAGCTGATGAGATTGTCAAAAATGCCATCCTACTAGCTACGCAGCAAGTAAATGAAATCAAATCATTCTTAAAGGTCGCAAAAAGCGTTGACGTCCTGTATGATCAATACTTCAGCTCAAATTAAACTAAGCCTCCATCTGACATTATTAGGTACCAGGAGGTCCATGTCATGTCAGCCTGCCAGTATAATTTAACATAACCTTCGATTGGAGTCTTGTCAGAAAGGGTCTACAATATCGGAAGATTTCAATGTTGGTTCTGAATTTCGGCAGATTAACGTTTGTAGAAGTTAGTTTGCAATTCCAATTCCAATTTCACCTTATTTTGTGTGATCTCAGCCAAAAATTTTCGCCTTCTGATATATTTTGTATAGAGTTCGTACTTAAGTTAGCTTATGATGTCTTAAATTTAGGAGATAAAATATGCGGACTTCTAAAATGTATTAGCCGTGTATAGGCTTATGCGTTTAAAATAATAAAATTAATATATGGTTGTAGGAACCCCGAAATATCTACCCTGTCTGAAGATATGGCTAACTGATTTGGTAACTTTAGCAACCTGGCGTTATATAACGACTGGGAGGGAAACCAACAAGAACATTTCTCAAACAAATTCCACTCAAATTATTATTGCAGCTTCTTAGAAATAATAGATATATTTGATAGTACTTATCATGTGTGGATTCAGTGATTCATCAGTTACCCGACACTGCTTCAGTTTAATGGAGAGAAAAACTTGAAGCATAACACTTCACTGCAGATATCCACATTAACCTCAAAATCAGATTTGTTCGTACCTCTCTAGCTGCAATTATCGCTCTTCAGGTAAAGATAGTAGCATTTGCATATATGTATACCACATTTTTTTTGTTCATCTGAACTTCATTGCAATGATTACTGCAGACATGGTAGAGAATAATTAACCAATAGAAAATTAATCGTTGAAAAGATAGGAATATTGAATAAATAAATTCTATCTTTATTCTATGGATTTTCTATATACTCTCTAATTTATTAGGGAAAATGTTTTGACTTTGAAATGTATGGCTAGCTGAGACGTAGTGTGGCTTAAACTGAGAAATCATTAAAAATATTGCCTACAATTCGGCGCTTAATTGAAAAGGGTTGTATGGAGGAAGAGAAATTTGCTAAGTTATTCAAGTATTAGAAAAGAGAAATTGAAATAACCGAACTTTTGTTACTGAAATAAAAAAAATATAAAAGATTTTTTAATAAATATTGAATTTCAGCTATTATTTTGGTAGCTCCGTCAATATGCTGTCATGTTTAAATATGCAAAACAAACTGGTTGGTACAGTGAGTTAGTCAAAAATGAGAACTAAAACAACATACATTCATTTACAAAAAAAAAAAAAAACCTTCAGAAAAATATTGCCTACATTTCGGCGCGCAGAAAAAAAATAAAGAAACAAAAGGTTTGTAACTCTTAAAATATTTATTACCTAAAATGCCAATCATAACTAAACAAACTTGCTTATGCATTAGAGAATTCTCGTGTAAAGTTGTGAATTTTGCACACAAAAAAATATAATACAATCTCGCTTCAATGGCAAAATTTGACTGATTACACAAATGTTTAGACTCCAACAGCAAGAACTGCAAATTTCCAGTGTAATCGACAGCTGACAAGCCGCAATTGTGTTACTTTGGTAAAGCGCTATTTTACTCAATATTTACCTTGAATATTATGTGCTTCACAATTCACATTTCACCTCACACATTGCTCAACGCGTTTACAAATTCATTATCGGGGATTACGAAAAGCGTGCGAGTTGCCAATAATGCGCGCTTTTTTGATTGATATGTACGCGAAAGTGCTAAGATACTTTCACTCCTTTCGAATTTTCGAATAGCGATATTTGTGCGCATGCAAACAAGTAGTGGTGGTTTTAGGGGCCGCATTAATATTTGAATGCACGTATGCTTTTGGGATTTGAAGGGAACCTTGAAGCAAGTATTTTGAGTTCTTTATTCTTTGCTTAGAAGACATGAAGCGCGACTCTTCAATTTTCATTTCTTTACAAAAGCAAAAGAAAATAATATTTCCATTATAAATAAATATTTGTGTCATTGTCCGCATTGCTTCTTCTTGTTCCCAAACAATTTTATATAGCTTTCAGTGCGCGTGAGAAATGGAGCGCGTCTACACATCCTTGTTCCTTGTTTCCTTACAGCACTTCACAGCTCGATTCATCACCGAAGCATAGCTGTTAAATATATTTCACTCATTGACATTCCTTGTAAAACAGTTTTTTTCTTCATTTTACTGTAGTATAAAAAGCATTGCTTTGCGTTTAGCATAAATATCGTTATCAATTTTACCTCAACTTTACATGCAATTTATTCAGTGCTTTTACTCATCTTTCCTTTTTGGCGGCAAGTACAAGTTTTTACGGACCTTCGAGCGTTAAGCGCTGCTCTGAAAGTTTTCTGAATAGTGATTTTAAGCGAAAAAGTGGTAGAAGAAACCTGGCTGTCAGCGAAACTGAAATTATGCATAAATGTTTTAGTTTTTGAGTTGAAAAGTGAAGAAATGTCCATACTGCTATTTATTTATGTATATATTAAATACTTTTTTTTTTGGATTTGAAGAAACTCTTTTGCTCTGACGAAAATCTGGCACTTTGATAAAAGGTTTAGTAAAAAGAAAACCTTCACTTTTAAAATAAATAATGAACAAAAATTAAATAGATTTGAGCAATCAGTATCTCTAAAAATTTCCAAGTTATTGTACATGATGAACCGCATACTGTTGTGATTCTACTAAGTTGTCTTATCCTTTGCATAGTCCGCGCTTTTGCGGTTACTTAAATTGATCAAAAACGTACATACATAATCATTCAAATATGTACTATATATATTTAGAAATTGATAAATATTCTCTTGATTCCTGATGCCACGAATAATCCCACTTTGACAGCTAGAGGAACCTGTCCGTTGTGATGCTCAGAACACTTGGTATGCATCAAAAAAGAACGTCGCGTATCTAATATCTATACCAGCCAATTCATCGAGTTCGTAGAAAGTGTCTAAACGTTGTCACCTAATCTTGCCCAGCTTCTTCAAGATTCGTCCTGCAAAATCTTTAGCCAAACCGTGTGTGTGCCAATGAAATAGTGTTCAGTTTGAACAACTATCATTGCGGCCGTGTGAATCTTGCTTTGAGCTAACAGTACAATGAACCTTTATATTCCTCTACGAGTATAGGCTTGAAAGTGTTTGCAAAAGCGTTTTTCAAAAGTGCTGATTGTTGTTGTTGTTGTAGCGGCAGAATCAAAAGCGCTGGTCGCTGACCAACGCTTACTGAGCTTCCGCAAGGCGCATAGATTCAGCACTAGTTCACGAAAAAAGGGAACACTTCTTTGTTCCCATCCTAACGTGATTTGGGAAAGGGTGCCCTTATGCACCCCTTGACTAGATTTGAGGTCACTGGCAATGATGTTAAGGTCAGCATAGAAGCTCTGATATAAGAGTGGATTCATATTCCTCTAAAAGAAGCCACACTTCGTAGAAGTACATCTGATGATAACTTAATGGCTACGACTTGTGCTGAAAGGCACTACGACCTGAAACAGGGATTTATTGTGACTTACTAACAAAAGACTCCCCCTCCAACACAACTATTTAGTCTTGAACCATCACTACACGTATACGCTGATACGAATGGGCTTCCCGTCGAAGTAATCCAAGTTACCAGTTATCCAGGTTATATCCAATATAAGTATAAAAATGGTTGTGTCTTCACAATAATATAAGACAACCACTGCCTTCTTCAATCTCTCTTCAACATGATAGCTTTCTAATCGGATTAAGCGGAGAGGGCATTATTCGAATAATAATATTTGCTTTGCAGTATCCGGAGAGTCGTAAGCCGTCAAAATAAATATAATTGAGTAATCTGTATCTCTAAAAATATCCAAGTTATTAGTAATTAATATAAAATTTATTGTCTTGTTTGGAAGAACATAAGAAATCAAGAACTTTACATAACATTGCTTAATTGACTTTGTAACAATTATGTATATTTTTTTTTTATTTTGGCTTACTTTCCACTTCGAAATGTGTTGAAATTATCAGGCGGTTTGCTATCGAGGTAAATCTTTTGGTAGCCAGGATTCGAACCCTTAAAATAACTTGGTAGTCATGCACTTAATCACAGTAGAGTAATGACTTCAGCACTGCTTACGAATCCCCCGCAGTGACTACTTTCTAGCTTGATGACCTGTACGTAACATGATTAAAATTATTTTCTGCTTAATTTTGTGCATTCGTAATATAATTACTCAGTTCACTGTCAGTAAACAAAATGAGATCTTTTAAAAAGCTCGCAGTAACATTCAACTTTGCATACATTTCCTCAAATGAATTGAAGACATTATTTGGTATGTTAGCAACATCTGATTAGGTCAGATATGCACCAATGTTCTTGATACATTTTTGCGGTTTTGAAGGTGTTATTATGAAAACCCATTAAACTTCATCTTTATAGAGAAAAAGCAGAGATACTGTTTCGTTCTGCTCCCCTATCTCTTCAACTAATTTCTACTAAATTACAAGAAAAATAAGTAAGGAAGATCTGAGTTGGGGTAAAACCAAATATTTTATACTTCTGCAACTTGTTTGCGTTTCCAAAACTTCATATTGAAAACTGTTGCCAAATTAATCAACATTTATTGCAAAATTTTTTTATATGGAAAGTAGTGGTGGTCATGCGATTTCGACTATTTACAGTATATAATAGGGTATCCTGCCACTCCAAATATGGTTGAATTTGGTCAAGTAGTTTCTAAAATATAGGAATGCACATAAAGATGGGCGGTGCCGTTTTCCCAATTCGTATAACCGAACCTCCCTCGAACTCGGTTGCAAAATTTAAGTTGTTCAATGAGTCATCGCACTTTTAGTAGTTTTCAGCATAATTTTTATATGAGGAGTGGGCGTGTTTTTATGTCATTTAACTCTTTTTCACAGTGAGTGAAGAAATGTTAATAGGGCTTCTTCTAGGAAGTTTGAATAATTAAGCTTCAACGACTTGGAAGACATGCATAATATTTTTATTTCTGTTTCACAACTAAAACTAAAAAATGTGCAAATATTTTTAAAATTTCAATTAAACACACCCTTTAGAGTAAATCTTTAAGGAAATTCTCAAATCTCAATCAACACAGCGAAGCATGCTTTGGTGAAGCGTATAAAAATCGATAAAGTATTTTAAACTATCAAAAGACGCTCAGCAGTTACTTGCTTAGTTTATATAAGACAATATAAATTTTAAGAAAATTGTTGGCCAAAAATACCGACGCATGTGTATGTGTGTGTGTGCGAAAGTGAAGTTCGTTACAACGGAATCTATTTAAATGGATTTCGGTTTCTGCTTTGCTGCGCTCGAATTGTAGTGAAAACTATTTTCCGCGCGATTAACTGTGCCACACATGCACATATACACCCACACACATACATATACTACAAGCACACGTGACACATGCGATGGGACGTGTGAAATCGCGGGCGTGAATTGATCAGCGGCGCGGAGAACACTGGCGCGGCAAACTGTGCGCGACACAAGGTGACAACGCTGGCGAGAGTTGGTTGTTTTTGTAATTTGCGTTTTTGTATTTTTTGGCTGGATTTGCCTGCATGGAGATTTCGGTAGTGTAGCGCAAGAAAAGCGAAGCCAAGAGTGGGTGTCAACAATTTTCACACTGTTCACATAAGTCGCCTTCGCGAATGCTGCGCGAATATGTGCGAGAGCGTGAGTGTGTGTGCGTATTTGTGTATGTGCATTCTTAATTATTTAAAAGCATGCTTGGCATGTACTTACGTGCTCCGGCATCTACAAAAAGTAAGTCGAGCACACGCTGCTGAGCGCGGCGTTGGCTGTAGAGATGAAAAGAAGACAAGACTTTAAGCTGATTGTAATGCGATTCAATCGAGTTCAGTGAAGTGGAGTAAGCGCTTTTAAGGGATTTCGCGTAGCATAAGCACAGGCGCGCAGGCATATATGGTTGAAAAAGTGTGTTAATTTGTGTTAGTTTGTGTTAACGTAACAGTGCACACATTGACAGTAATGCATGTAAAGATTGCAGTGAAAAGAAAAGCCTCCGCGCCATTGTGATTAAGTAGAGAACACAATGGGCCTTAACTTA
>CM050323.1:112306278-112461690 GCA_027475135.1 Bactrocera correcta
TAACTTATTTTTTCAATTTGTATATCTACTAAAGGCAACGGGCGCGCACTAGTGCAATACAAAACCGTATAACGAACATAATAATTTGCGTGTATTTGTTTGCTAAAATGTGGCCAATTGAGCGAAAATGACTGAGACGCGCAAGCGACGCGAAGCGTGCCAAACACACCAAGTGAATAATAAGCAAAAACACAAATTTAAGAAACGGCGGAAAACACGCGCGCGTGGTAAACAAAAAACAAGTAAAGCAACAGCAGCAAACAATGATAATGGAGCGCTCGCCAGCACAACAACACATGGAATCGGTTTCAGGTGATGCGCCCAAAAAGCCGCCGCGCTTGAAAGCCAGCAACGGCGACAGACGCGTGCGGAGTGACGCAAGCGCTGGAGAACACAACATTGCAGCGCAGAGTATGGACAAGCCTGGTAATGGTAAATCGAAGAAACGCCTACAATTCCATAGTCCGTTACTGACGGCGTCAACTACTGCACCACACCACCCAGCATCTGCAGCGTCGACACGGTCAACACATGACATTGCCAGCGAAACCGTTAAAGAAGGCTACAGGCAACGCGGTATGCATGCCAAACAGCGCGCCAGCAACATAAAGAAGGAAAGAACAGCAACGCCAACTGTTTGTGATAGTGTAGTAGCTTCCACTGCAACGCCTATATTTCCTGCGAGACCGACTTCGACACCGACACCGACGACTATAAAAAATGTCTACGCGTTGACAGCGCGCAAAGCGACAGCTGCTGCAGCGAAAACACCAGCATCAGCGCCAGCAACAACAACAACAAGGGCGACAGCTGTATGCGACATCAAGGTTGGCGGCGAGGGCGTTGACGAAGGCGGCGCGCAAATCCGCTTGGCGCGCGGCTGCACAAGCCTTATGTATGCATGTCAACATGGCGACATTGCCGAAGTTTTGGCACAGCTGCGTTCGCGGGTAAGTAGTTAAAGACATTGGCGACGCGCTCGACCTGCGGTGAGTACAGGCGCACGCTTGCATTCGGCGGATAAGCGCGCAAGAACTTTTAAAGTGGATGCGCACATATGTGCCATCATAGCGATTTAGCGCGAGCATACTTATAGTTATCGGCGACTTTTGCATGTGTGGGTGTGGTGGTTGGAAAATATTTTATTTTCATGTGAGTTTATGTGGGAACTTATGGTGATTCGTGTTGAAGCTTTATGTGTAATTTTTAGTTTTTGGGATGGCATTAACTGTTACACCAAGGTTTTGTGAAGAGACGACTGGTGGCATAAAGAGGGAGTTTCTACCTTTTTCCTACCTCTTTTTGAAGTCTTTCTTTACCTCTTTTTTAGGATTCCTGATAATTCGAGCATTAAAGTTAACGTCTTTGAATTTTTCGAGTTTATGAGAGAACTTCTTCGTCGGTTTCTCTTCATGAATGTGACGGAGATATTGTAAGTAAAGCCTTCAAACACTTAATCTTTCTTCTTATTCTTCTTCTTTTCGAAAGCTTTTGGTCGCTCAAAAATCAGAATCCCTTCCAGTAACTTATTTTTGCTTGTTTTATAAACGATGTCCTCCGAAATAATGTCGCAGTACTCTTAAACTGGGAGGTACTTGAGACAGAAGCTCACTTACTGTACTATATTAAGATATAGTTGCTTATCCCGTTTATGAGTTCTCGTAGACTAACGTTGTCTTGATTTTCGGATTTACTGGCGCTCCATAGATCTGTATGCTTTAAGACGCAAATTTGGTTTGGAAATCTTTAAATATTAAAATTTAGACTCAATCTTCAGTTGCGACGCTTGACACTCCCTAAAATTTAACCTTCCGCCACACACGCACACAATTAGTGTTGCAAAGTGTGTAAAATTTCGGTGATGAAGTGTTGCAATATTGTTTGCGCGGGCGTGGCTGTTACGCGCCTGCATGCATGCGACACTATAATCAGATCCGACGCTTCCTCAGCTGCTGCTGCTTAGGTGAGTGTTTGCGCATTTCGAGCTCTCTTAGCTGCCTTCGAAACTTTTATGTAAATCCACACCGCCGAACGCCCTCACACGTCGCCTGTCGACACATCCGGTTGCCGTGGCAAGCTCATGCATACACACATACGCATATATACTTGTACAAATATGTGCTTAAAACTCTTGACTGCCGCGCACGAGTGTGTATTTGTAGAGTTTAGTAGCTCTTTACCTTGGCTCAGGCAATATTTTCCCCGAAAAGCAAACAAGTAAATAAGCAAACAAGCGGGAAAGTCAAAAAGTCTTCGACGTTGCCAAATGTTCCAGCGCTGTGGAAGGTAGCAACTAACTATTTAGCATGCCCGCTGCAAGGGGGTAAGGAGAGCGTGTAGGTCACAACGAAAGAATGCCTTTGAACGTGTCTCAGGTAGCAGTAAAATGTGCGCACAACAAAGGTGCAACTATTACCCCCCTCCCCCACAAAGTGGCTAGCAACCCAGCCACCGCCACTAGTTAAGCCCGGCTATGCCTAGGCCTCAGGGTTTGGTAAAGTTTTGCGCGTAATTTGAACAACAGATTTTATGGCGCACACGAGTGTCCTTGAAAAATTAAAGGCTTTAGCAGCAGATGAAGTGTGTGCGTGTGTGGGTGTGTGGGTAGTGGCACCAGCATTGCGCATTTGGCTAATATTTCGTGTTGCCTCAAAACAAATTCCGAGTATTAAGGCATAAGCGGTGCCTTTTCAAAGAAGTGGATTTTATTTGTATTTGAAAACGCCGCCGACGGCAATTTAAAAGTGACTGTTTGTTTAGAACTGTATAATTTTTGCATGAAACGACTGCTGGCTTCCGCGAAAAATGAAATAAATTTATTCCTTCAAAGCACAAACACACATTTCTCCCTCCTAAAAGGCATTTTTATTCCTTTAATTAAACAAGGAGGGTCAGCTTGACCCCAAGCCAGTTCTGTTTGAACTTTCAAATGCAGAAAATGTCTGTCTTTTTGCTCACATTTACTATTCGTTGGTAAATACTTGTTTGGTTCTTTGAATCCATTCAAAATGTATTGCACAGCCGAATCTTCCGTCCTTGTAATTCGACCAAGAATAACCAATCCCTTAATATTCGCAAAATAATAGAGTTTGACAACCATTACCACCTTGTATTTTTATAATTTTCTAGCGGCTGAGCAAGAAACTTCTCAATGTGGAGCTGGAAACTCCAGAAGATCTGATTACAGATGACTCATCAATCTTTAAACTCAGGATCTAGAGCCTTGAATCAACATATCCGAAAAGAGATCACATGGCCTCAATAGAGTCCAGCAGAATCCTGGAATATATTAAAGAGCTGGATCTTTGTGAGTTCATGTGAGACAGTGGATATCAGAATATGACTTGGGTAGCAATGCAAGCTTCAAACCGACTCTGGCGGCTCCTTCTCTAGTTGTGGGTGGGCAGAAGTCGTTGAAGGAGAAGGGCAGTGAACTTCCTCACGAATGGTTCAATGTTTGGGGGGGAAGGTTGGTGGATGGGTCTACTGTCGGAAGTTCTCCAAGTTTCAAACTTCCTGACTTCAGCGTTTTCTAGGCCGAGGTTGCAGCCATTAAGGTAGCAGTAATTTACTGCTTCGAAGTGCAGCCTTTAGAGAAGGGACCATCCGCTTAAATAGCAGAGTGGCGATGCTATCTTTAAACTCATTAGCAGTGCCTTCATGGCTGGTCGAAGAGTGTCTGACCTGGCTATCAATAGTATCGAGTGTCTTTGAGATAAGACTGGTATGGATGCCAGGCCACAGCGGAATCGCAGGAAACTGTAAAGAAAAGGCAACCAGAGCCGCTATCGGTAGAATGTGAGCGGATCGATGCTCCCGTATCCTCTTAATACTAAATAGCTGGACTTCACTGTAGCTTGGTCAGCACTGGGCCACCATCGATACATAGCTGTCGCAAAAGCCTTTTGGCTGCAAAGATCGATTGCAAGAGATCTATTGATCTATTTGGCCTCAGTAAGACTCCTCTCCCAATCTTATTGATTTCGGAATTTTTTTAGCATTAAAGACTAAACTGCGAACATGTGTACCTTAACAAAGAGCATGTCCTCGGTGACCACATTTTACCTAGTCCCAAGCTCCTAAAGACCGCGTGCACTAACAAGTTTTCAAACGAATACAATTTTTTTTGGTGTTTTTGTTTAAAAATTTTAACACAAAAGCTTTTGAGTTTCTCATAAATGATAAGTCGCTTAACCAGCTATAATTCCTTTCACTACACCCCGCTCAACTCCGTATTTGATAAATAAAGCTTGTCTTCACTCAGATTTAAGTCACTTAATCTTTCGTCCGCACATTTACATGACTTCAATTAAAATTAATCGAAATTCATTAATTATTTTAACCCAAGCGCACTCACTTTCACCAGCCGAACGCTTTGATTGGCCTTCGTGCCGCGCTGCTCGTCGAATGAAAAGTTTTGAAATGTGACATCTAAAGGTCAAAGCTGGCATTTGTTGTTGTTTTCGAGTGACAGCTTCAAGTTTTGATTAACAGCGCTGACGTCATCGGCGTCAATAGCCGGCGTCGGTTAAATAACAACAGCCGCGCGGAAGGAGCTCTCGGTGGCTCAAGGCGTTTGTTTATGTTTAATTGACTTCCATCAATGAAAGCAAAGCTTTAAGGTTGTGGGGGTGATTCCTTTAATTTTCTATTTTTTTTTTGTAAGTGAAAAGACTTCTATTGACAACGGCGCTGACGTTGACCTCGTTGAGCTTGACAGTTTTGCATGCGATTTCCTTTTTCGTAGAGTTTTGTTGAAATTGCTAAATAGTTTTGGTGTAATTTATCCTTTACTTCCTTCTATGTCTTCTTTGTGATTTCACATTTTCCCTCTCACTCTCCCTTTTGTGGCCTGCGTCGCTTTCTATCTATCTCTTTTCGTCGGTGTTTGGATAATCGTCGCATGTTGAACTTTGCTTTCGCTAAAAATCAATGAGATAACCGGCTATGGTGGAAAGCGATATTAAATTCTAAAACGAAATAAAGCGAATTGTCAAACTGACAGCAAATGGAGATGTAGTCGAGGCACTGAAACTCTACGCTCATAAACTTATTGACGAAATCAAAGATGTTATTTGAAGCTGTAAAGTTTTTGAGCTTTAAAAGAGAGAGAGAGAGTGAGAAAACAGAAAGTGTAGGTGTGCGTGTCGTAAAGCCATCACTTGCACTCGGCATGTATATGTATGTTTGTTTATGTGAAATTTAATTGAAATTTGAAAAGTTTTTAATTGGTGCAAGATAAATGACGACCGGGGTCACGACATCTTGTCGCAACGGCAACTTGAGCCGCACTGTTCTGCCATTGAGAACGCATAATTGCCGCAAAAGTAATAGAATTTCGAAGGCTTTCAATGCTGAGTGCTCTCTCCGGCGCTGAGTGTTTGTATGCCTCGTTTAGCAGGCGACAAAACGAATTTGATTGCTTTGCATTGAAATTCGGGTGAAGGCTATTGAACGACATTAATTTTGCGGAAATAATTTCCAAAGTGGCAACCACAAAGGCACATTGTAAGTTTTCAGCCAACTAACCAAAATACAAATGCAAGTAGGAGATAAAGTAAAAAATAATTTGAAAGGCGCAGATCGCAGCTTGGGGAAAAAGATGACATTGAAACGTTTATCTTGATTTCAAACACACTTACGCTCATTCCAAGACTCTCATATATACCTTTAGAAGATATTTGCCATTGAACTTACATAGCGGGTTGAGTAGAGATTAAGGTAAACTATATATGTATTTATGTAGGAAATAACCTTAAATTAAATTAAGAAGCTTGTGGGTATAATTGTAAGTTGTTCTTATTTAAGTAAATGTGCTTTAATCGGAAAATACGAAACTACAATAGAAGAATACGCAGAAATGTTTCACTAACCGCACTAACATTCATTAGAAATTTTTGTATGACCTTTAGAAGAAGAGCAGGTCAATACTAAGCTCCTAAAAGTATGCATGAGAGCTGAGCTAGGCATATGATAATTTAATTATTCTCCTTGTGAAGTCCTAAATTTTGTTGTCTACATTAAGGAGCACTTTACAGGTTTAGCAAAGCTTCAAACCACTTTGAAAAGGAAAAAATGTTCTGATTTAAGTAACTGTGCTTTACATGAGTCGGTAAATACGAAATCACGATAGAAAAACATGTAGAAACGTTTCACTAACCGCAGGAGCTTATAAGAAAATTGTTTAGTGCCTGTGAAGGAAGAGTTGATCACTCTTAAGCTCCTAAAAACATATATAGCAGCTGAGATATAAATACTTTACCTTAAACGATCTTCTTTTGAAGCAAAAAATTTTGTTGCCAACATTTAGGAGCACTTTACGGGTTTAGCGAAGTTCTAATACCCACTTTGATAATCAAAAATATTTCAAAGGATTTAAAGTCCACAAAGAAGGCAATAAACAAAACTATTATAAGACATTCAGGGAGCTCATGGGCTAACGCCAGCTCCAGAATGTTCTCAACATTGTTTAATTCTTAAGATCATACACGGAGCGTTCCAAAGTAAGCAGGACTTTAATAAAAAACATAACAAATGGGTTTTTTTCGCAAAATCAATTTATTTTATTCAAAATAGTCTCCTTCTCTTCAATACAGCTTTTTGCACGGTCCAAAAGCATGTCGAATAAGTGTTTTAGCTCGCTGGCCGGTATGGCCGCCAGTATGGCGGTGCAAGCCTTTTGAATGGCCTCTCGTCTGCATAACGCTTTCCTTTCATGGGCAAATGTCTTTTTCCGAAAAGGAAGAAGTCGCGCGGTGCCATATCAGGTGAATATGGGGAGTAATTAATGGTTAAAATGTGATTTTTGGTCAAATAATCGGTCAATGATAATCTTCGAATGTTGGATTCTGAGCAATGTTCGGTCAAAATGCGATAAATCGGAGTTTTGGAGATGTTCAAAATTTCATTTTCCATTTTTTCAGAATTTCGATGGAATTTCCGGTGATCACGGATTTTGATTAGCCCACATGTTGATCGTCATTTATGTGCTCACGACCACTTTGAAAACGGTGAAACCACTCATGCACTCTGCTACGGGATAGACAATCATCGCCATAAACTAGTTTCATCAAATGAAACGTTTCGGTAAAAGGTTTACCAATTTTAAGACAAAATTTAATGTTGGCTCTTTGTTCGAAGCTCATTTTCGCACCGATAACACAAACATATTGACACTTACAACGCAATAACTTCACTTCCAATCATGAAATGTCATAAAACTTCTCACTGGACAATCGATGGAGATTATTTTGTAAGATTGTCTCATGGCAAGCGTGTTGAAGAAAGATTCTCAGAGATACATTCTGAGTTTTTCGGGTTTAGCGTAGTTTGCTTAGTTTACTAGCCGTGCTTTATTTTATACAAATATAATTCGCATCTTAATATTAAACAGAGCCAGTTTTATAAACCACACTACTTAACATTACATTAGAGAAAGTAAAAATTATTTAGTTTTTATTTGCAGTAAAGCTTAATATATCAGTTTGCTTTTTGCTCAATTCCACATTCTTAATCGTTTACTCATGTAATATGCCATCAGTTCGAATGACTTTTCGGCAAATACTTCTGTGCGTGACAAAGCCAGCGTCACTCGTATCCTGTGGATTAAGTACTCTTGTATATTTTTAGGCGCCCCAAAGCACCAGTCATTCTTGTTTGGCTTTCGGCATTAAATGCTTTGCTAACCTTGAGCCAAATTTTACGCATTATGCTTTCTTCACTACAACCACACATACATATATACACATAAATACATACATGCATACTAACATATAAATTTATCCACACTTCTACACGCACACCTTGAGGCGTGCCACTAAATGGCGGTTTAGGTTATTACAAATGTTTCGAGCCGTTCAATTCACCGCAAAAGCATTCATCTGTCATAGCAAATACTTCGTTTGTAACAATTATGTCATATTAGCCGCATATCAATTGTCAACATCTGCGCGAATGGTGTGAGGGTTGATTTTTGCTTTTGACTGGATTTCTAGCACAGCCCCTTTGACCCAATTTCGTTTGAATGAAGTGAGCAAACAAAAAGTTGTGACACACTTTTCAACGAAACTTTGTCGCTGGTGGTGTATTTTTGAATGACAGTCAGCAGTCAGTGTGTGTGTGTGTGTGTTTTATAACTGTGGCAGAACCTGCGAATTTGAGTGATTCTAAGCTCCGCTGTTTGCATAATAAATTTACGATTAAAGTTTCTTACTCGTGTTTAATTTCGTGGCACAGAAAACGTTGATATATTGCTTGCTTAAGCAAGTGAGTGTTGAAAGAATAATAACCATCAGTTTTGTTTGGAAAATTCAGGGTTAGTTGATGAGGGAGTAGAAAATTTTCAAAGGTATACTTAACTTAATTTTTTAAAATTAGATTTATAAAGGTAAGAAGTCTTATTGGTTCGCTTTTTATTTGTTGAAATTATACATATTTTTGAATTTTTTGCTTATAATTTTTGAATTTTGTTTGTTATATTTTACTTTTCTAAATAAAACCAATAACGTTGCCTGCATTGGGGCGCGACTTTTAACGTACAGTGAAGACAAACACCTAACATATTTTCGAATATTACATCAAAGCATACCACAAGGCTTGGACAATTTCCACATACCCAAGAAATATTAAGATTTTACATACTAAAACTAAAAAAATTTGAGAAACTAATTAAAATGTTCAAGGTCAATCAATTCTTTCTTAAAAAAACCGCGGAAAATAGCAAAAGTCTTTCAATAGAGCGTTTGGTTTCGATCCCCGCTAGTTTGATTGGAAGTAGTTAATACAGCTGTATGTTTTCAGTTTAACACAAATCTTGTTGAGGTCTAAGAATTCGAAATATGTCTTGGGTTTTATGCCAGAAAGCGTTTCCTGCTCTAGCGGGAATGGTGAAGTTTGGAACCGTCCCCAGTCTGAAAATAAAAATTTTTGTATTATAATCAAAGAAAATTCTTTCTTCCTTGCAAGTTTAACAGCTTTGAAGTATTTAGCGATTCTGCTATAACCCATACCAGCTCTAGGCCGAAGTAGCCAGAGGCATATATTAATAATGTTCAGTACTACTAAAAAATATGAGCACATCTTTTAAGTTAACTCAATGCCAACATTTTTTCGCCTGTGGAGTGAAATCACACCTTACTTCTGTAGGCTGTACTCTGGAATGGTAAGCTTACCTTAATGTCAGCCCTTCTTCTTTAAAGAGTCACCTCAATAATATATTTAACAATCAAATCAACTCTTCCGTTTTGTTAAATTCACTACTCTCATCTCCACTGACTATATCTCGCTCACATATCTTGGAGAGATATGTTCATAGAAAAGAATTCACAAGAGCTGTCCGCGCGGTTTAAGAAACGTACTTGGAACTAATACACCAATTACATAAAAGAAGATCTTTTGACTGCACCGATGCAATAATACCCTTTACAGGTGTATTTTTTTTTATAAAAAAAAACTTTTTTCTTGATTTTGATTGACTGAGAATCGGTGAGATCGTGTGCTGAGATAAGGACACGTGCAAGATTTCTGATTGTTAACTAAAAAATCGAGAGTCTGTATATCAAATGTATATACGTGAAATAATCTCTCGAATTTTGAGATATCAGTCTGAAATTTTACACGTATATTTATATAATATATACTTTACAGGGCCAACTTTTCATAGAAAAAAGAAAATTCAGTAAAAAAAACAAACTACTTTGTGTTAGCGATCGATGTCGATTTATACTTAGTCTAAGTTTGATTAAACAATATTCAAGATCACTCAAGACTTCATCTTATTATCTTCTCCAATCACAACCGCACAATGAACACCATACAATTTGGTTGTTGCTGCGGCGTTTAGGGAGCGCTTGTTGAACTCTTCACAACAGCAATTGCTCTCTTTCATCAATGACTTCCTGCAATTCACCGGGAAATATCAAACTTGAAAAGCAACTTCGTTTTATGAGCTCTACGCTCAACTGGCGAGCGCACGTGCGTGTGTGCATGTGGGTGTCTGTATAGTGTGCTGGACCATTGTGCGCCAACAACAGGCAGCAAATGTGGTGCAAAGATTGCGGAAATCATTCAAAGCCATCTTGGCTCAACAAGCAATCAAGGCGAAGTGCAAGGAGGAGCACAATGAGTAAGCTCAAGTGCGAACAATGTCGACGGCAAAGTCGAAACAATGTTGGCTTAAGCAGCTCTGGGCTAAACTTTTGTAATTTGGTTGCTGCTGTTGTTGTCCTTGTTGTAACTGTTGTTGTTGTAGGTGTTGGTTTTGTTTCGCATTATTCTGGTTTTGTAGGTTGAT
This sequence comes from Bactrocera correcta, assembly GCA_027475135.1. Lineage (NCBI taxonomy): Eukaryota > Metazoa > Arthropoda > Insecta > Diptera > Tephritidae > Bactrocera > Bactrocera correcta. The sequence goes on from CM050323.1 coordinate 112,316,570, forward strand.
TTTGTTTTTGCATTTGTTGTGCAACTTTTGTCTGTTGTTTGGCCATCCAATTTTTTGAGCCAACGCTCGAATGTGTCAGAAGCAACTCATTTCGTGCTGATCTAAATAGCACTTCCCCTGCTGCTCGGGCAACACTTGCCGACCCCACGCATGCACACACTCACAGACTTATGACGAGTTAACACAGTGCTCCGCTCAGCCCGCTTGAGCACAGCAGGTGTGAATTATTTATTTTCACTTAAAAGTGAAAAACGCTGCTAAAAGTTTCAAAAAGTCAAGCTCCAACTTCGGTTGGTTGTGTATGTGTGTAAAATGAAAAGTATGTGTCTATGTTGGTGGATGTGTAAGTGAGTCCGAGCAGCTGCGTTCAAGGTGTGCGCTGCGAATGCCCACATATGTAGACGTGTGTGTATGCGTGGCTTTGTGGCAAGCAGTTCAGAAATCAAAATAAATGTTGTTGTTGTTCTTTTTGTTGCCTGGTGTGCTTGCTGGACGCAGCTTGGCTCGACTTGGCCACTCGGTGGCTTGGTTAGATAAACAAAGTTCATAAGAAGAACAGTCCCGGTGAAGTTGGCGCCGGCGGCGGAGGCGGGTGTCGGTTGGCAGATGCTCGCGTCTTGTCGTTACCGCATAACTTCTCGACACATTTGAGAGTTCACACAGTTAAGCAACTGTTGGCGTTGGGGAGTGGGACAAAAACAGCAAAAACAACAGCAGGAGCAACAGTGTCAGCCAACTTGCATATAAGTAAGTGCGTGTATGTGTGTATGTGTTTGGTCGAAAGAGTAAAGATTAAATAGGTTTGGTGCACGTTTGGGGAGCTGTAGCGGGTGAATTTCAAATTACATTAATTCAAATTGTATGAGTGCGTATCCACAAGCAAAGAGTAACACACACAGACACTCCCTCACCCACATGGGGTATCATTAAACCTTGCACCTGAGGGGCAGGGTGTAAATTAATATGGAATTAAGATAAGCGGAAAATGAAAATACAAACATATATACCTAGACGCTGATACATATATATGTATATACATAAATACATATATAAAAGACACTCATTTATTCCAACTTCTGACTGCGTCACAGGTGAGAGCTGAGTTTTGTTACATACGCGCGTTGTATACCTTTCAAAAACTTTTGTTTAAACCCACGTATTTGCATTGTAATATTTACGCACATATACGCGCGCGTTGTGGCGATTTATGCATCAACTCCTCCTCTTGTTCTCATGAAAGCAAGTGCGCCCGCTTCTTCCAAATACTCGGTGAACTTCTTCGCTTCTCTATTGTTTGCCTCCGATTCTACTGTACTGTTGTGTGCCAACGGAATTTGCTTTAATCTAGATAGAATATTTTACCAAATATGTAACTTTTAGATTTCCACACACACGCACACATGTAAACATATGTGGAAGCCCCCAATGCGCTGCTGCATTTGCATATTTATGCCTGTGAGTGAGTGCAATCGAGGTTTCTGGGAGCACAGTGGCTAAAGAACAAAATTTTATATTGAAAAAAAAAAAAAAAATTAGAGATTCATAAATCAGTGTAGGAATATTTTTTACATAAATAATTATATTAAAAATTTATTGTTTGTACAAAACAAAAAAAATATTAAAAGAAATATCTGTTTTAAAATTATTTTTATTGACTTTATGTCTATTGAAACAAAAAATAATTATATATTTAATATAAATAATTAATAGAAAATTCACCGCAGTGCAAAAAAAAAATTAAAAAACAAAATAATTAAAAGAATTAATAAAAACCAAATATGTAAGCAAAACCCTAAAGAAATGAATTATTAAAACCAAAGCAAATAATAATAAAAAAAACATAAAATTAAAAAATATTTGTAATATTCAAAAAAAAAAAAAAAAAAAAAATACTAAAAAACATGAAATAAATATTAATAAAAAGTTAAAAAAAAAACAAAATAATTATTAAAAACCAAATATATAAGCAAAACACTAAAGAAATAAATTAATAAAAAACAAACAAATAATAATAAAAATATAAAATTAAAAAATATTTGTAATATTAAAAAAAAAAAAAAATAAATACTAGAAAACATGAAATAAATATTAATAAAAAGTTAAAAAACAAAATAATTAAAAGAATTATTAAAAACCTAATATAAAAGCAAACCACTAAAGAAGTAAATTATTAAAAAAAGCAAATAATAATAAAAAAACATAAAATTAAAAAATATTTGTAATATTCAAAAAAAAAAAAAAAAAATACTAAAAAACATGAAATAATTATTAATAAAAAGTTAAAAAACAAAATAATTAAAAGAATTATTAAAAACCAAATATAAAAGCAAAACACTAAAGAAATAAATTATTAAAAAAAAAAACAAATAATAATAAAAAAAAAATAAAATTAAAAAATATTTGTAATATTCAAACAGAAAAAAGAAATACTAAAAACCATGAAATAAATATTAATAAAAAATATAAAATTAAAAAAGAATTTTAATAAAAAAATATCAAAAAAAATTGTCTGCTAATTGAACATCACATTTCGCAAATTAAATTTAAGGACCTAATAAATCAGCTATGTATATTTCAAGATCTTATGCAACTGACCGACAGTGTACTAGTTAATAAATATTTTGTTCCAAAACCTATGGCTAATTAGTTTATGATCGGAGGAGTATGATAGTTGAAAGCATAAAAAGATATTTGAAAGTATAAAAATATTTGTTTCATTTGCATTAAATTTCATTATTCGTTTATTATTCATTCGAAAAAATAAATTTTCAACATTTCAGGTCTTAATAATGTTTGAACTAGTTGGCAACCTTGTTATTATCTTTTCGAAGAAAATATTGCATAATTTTTTTCTTATTCATCTATGATGTATTCGCAAAAAATAATTCTCAAAATTTTCAAATTGTTGATTTTGGGAATTTTGGGACGAGTTGGCAAACATGTTATTTTACTTTTCTGTAAAAATAATGTATTATTCAGAATTATTCGAATTATTAAGGTAGTAACAGTAAGTCTGGTAACTTGGGTTAAAAAAATCGAAACTTTTTTTTGCTTAATTTGAAAGTACAATGTCTTGGGAGATTTTAAGATATACTGTGAAAATTTCAGACAGAAATTCGAAATATTTCGGGAGTTATAACGAGTTTCCTAGAGCGCCTCGGAGTCGTCTCTTTCGGAGTTGTTGAATTTTAAAAGCCTTTTTCTCAAAACATTGTTTTTTGGTCGGCTCGGGTCCTAACTTTTTTCTACTGAACCGATTGCTTTCAAATTTTAACAGGCTGTTCTACACACTAATAGTTCTCGTCGGAATAATGAGAATTTTTTTCACCCCTAACTTTTTATTTTACAACCCATTCTTTGCTAAAACAAAAATAATATTTTTTTCAAAGTCCGCTATTTTGTTATTTACCCTTGAAATTTAACTGCAGTAGTTCCAACAGAATGACATGTCTACAGATTAAGAATAATCATGACTATTTTATTTCAGACATCATCAAGACCCAAAATCACCCGCCGCCCACGTGCATTTTTTTTGAGTTGCACATCAACTTCGAGTGACAAATAATAGCAATAAAGTATTAAATTTTTTTTTATATTTTCAATATGTGGATAAAAACACTCGAAATATTCAAGATAATTCATTTTTATTTTCCTATAAAAATCTACCCTCTAAAGAAGTCATGAAAATTGGCATAAGTTACTACTACCTTAAAATATTTAATTTAATTTTGTAAGTTTATTTATTTCATATATGTAGTTGGAAACTCTTTCAGTTAATATGCTTATGTTTGCCTATGGAGTGAAAATTGAAATTTCAAAATGCCTAATTTGGGTTTAAGGGGGTATTCTACTCTAGAAATCAAATTTCGGGCAGTTTTTGAATTTCATTTATAAAAAAAAAAAAACCAAAAATATTTTTCCTAGCCATTTTTTATGGTATTTTTATTGATATCTTAAGAAAACAGAAAAAAAAATTATAAGACATTATTAAACATTAAAATAATTAGAGGGGGGAGAGAGATAGGTGTAAAAAAAATGGCGCATCCTGGTAACATTGATCCTGACTCTCCTGGTGGTCTGAAAAAAAAAATATATAAAAAAAAATTCTTAATCAGTAAGGATGCTATTATAGTCCCTACCTCAGGGAACACGAAAATTTTTTTTTGAAAAATGGCGACTGCCTGAAAATAAAAATAATTTTTTACGATTTTTATTTGAAATTACTGAATTTTTTTTAAATATTAAAAACAAAAATTTTGACACGATGCTGGTAAGAACGATAAAGGGTTATATAAAGAAGGTTCACACAAAGTTTCAAGTTAATCGGTTATATAGAACTTGAGATAATGCCGGTACCGTGTGAAGGAAAGTAGTTTCGAGAAAAACGCGTTTAAAGTTTAGGAGACAATTCTAGTGAACACGGACGCCTCCTCACAAAATCGGCTGTATCTCCGAAAATAAGTCGAATTTTGAAAAATCCTTCCAAGGTCATATTTTTGAAAGTCCAAACTTTAAATATTAAAAAAAAATCGACTTTTTCAAAATTCTAGAGTAGAATACCCCCTTAAAATCTTTATTCAATGTATTGTCAGTTCCGTACATGTATTTTCGTGCAAATTACGCCATTCTTAAGTACAGTTGGCAACTCTAAAAATAATAAGCTATACTTTTTATATTTTAATACTTAAGAATTATTGAAATAATATGATATAATACTTCATATGATAAAAATATAATTTTTCTGCCAAAATTTTCTACCGAGGAACTCTTCGGCTCTCATTTAGCTGTAACAGGTCAACATACTCATCCATGCATAGTTTTCTCTTTTGTCTCTGTTATTGAAAATCGTAAAATCACAATAAAGAAATATGTTGCCTGCTTTTAGGCATACTTTAGTCAAGTCGCACACCCAGTTCAGTATTTTACTTTTTTTTGAGTTTATCACAAATTCAATTTCTTCAACCCCATTTGAGTTAAAGAAGAAGAAGAATTAAAAAAGTGAGACCAAATGTTTCACCTTCCAATGTATAGTATCGTCCCACTGTGCTTGCTTAGTATGCAAAGCTAAGCGCGAAATTTTTCGAGTTGTGCATAATTTTTTTGTCGGTCCACTCTTTTTGTGCTGCACTGTATTTGTGATTCCTGCCAGTGAAAGAGGATGCCGCGCATATATTACTATATTTTGCAATTACAACCGACGCATACGGGGGCCGCAACACACACACACATACATATATATATATATATATATATATAAATTACACATACGCGCATGCAGATGAACGACACTGCGGGCAGAGATGCTTGCCTTTGTAAGCCCCTATGCGTGCGTTGGCATGCAGCTGTGGCATTAACTATGCTGCAACAACAACAACAACACCAACAACTAGTATGAAGCAGCTCAACAAAAGTAGAAAAAACCGAAACTTTAATAAATACAACAAACCGATAGTGTGCTGCGAAGACAGTGAGTGTAGAACACAACAACAGCAAACACATACATTAACACAGAAAGTGTGGTAGTAGCAGCTGCGGCAGCAACGCCAGCATCAAATGTCAAGTGACAATGAAAGGAAAATATTAAAAAATACTCAAGCGGGGCGCACTGACATGACCTGACGCACAGCACCACTCGACTGGGTGCTCCGGCTGTCTGGCGGCTGCTGCACCCTCGCCTCGTATGCTACACGCCTGAATGTATGCTGCCCAGTTGCAAGCTCATGCGCTTGTGTGTCGCGCTGTCAGCCTCAATTCCATTTCGCTCGCTGTGTGCAGCCCGTTCAGCCAGTTCCGTGAGATCTGCTGGCATTGCACTACATTTTGCAATGGCACACTTTAGAATTTAGAAAGCGTACAAGCAATACACTTCCCCTCCTCCACACACACACATACACACACTTAAACGCATGCATACTTGTTGTTGTTTATAAAATATGTGTCTGTGTGTTTGTGTAGAAAAGTTGTAATTTATTATGTACACAAGCGTGTTTAGTTTTGCATTTGAACTGCGCTCAAATGAAGCTGCGGGTTGTTGTTGGTGTTTTTTGGAAAATATTTGTTTGTTAGACCAAAAATCCTGCTGTTTGCTCTCTTAAACTGCTGGCCTACTGGCAGATTGATTGCTTGCGAAAAATTATTAAGGAGTCATGTGTGCTTGCCTACACTGTCGTTAATGTTTGCTGCGCTAAGTGTTAGTGGGTGTCGTATTTGGAGCATAGCGTTTTATTTGTGAGAATTTAAGCGACATAATTTTGATAAGTTAAATTTTCAAAAATAGTTTAAAACCAAAGTTCTAAATATTAAAAATTATATTTTAAACAATATGTGAAATGAGAAAAACAGTTTTTCAAAAAAATTTTTCTCATATAAAAAATGAAATATTTTATTAGAATTTTATAATGTTACAAGCCTACACTATTAGCAAAGAAATTCTGAAATTTTTGGAAGAAAAAATATTTTAAACCCGGCCATCGCGACGCCACTTCCGGTGACCTCTCGAAAAGAAGAGGCGCTCGCGTTGGCAAGATAACTCCTTACAGGATCATCTAGTGTGAAAATATTTATATTATATTATTATAGTTTTAGTTAAAATTTTAACTTAGAACTTGGACGAAGGAAAAAAAACTGAGAATTAAAATTTTGCGAATTTTTTTCCAAATAGTTGTAATGGTCAATAGTCATGAAAATCTGTTGAGCAGTTCTTGATAAATCTTGCCAACCGACCTCAAAATAAAGTTTCGCGAAAAATGCATTTAAAGAGGGCGCACTTAGCCTAGCTAGCCTCGAGCGCACAGGTTCGCAAGGCTGCAACTCCGAAACTATTACTCGGATTGACTATTTTCTAGAGCTATTGTGGAACTTAATAAAATAATAAACTCATGTAAACCCTTAATAAGACCCCAAAAATATTTTAGAATTAGGGAACAAAAACAAATATCATCGAAAATCATCCCATTGTTTATATTAAAACTTTTCGTCGGGAAACTCTTTCTGAAATAAATACATGCCACGTGGACTCTTATCTAGATCCCTAATGCCACTTTTTACTCATCCAAATATTACTTATAGTACAACAAACTACAGTGTGGCCTACATTTAGGCATAGTTTAGCCAAGTCGTACACCTAATACGAAATTTTTGATTTATTTAATATCTACTAAAGTTTTCCTACTCCTTTTTGTATTAAATACAGTTAAAACTACTCCTATTTAGGCACCCTTTGTTTACATATGCTTGCCTATGTGCAAATAAATTGCTGAGTATGTGTTGAACTAGAATAAATGAGCATCGAAGTTGAGCAGGAAAAACAGCTAGCCGAAAGTATTGTGCCGAAGCATTTTTCTTGTACAACACTTTATTGCTTTCCAGCAGACATTTGTGCTAAATACTTGAAGAAAAGTCGTTCATATATCCAGCCGTGTGTACCAGTGTATATGGATAATATTTGTGTTCATATAGTTTTTATTTACACTCTATACAAGTTAAGTCATGAAACGTACATAGAAGCTTGACAAACTGTATGAAATATTTTTTAAATCCTAACAATAACAATAACGCCAAAATGTAGGCAGCATTTTTTATGACTAAATTATTATTATAGGGGCACTGAAGCCCTTTATAAACGCAAATTTCTTGAAAGCAAGTAGACTTTTGAAAAAAAAAAAAACAAAATAATTCATCTCTTCAGAGTGAATATATAAAATATTATAGTTATGGAAAAGATATATTTTGAATAGCTTTTCTTTGTTTGAAAATATTTAATTATAATTTTTTCCTTATTACACACTACATATTTTATTCAATAAAATTCTGTAGACCTCTGCAAATAATTTGCTGCAAAACGCGTTTGCTTAATTTAAATATCAAACTGCCTGCTTGCTTCATCCTTTAAACTAGTCATCGCTCTCTGCTATAAATATTTTTCGCCTAAATGTATGCTTCAACTATTTGCCACATTTTATTTAGCGAAAATATTTTTGTCTCTTCTCAACACACATTTAACCAAATGTCATTTTAGAAGTAAAATGTAATGCTAGAAATAATTTTTGTTTCGTTAACGTGCGGAGGTATGCTGACTGTGGGCAATTCGCTTTGTAATCACACATTCTGCTTGCTATTTAGAATGATTTGCATTTTTTTGACATTAGTATTTCCATATCAGTGATTTCAAATGGTCCATACAAAGAGGAGAGGTTAACAGGCACCAATAATATAAGTGGTTACAAATATATGATTATAGCAAGACTGCTGCTGTAAAGACATACAGCGAGAAGTTAGTTTTAAGAAAATCGAAACACAAATAAAACAATAGATATATTTTTACCTATATAGCTTTTTTCTAGTACATAAAAGAACTAAAAATATTTTGGATAACACTTATTTTTGAAGTAATTTAATATAAATTTTTTCCTGAGTAATAAGTGCTCCTGTAAAAGTAAGAGGGTTCTTGAAAATCTCTATTTGGAAGTTACCATAGCATAAAAATGATTGTTGATACTAAAAAGAGGTTTGTGACACGGCTAAAAATTAGTGTTGAGTGCGCCAAAATGTAGGCAATATTTTATATACCTCATGGTAATATGAAAGCTTTTTGAGTTTAAATCTCAAGTCAGACTTTACAAAACGATACAAATATTTTCTCTCTAAACGAAATGTAGGAAAGGCAATTTTTTCCTCAAAATGGTTCATTATTTATACAAATATTTAGTATATGTATATATTATTTGCGTCCAACGTATTATTGCTGTACTTATGTATTTACTTTTTATTGTGTCATTATGCTAATGACAAATTTCTGGTATTGCTTCTGTAATATATATGTTTAATGAATTCACAGTTACACTCGTATTATTGTGTATATGTATGTTTGACTCTCTGTGGTCTTTATGTGTGTGTGCTTTGAGGGGCAGAAGCTGATGTTGAACTACTCATGGAAATTAATGCCTATCTCCTATAACGTTTGTAAGTATATTTGTATATATGTATAGGTGTGTGTTTGCGTGAGTGTGTGTGTATGTATGTGTGCAGATGCAGTGATGTGAGTACTTGGCATATTCGCCGCAGAGGCAATGATGCTGAAGAACTAAGCTTAATTTCTGGCGTGCGTTTGACAGTCTTTATAAGAAATATTCAGAGACAAGACTTTAAATTTTAACATTTGCTTATTATGTCTTTGATAAAATTTCTCTTTCCTTTCACTTTCAGGTAAGTGACTTAAAATTACGGTAAATTTTTTAACTTCTAAAGTGGCAGCTTTGAGAAGGTATTTATGTGTTTATGCTCTCAAAGAGTATTATATTATTACAATATTTTTTTCTTCTATGTTGTCAACAAAAAGTGGAGCTTAACTCAAAATAACTAGCAGTGGCGAGAAGTTGAACATCAGAAAAAGGTTTCACATAGCGTTTAATGCTTAACTCATAAGTGAAAAATAAATACGAGTTTACGGCTTTTCTTCAATTGTTAAACACCTAAAGGATTTATAAATTAGAGATGTTAGAGTTTAGGTTAGGTCAAGTTTAGGATAGGTTGATCTGGTAGTCCAAAAAGCCACGCTTAGACCAGTTTGATCCTTTGCGATACCAGATGAAGTTCACTTCCAAAGTCCAAGAGGAGTAGTAATCGTTTGGGATGTCTGCACTTGTCGCGAATTTTAACAGACTCAGCGGCCTCCTCCAGTGTATCATACTGTGGGGACCTCAGTTCAAAGCCGTCGTTGAAGTTGTTCTTAAAGCTCCCGTTGTGTACAGCGCAGCGAGCCACTGAAACCTTTCCATTGGCTTCCAGGAGGTGGATTTCCGTATGACTGTCCACCATACGACTGCACCGTAGAGTAGAATTGGTCTAACTATAGCTGTGTAGCACCAGTGCATGAGAGTGGGAGAGAGACCCCAGGTTGTTCGGTTGCTGTCTAAGACTTGAGAGACAGTTGTGTCCCATTTATAGAATGGAACCTCCATAGAGAAATTTTGTGTTTTCTTGCTAACACCAACAGATCCGTTTTCTCCGGGTTCTGTATGAATTCTTAACAGACAAACTAACTGCAATCAACAAACTTGCCTAACCTACCATCACTTTTCTCATGTTGATCTCCCTCAGTTTTATCGCAAAGTTTTAAATATCTCCAATCATCGCTAATTCTTCATGTCACAGCACAATTTCGCTTTCGCTCATTACGACAATTACTCGAAATGGATTTCCTTGAGCCACCTTAGCGTTTTCTCCGCATTTTAGCAGCCAAGGCGAACATCAACTATTCAGTGCCAATCAGTTGTCTTGACGCGCCTTCCATGCGCAATCGTAATTTCATTAAAAGCTTCACGTTTCTGACAACGAAATTTGCTGACTTCGCATCTTCGAGGCTTTCGGCCTGTCCTATGCGCTCGTTTTGTCTGGTCTTTGCCAGCGCAGCAATTTCCTTTGTCGTCTTCGTCGTCAGTTTTTTGTCACTTCCTTGCGACATTGGTCTTGTTGTTGTTGTTGTTCTTGCTGTTGGCCTACAATCATTTCGTGTAGAAATTTGAAGTATTTAAATTTTCCATTTCGATCTTTAATTAATCCGCAATGCCGTTATACAGTGTTTTTCAGTGGAGTCGGAGGGCCGCATGCAGTCCGCGCGCGCTCCGAAGTGCCTCGACACAGTGTGCAGAAAGTTAAGTGAAACTTGTCTCAAAAGCGTAATGTCGTTGAGGCGGAGTGGGGTGGAGCAGTGTGCTAGTGGTGTTTGGGGCAAGAATCGAAAGGGTGCGATGTGCAATTATTTGTTGAAATGTGAGAAATTTCGCAATTAAGAAAATGTCCTGTTCAATGAAATGACTACAACAATATTGTTTGTTGTTATTGAAGCTGCCATTGTTGCTGTCTGCTGCGTAGCTACCCAACATAGGTTCGGCCGACTCCGGTAGTATTTGGAGACTACAACTGTATTTAATTAAGGAAATACACACACACTCACACAAACAGGCCTGTGTGCTATCTCTGTTCAGCACTTCAGCATAACTGTAGTTAATTACTGTATTTAAATAAACCGTTGTGTTTATGTGTGTGTATGTAGAAACAAAAGTTTGCCAATTTCAGCGAAGGTCCCCGATTCACTACAAATCTTCCTGAAATTATAAATAACTTTCTGCGTTCTAATTTCCTCATGAATAACGGAGCCAACTACAAAACGGTTTGTGCCTAATATATTATGACATCATTAGAAGACAATGAAACCAAGTTATATTGAATATTAAAGTAAATTGTCTTTCATTGGAAATTGCTGGGTTTCTCCGAAAGGTCAATATTGCGAGGGTGGAACATTAAGTTTCTGCGGTTAAATAGTTCAACAATGCTGCTGTTGAATACTATTGTAGCTGTTATTGCGCTGTTATTACGTTTTCAGCATCTAACGTCATCTGCCATATTACACTTAAAAGAAAAAAATAGAAACTCTAATTTATTTGATGAAATATGGCGCATGGTATATTTCGAGCTAACTCTTTTGTCTAAGAAACTACCTTTTTCTTAAAATTTTATATTAGTTAAAAATTGGTTTTTATTGGTCTAGTTTAAGACTTCTTTTAGTTTTTCAGTGTATGAAACTCTTCGGCACAGGTGTTGTTCAATTTAGACCATCTTATAGCATCCCACTTTAGTCCCTATCTCACACTTCTACCTTATCTTTACTTTTATTTTCTGTTGCTTAAATTGAAAACAACCTCGCATCTCTCAAAATGTCTTCTGTGATTAATTTCTTCTTGTCTTTCTTTGTATCAGCGTAATCGAACGAAATTTGAAGCCCTCGAAGTCGTTGAATACCAAAAATCCTTTTCATAGTCTACTGAAGAATATTACCCTACAAGATTTTAATGATAAGTGAGAGGAAGTCATTGCAGGAGACTTTTTTAAATGGCAAAATATCATGCTTTATTTCATTATATCTCTTATATCATGTTATAGTCAAAAATCGAAGTTCTTTCAGAGAAAAACAACCAAAAGCCAATGGAGCTAGCAGCAGCAGCAGTTACGACACACTCGAACAAATTTCATCTGTTCTACTCTTTGATAAATGAAATGATTCTAGCAAAGATTTATGTTTCCTGGTGCATGCAACCGATTTTTGTTGAGAAAACTACGATAAGTTTTTGTCTAAAAGATCTGGTGAAGATTGAAAAAATTTTGGTTTGGGCTTTTTCCAGCGGTCTGCATATTTTGGTGAAAAAAATTTCATAGAAACAAAGGATTTTCCTTCAACTGCGGCAATAAAACGAAAATCAGTTCGAAATATATTTTTTCAATACTAGTTAGCTTTTCCTAATACACCAGCGACACGACAAAAATTTACGATGTTTTAATCACCGTTTTGGCATATATTGAAACCGTGTGGATTTTGTGAGCCATATTTATATAATACAAGTACATAAAAATTACGTGTCACGTTTGAAATTTTGTGTGAATCTTCTTTTTATAATCCTTTATCATTTCTACCAGCATCGCGTCAAAAAATTTTTTTGTTTAATATTTTAAAAAAATTCAGGAATTTCAAAAAAAAAGGCGTAAAAAAGGATTTTTATTTTAAGGCAGTCCCCATTTTCAAAAAAAAAAAAATTTTCTTGTTCCTTTAAGGACTATAGTAGCATCCTTACTGATTAAGAATTTCTTTTACATTTTTTTTTAATATTTTTTTTTTTCAGACCATCAGGAGAGTCAGGATCAATGTCACCAGGATTCAACATTTTTTTTACACCTGTCTCTCCCCAGTCTAATTAGTTTCATTTTTATATTTCTTTGTAAAATTTTTTTTCTGTATTCTTAAGATATCAATAAAAACACCATAAAAAATGGATAGTAAAAATTTTTTTTGTTTTTTTTTTTTTTCAAATAAAATTCAAAAAACTGCCCAAAAATTGATTTCTAGACTAGAATACCCCCCTTTAAAAACTATTTAAGTCCTAGATATTTATCAATCTACTGCGCATGTCTACCTTTCGAATTCCAATCTTTAACATACTCGTACTATAAAAGCCTCGCTCCAAAATTAGACAAGTTTTAAACATAAATATAACACTGTATTAATAATTATTATTTTCTATCTTACTTATCTTTAATAACTAATTAAAGTTTAAAATAGTGTCTGTTGAAATTACAGTTGTACGTCGTATAATTGCTTATTATAATTATATGTGTATTTGTGTGTCAAAGAAACTCCTACTTAATGCAAAATCTCTAATAAGCACGGCATGTGCATAGTTTGATTGCCACCTGGGCGTATGATGAACATTTTGACATAAGACTGAATCGATTAAGCTGTTTCAGAGGCTTAAAAAATTCGTTTTTTTTGAGGAGTTTTTTGAGAGGGAAAGAAATAATTGATTAAAGCGAAATTTATAGGGTTTATAATTATATATTTGAACATCATTCATAAATTTTTTGGATACGAAATCTTTGATATTCTGTCTTTGGGAAGCAATTACCCGATTTATCTCGCATTTGTCGGACGACGGGCAGAATGCAGGTCACTATTTCTGTCTTTGTTTCCGACATTCAAAGATGTTCATATTTTTTATAATTTATCTTCTAATTAAACTAAAAAAATTCTAAAAAAAAATTGTAAAAAAAAAATAAAATTTTGCAATTTTTATAATTTTTTTTTATAAATTAAAAAAAAAGTGGTTTTTGAATAAAAAAATTTGACATTATGTTGTTTGAAAATATGTTCAACTCGACTTTACTTAGTTTTTTTTAGTTTAAATAGAAGATAATTTATTGCGAAAGATAACAAACTTTGCCCCAATTCCATACGACGTTTATTTTTTTCCTATCCTGCCCGCCAATTAAGAAAAATCGTTAAAATGAAAAACTGAGAAATTGCGCTTCAAAGTTTTCGCTTTCTGCCTAAACGATAATATATCTGCTAGACGCTCGGTCACTATTTCCTTTCTAGCTCCGAAAATATTTCGAATTCCCATCTATAACTTTGGGGATATATTCTTAGATTATTTTTAAAGAGATTTAAGTAAAAAAAAATCGATTTTTTGAAGCTTCTAAAGCGGGGAGCCTGCTTAAGGGAAAATTTTGAAATAAATATAAAAAAATTTATGAACTGAAATATTTCTTCAGTTAGTCTTAAAGTCTGGAATATCATTTAAAATTTAAAAATTTAAAACAATTCCTCCACATGAACAGCAGTGTAAATGTGAATTTCGTGGTTTGAAAGCTATTTGGGTAATAATACACCATATTCCGATGAAGCAATCACTAGAGTTGAAAAATTTTGGATCAGAAGCAGACTAATTTAGCTTATTCAGTGAAATAGCTAAGACCAAAAAATAATAACTCAATCAATATATGCCCTGGATCTTAGTCTGTTGGAAAATTATTCATAATTCAAAATATCGTTCAGCATGTACAGAGAGGTGGATTTGCTATGAACAAATTTAGTTCTTTAGAGTTTAGTCGTTAAAGAATTGTGGAGTTTATTTTCGGGAGCCTAAAGAGATATGCTAGTTTCTGAGCCTTAGTTCATCAGATTTGTTTTGAGGAATGCAATTGGCAGAGCCCGGATGAAAGATAAATCTTTCCGGTTAGACTGACCATAGTAGTCCAGTAAGGAAAGCTTCTTTCTTTTAGGCTGACTATCCCAGGTAAAATGGGAAATCGGCAGTGCCAGATGTAAAGATAGATCTTCTGGTTAGACTAAAAATACTTGACTAGACTGACTATAGCATTTTAGACTTACTAAACTCAACTAGACTGACTATATGATTTGGTCACTTTAACCGGAAGTATTTTTAATTAAAAATTAAATAGGTATTTGGGAAGTAAGATAGACCAGAACTTCGAGTCTTAACTTCATTTTATGAAATTGAATTATTATTATATTAAAATGAGTCTATGGGACGAGTGGAATAATAAACCAGAGCACAGATATGTATAAAGCAAAGTCGAGTTGTAATCATCTCTCCAAACGAAATTAAGAAGTTTGGAAATTTTTTTTTGATTTACAACCTTTAAAAATCATAATATTGGTTAGGAACTTCAAAGCCACTATCCATAGGCTTCGACTACTAGCTAAGTGACCTTATTAAAAGTCCTTCTCCCTGGGCTGTGCATAAATAATGATTTGAGATAGAAAGCCTACAGCGCCTACTAAAGCGAAATGGTAACGAACAAACCAAATAAGCTATTTAAATAATGTGAACAGTTATTATATTTGCAAACCATTTGGCCTTATTAAATAGCCTCAAAACTCAAATCTTATGCAAAGAGCTATCTTAGGCCTGCAAATGCTATAAGGCGAAGCAGCAAACGCAAGAGCAACTTATGCAACTCATCAAATCGAGCAACTTCATCAAATTGGCCCCCCCAACAACTTGCAGCGTGCAACTTAATTCTAGCACAATCAAAACTTGGTCGAATTAACAGTCGCCTAACGGCACACAAACGGAATGAGGAGCGAGAAACTCAAGCGATTTAGTCCACAAAGCTTGTAAGCCAATGCCTACGTCGGCTTTTACCTATTATAAGTACGCTTGGCAGCTGGCAGACAGCAGCGGTGAAGGTTCGCTTAAAGTTTCGTCATCCGTATCAAAATACCATCAGAAACTTTGGCACATGCCCCCCGCAGCGCACTTCCGCTGCCCGTTCTCGGCCACCAATTGTGCCAATGCAAATAAAGCAAAAACAAAAAGGGTGTACAACAACAATAGCACGCTTGTTACATTGGTTGGCTGGCCGTCCGTTCGACTGTCCGCTCATTTGAGTGCAACATTCGAACACCGACAGTCAGTCGTACAGTTAGACAGTCAGTTTGCTGGTCGCTCGGTCGGTTGCGGCCACAATTAATTCAAGTCCTGCTAATTTGTGTCAACTTTCCTGTCATTATGCACTTTAACAAATATCGCATTATCCTGCAGCGCATTAGCCGAACAACGCCAACTTTGACATGCGATGCCGAGCAATGCGGCGCTGCAAAACTCACACACACACACACTTAGACGAGGGTATAAGCGCTTAGAGCCATGCATCGCTGCAGACTGCATAAACCTTGCATGCTCGTGTGAGTGTTTGTGTGTGTGTGTGAGTTTAGGCATGTGTGTGACTTTGGCAAGTCAATATATGCACAAAACTTTTGCCACAGCCGCCTGACCTGAACCGCACTATGCTCCGACATGCTCGAGTGGACCGCAGTTCCTTAAAAGAGCGCCCGCTGCGGCCAGCGGCAGAGCGACTTACGTCGGTGCTGGTAGCGGTAGTGTTTTTGTATGTGTTGGCGGCAGTGTCTGCTGCTGCTGCTGCAACTTGTGGCCACTTGCCACATGACAAGCTGCTATTCGAGTCGAGCGCTTCCTTTTGGCCGAAAATTTCCAAATTCAAATTCATACACGGAAATCCTTAGACACACAAACACACACACATACATCACTGTAAGTGTGGCGCTCATGACCTCAGTTCGCAAGAGGTATAGCGCTTACATACGCAAGGCTACCCTGTAGTAAAAGCACAGGAAGCCTTTGAAGAGTATATATTTTATGGGTATTCTTGGGGTGGGTCTGCACACAAAGCCATATAATTTTGATAGGAACAGATTCTCGGACTACTATGTTAAAGGATTACTAATTTTACTCATGGAAGGTAACCAATTTTAGCCTTAACCAGCAACTTTTTGGTAAGAAACTTGGTTCTTTTAAAAATCAGTTACCCAATGTCCTTCTCATCCGGCTGAAGGCTAGGCATTCGTATAGATAACGTTCCAGAGTCTCATGCAATTAGCCGAATGCACTTTTCCCAATTTCTGAAGGTAAAATCTTAAGGATATGTGCCCTGTGTTCTCTCTTACAATGTTATTAAGCTCCGTTTTGTCTAGAAGTGGGTGCAGGCCAGCTCTTCTGCCTTTTCATCTCCTCCTATTGGAGTTGCCTTCTTTGTACGGAGCACTACATAAGAGCTCCTCTTCCTGTTTCACCATTCGATTGTCGATTTCGACGGACGATTCTAGAACCATTGTTCCAATATTCCCTATAAGGGAATGAAAAGGAAGTGTTTAGTTCCACGTGTATCTCATTTTCTCTTCTCGGTCATACTGCCAGCTTAACCGAGTTCCTTAACAAGGCCGAGTATGATATCATGCCTTTAGTGATACTTCACTTGTGATGTGTTGGATATTGAGGATAAACCCGGAGCCTTTGTTGAGGGAGTTTTCACTGCGTCTTAGCAAGATAGGTCGTTGCAGCTGCTCCAGGAGTTTAATACGGCACATTTTCGATAATACCATCCATCATACCATTGCAGGCTAGGTCGAATGATACTTGTATAGAGCCAACAGACTATGTGGGGTCGTAAACCAAATTTTGAACCAATGTCTCTTCAAAAGGAATTTCATATTCGAAAGGCTTTGAAAGCCCTGTTCTCAATGTGTTCTCTCCAGCTTACTGTTTTATTTAGAGCATACTTTATAAGGAGGATTGAATTGCTAAGCTATCGTAGAAATCCAATTTGTAATACTTAAGAAGTGCTTCAATAGAATCATAAGAAAGGTTATCCTGACTAGAATTTACTAGTAGACGTATAGAGGTGAGTTCCACGGATCGACATAGCCTGGGCTTACAAACTCCGATTTCTTTTGAAAATAGATGGAAACCGGCAACCTCAAATCATGCCTGTCTCTTACAACCAAAGCTGCTACTTATACATCGCTTGAGGCAATAAGTACATTCAGTGACTGTAAATAGAAGTATGTACATAAACGGATAACTCTGCCCCAATTTGTCGACCGAAAATTAAAGTTGTTTCTGGTCATGAAGGAATTTGCAGAACTCCACTAAACCGAATTGGTTTTACTCTAAGTTAGTATCTACATATACATATGTATTTACATAAGTACTCTCTGTTCGGTTATGCATGTGAGCTTAACCAACGTCCAGCTTTCGTGGCCGGAAGTCATTCAAATGTCAGCCAGGATGACAGCGACAACGGCAAATGGCTGTGCAAGAAACGGCAGCACGGATTGCAGTGAATGCACGGAGCGCGGGTAGGAGAGGAGCGGAAAATTTAAAGAGGAAGCATGGAAGACGCCGAACCAGAGACCCTGAGACATACTACAAATTCGATGCCACATAAGGCGCATCAGCCAAGCAGCCAGTGCAGCGGCAGTGTATATGAATGTATTAGATATATGCAAGTAGAGGATTCTAAGAATTATTAGTAAGCCCTAGCAGCTACTTCGCGCGGAAGATGTATTTGCGACCCCATGCTCAGCATACAACTTTGGTAATTAATTTCACATTTCGGCAGCCCAATCAGTGTTTGCTGCAGCCGCGTGCCGCTTCCTTCCATCTCCCCCTCTATCTTGCCCTCTCTTTTTCTATATCTTTCTCGATCTTCTGCTTGTGGGGACTGCGTTGGAGCACCGCTTGCCTAGGGTAAACAGTGGAGCTTGGCGGCATGCAATTAATTATCATTGGTGAGTAGTGTGTGCGGTGTTGGTGCTGTAAGTGCAACATTTCTTGTTGTTATTGCTGCCATTTGCTGCTGTTGTGAGCAAGTCGGCATATTCTGCCATTGTGTCTTAAGTTGCCGTCTGGTATTCAAATACCATTCAAGTGTGTGTGCGGGTATGTGTATGTGTGCGCTTGTGTGCCTCAACCGGCAGAACGTGTTCCAAGTGTCAGTGGTAAACGTCATTTCGTAATTAATTAATGTTCGATTTGTCACTCATTGTTGGCGAAATTCGCTAATGACACTAACTGCTAATTCAACATAGACATACATATACGAGTATACAGTTCGGGTTATATTTGATCAGTTGGTATTGTATGAGTAATGCTTAAATATTAAATTACTAAGTCCTGCCTTTTAAATTGATGGCTGGTTGATGGTTGCCTCTGCTAAGAAGGCTGGTGAAAGCTTGAGTAAAAATAAGGATGTCACGAAGAATATTTTACTATTTATAAATGTTGTTGTTGTTGTAGTGCTTAGGAATCGGTTTAAAAATGCAAATACTAGTAAAAAGCCTGATTGTTTTAAACTTCAATTATCTAAGCGAGGCATTCGCACAGATAACGTTACAGCGTCTCATCGACCGAGCGAATTCTCTGCATTCTGCCGAATCCACTTTTCTCATTTTCTGAAGGTGATATCTTAAGAATAGGTCGCATGTGCTGACCTTTACAATGTTACTAAGCTCCTTTTTGCTTAATAAATAGAAGCGGGCCAGCTCTTCTGCCTTTTTATTTGCTTTTTAACCGGTACCAAGCATGTTTTAACCGGTGAATTTTAAAAGTAAAGTATCTGCCTTTTTATATAATCTACCGCAATGATTTTTAAAGCTTTGGGAAAATGCATTTTTCCGAAAAGGAAGAAGTTGCACGGTGTCATATCAGGTGAATACGGGGAGTATTTAATGGTTAAAATGTGATTTTTGGCCAAATAATCGGTCATAAGCGTCGATCGATGATCTTGGATTCTGAGTAATTTTTGATTGTCAGACAATTTGCTTCGTGCTCACACCTTTTGTAAGCCCAAATGTTCGGTCAAAATGCATAAATCGGAGTTTTGGAGATGTTAATTCGATTTTGATCACGGATTTTGATTAGCCCACATGTTGATCGTCATTTGTGTTCTCACGACCACTTTGAAAACGTTGGAACCACTCGTGCACTCTGCTACGGAATATTCAATCATCGTCATAAACTTTATTCATCAATTGAAACGTTTCGGTAAAAGGTTTACCAATTTTAAAACAAAATTTAATGTTGGCTCTTTGTTCGAAGCTCATTTTCGCACCGATAACACAAACATATTGACACTTAAAACGCAACAACTTCACCCCAATTTATGAAATTCTCATCGATAAAGATAGAAGATTCTAACGTATTAGTCGACATATAGATGGCGCCACTAGGGGGTTTTGGTTTTTCTAACAAATCTTATGCCGAATATGTATCGAGTGTATGAGTAATTCCGATCCTCTTATTAACTTTTTACACCTTGAGATATTTCTCTTGCTTTGGTGCCTGCAAACTGTAAGAGTATATAATGTTCGGTTGCATGCGAACTTAGCCTTTCTTGCTTGTTGTCTATGGAACAGATACGAGTATATAAAACGGTATATTTTTCAGTGAAATTATCAGTAATTTAGTATGAGTTTCTTTTTAAATGTTTAATGGCGCCACATATACCATACGCCAAACTTGAACTTTAAATGAAAACCAATTCTGTGTTGCATCGTATAAATACATTGGAAAGTATAACTTAATTCCAATAAATTAAGTTCACGCCAAATGGCTTCGTTGGCTTAAATTTGCGAGCTTACGCGCTGAAATAAATATTGATAATTATATTGCTTTTACCTGAGTTGCAAATACGTGCGATTATTCACCTTGCCAATTAATGCATATGTAATTTGACGAAGTTATTTGTAGCATTCTCATTAATTGCTAATTATTTGCGGAAGTTCCACGCAGACATACACACACATCTCTTCCACCAATTAATTTCAATAAAGCTTTAAGAAATCAGGAGAAAAACAAGAAAAAAAAGCAAAGTTATCTGGCAACGCCAGCTTTGCAATTAACGGTGAATGGCAGAAAAATTAGAGGCCACTGCATTTGGCAGACCTTAATCTAAGCAAATATGCGCATATTTAAGCAGGAAGTGTCCTTCTGACGCGACCAGGTAACGCTTGTGTTGAACACCCGCCTTTACCGTTATTACACTGTATGCTGCAGCTACAGTGCGATTTCTTTTGCGCCACCTTCAACAACCTGAAGGTTAAGTTAATTCTCTTCATTTCCTTCTGCTTGTGTTGCGCGGCGATTTGCATCTCGCTTTATCTTCCTACCCCTCGTCTCGCGCAACATAACCGGGGGCTTGACTGTTTTGGCGCTGACGCTTTTGCTGTGGCGTTTTTCTGTTCCCCCACTGCCGCTCGAGTGCCCATGAACGATAAGTGAATGACTGAATGACAAACAAAGCGGCTGGAGATAATTGTCGCAACTACTTAGGAATGTGCACCGCATTTAATATGCATGCGCGCACACACTCACACACACGCATATTTGTGGGTGAGTGCATATATGTGGGTGTGTATGTGAATGTGCGAATTTGCCTGTCAGCATGAATAAGCAAAGTGTCTGCTGCATGACGCCTAATTCGCACATAACACCTCCTTCACTCACACACACACACACATATCCACAATTT
Source organism: Bactrocera correcta (assembly GCA_027475135.1). Taxonomy (NCBI): domain Eukaryota; kingdom Metazoa; phylum Arthropoda; class Insecta; order Diptera; family Tephritidae; genus Bactrocera; species Bactrocera correcta. The sequence goes on from CM050323.1 coordinate 112,337,753, forward strand.
GTCTGTTATGCACACAAATGCGTACTTTTATGCATACTTGTGTGAGTTTGGGTGTATGTGCGCCTACTTAACTGCCTGTCGCCTCTTGAAGGTCCTCGAACGTCTTTGCGCTCATCGCTTTCCGTCTGCCCAGACTGTTGCTGTGCTCCTGCTGCGCTGATGTCTTGCACTAATTAGGAGTATAGAATGCAGTAAGCTTTAGAATTATTGTTGTAAGCATATTATTTACATATGTATGCGTTTCGTGTGTGTGTGTGTGTTTGTGCGTCCATTTATCATATGTATGCACAAAAAAATGCTTAAAGCGTTGAACTGGTAAGTGGATTCTTCCTTACACTTTGTGCACACAATCTTATCCACTCACACACACAAACATGTATACGCATACAAATACACACGTAGCTTACTTATATGTCACTATGTGCGAGATAAGGATTAAGCAGCTGCATAATTTTTAAATGATTTACATAGACTCACTCACAGGTCTTACACGTCCGTACTTCCGCACTTCTTGGTATAAGCATAAGCATGCATATGTATGGCATGTGTATGTGTAGGCTCTTTACATAAAATTGCATTTATTTGCTTTGCTTTGTCAAGCGCTCAAGTACTCGGCTTCGGCTGTTGCGTGAAGCCAACCTTCGCCCACAAGCGCTTACAGCGTTTCTAACATGCTCTTGCTCTTCTTAAGCAGCCACAATTTTCATGCACTCACACACACCCACACTTATATGTACATAGTTGAGTCAATGCTGTGCAGGCTTCCCAACATCCTTTTACTGGTTGGTTATCGTAATCCTTTAATTTTATTTAATAACCTTGCTGTGCCTTTGAGTAGATTAAATAAGACTCTCTGCCTGCCGCAAAGACTCTATGAAATGTGCAGTGCAAAATGCCCGATAGAGGTATGCCAGAAAACCTATTTATGCCGCTGTAAATGGTAGTAATCTAATTCTCAAAGGCAGCAGAGTCTGTTAAGTGCAAATTCTAAGTTTGCAGAATATACGTGACATTTGCTATGGTAAATATAAGCTCAGTGTCATAGCTGATATTCGAAATTCTGTATTTGGTTGCGGTTCGATGGATCTCATCTACCAGAAAAACTTAATTTGATAGATTCGATTTTCGAGTATGCCTAGGGGTTAATGTGTTTGGTGAGTGTTTCACGCGCAATGATGAATCGATCTTGAAGTAGTCGCTTGAGTGGGATTCTTCTGCAATCAGCGGAAAAGTATTACGGACATTTGGAGAATACTAAGTGGGCTTAACATTTTTGGAAGAGAGAAACGAAAATAATTTCTAAGTCTGCATATAAAATGTCAAGTTCTTCAATGCTTTCAGAGGTTCTCTCAAACGGAAGCACCAAGAATATGAGATTTTCCCAAAACATTACCTTCCACAACGTCACAATCTCAATGCGGACGAGATTTGTGGGCTCTATTAAAGTAATTCGCTTTTCAAGGAAGTACTAGTTGCTGGTGATCAGTCATCGGTGGTCTGGCAGGAATATATTCGACCTAAAAGTAAATTATCTGTAGTTTCTTTGTTGAAGCTTGTAAGTACGATGCGTAAAAATATAATATCTGCAATTACAATAATATAGCACTACTTACACAGCTTAACACAAAATCGTTTAAAACTGCTTACGATAAACCATCTTATTTTATCGTAAATATCTTTTAACCCGTGGTGAACTCAGAGTTTATCATTTAACGCTCTTTGCATATCTTATCATTTATCGTACAACAAATATTTTTTAAATCGATTTTATTAAAACAATAACTTTAGAAGTTGGCGTAGACACTGTTTACGCGCTTAAAGCCGAGTTTACAACAGCGCGCCAGCTGTTCCTTCTTTTCGCAATGGAACGTCTGCTCTATCGTTATCGATTGGGGAATCGGGTTCACCATGTCAAGGTGTAATGTTTTCACTGCTATTCAGCAGGCCCTCCATAATTTTAGTATGCTCTGGACATAAGTCACTAGATCACCTCCGTGGGTTCTACAAGAGTGTGCTCCGATCGTGAAACCTTCTGTTAGTTGCCGCATTTTTCCGTAGAACTTTTGAGCATAACCCCTGTAGGAATTCGAATTTCTTCAGCAAATAGCGACCTTTGCCGGTAGATAACACTAAATAAAAGAGTACAAAATTTCGGTAGAGCACACGCTCTTAAATAAAAATGAATTTTATTCGTATTTTAAGAATTTGACGAAATTATAAATGTTGATGTTATAAATTGTAATGTGATATAAATCAATGCCGAAAATCGGGCGGCGAGTATAGAATTCCGAAAAAGGGGGCAGCCGGTGCGTGTGTTATGCGTTGGTATTCTCATCGAATGTGTTGAATCTGTTCCTTTATGTTGAGCAGGTTGATGCACAAGTGTGGTGAGTTGTGTTTTGTACGAATGTGATGTCATTGACTATGGTCGTTTCCAATGATCCCAGATGTGGTGTATACAGTGCTTTTGTTAGCGTGCGCCATTTTATACCGGGTAGAGTGGGTAGATGCTTAACTCATTTAAACAAACACTTTTCTTCAATGATTAGATGGTTAAAAAAACTAATTTAATTTGGTCGTAAATATATTTCCCACTATTTTACTTGCCTTAAGTACAGCACTATTCTTTCAACCTAAATAAAAGACATGCGGCTTGTTTAGCGAAAACTCAACTTTTTACTTCAAAAGCTAAACTCCTTGTAAATTTACAAGAAAAACATATTTACAACAATAAATTTAAGTGAAACAAGTTTACAACTTTTGCCTTAGAAAATTTAGCACAATTAGGCATAGTGGTTAGGTGCATGAATAAACTCGTTCAAACAAGTTAAAGTGAAAGTCTTTTGTCTTAACTGCGCACAAAGCCACCTAAATAGTTTCCAAGTGTCTTTGGCGAATACAACGCTCCTGTGACAATGCCTTTGGCAAAATTCCACAAGTGCAACCGCATATATCCCTGCACTAAATTCCGCCTGTTAAGTGCCTTAATCACAAGCGCTCTCATGAACATAGACATTTATAGGTACATGAGAGTGTGTGTGTGGGTATGTATTTACGGAATTCTTTGTTTGCCAAAAACGAAAGATATTAAAATGAAACTTCCTACTTTTAATTAAGGCGGCACTTTGCTATGAAGAAGTATGTTCTATGGGAAGAGTGATCCGTTTTCGTCGACTGGTTTTCCTCATTTGCGAACGATATATACTGTTCTTTGTAGAGCTTCATCACCAAAAACCGGATTAAGATCATCGATGCTTTGTGGTTCAGTTAATCACATTAAAAGTTGTAAAATTTAAACTCTCGAAAATCTCCGCGGTTAATTCTTTTTTTTTTTACTCATGAGAATATTTTAAGTTACTGTAAACAACAAAAATATCGCTCGTACCTGAAAAAAATTGATATTTTAAATCTTTTTTGCTCTAATTTACTCTTAACAGATATTGTCTCATACATATATTATTGTTAGGCATCCAGCGTTAAAATACACAATCACAGTGACTACTAAATCATAAACTCATTAGCTGAGTCCAGTTAATCGTAAAATTTCCGCAGTTTAAAATAAAACATATAAATACTAATGCACTTTAACTGCAGACGTATCAAACGGCCCTCATATCATTATGAAGTCCATTTGCATTTTGTCTATTTCGCATTTCATGTAACTGCCATGTTGACAACATTTGACCCGTCTCTGTCTGGTCACATCATAGCCGCTGCTTATAAGGTCCGTCATTTTTTATTAGTATAACGTTATGACTCTTTCTTTGGCGCCGTCGCCGCGGTGTTGTCTGTGTCTTATTATTATGCTAATGATTTGCAAATAACGGCATTCTTACACAAGTCCGTGACATAAACTGTAGTGTACTCTCTATAAAAGAGATAGTGCTTCAAAAGTGCCAATAATTTTTCGTGTGAATGTGTATAATTCATATGAATTATGTTGTTTTTATGTTGCTGTCGCCTAACATAGTTCACTTTATACTCTTAAGCGACTTTAAGGCGATTTATGTTGAATGGAAAAATTCCGAAATTCGAAATATTGTTTGATATTGGACGTACGTAGTAAGGGGTCTAAGGTATTTGTCGAGTTTATAAAAAGGGAAAATGTCATCTGTCAGATTGAGAACTTTCAACTAACTTTTATTTTTTTTTTACAATATGAAATTAATGAATTTGATTAATAGGCTAGATGGAGTTCAGATTCTAAGTCCAAGAGGAATAGTCATCCTTTAGGATGCCTGCGCTTGATGCACATTTCAACAGACTCTGCCGCTTCACTGTCGATACCTCCTCCAGTATATCATACTTTGGGGACCACAGATGCTTGCTAATGCAGGACAAGTGCACCACAGTTGCCCAGTCTCCTTTATCGAGTGGAAATAAGAATTTTTTTACTTCCGATCTATCGTTTTGCACATGACTTTTGCAGTTTTTCTCCCAGGTAGCATCGGGTTTTGAAGTACTTTTCTTTTGTCGTGATCATCGTATAGACAATGCATGGGTTTCTCAATGTTGATCACGTTTTCGGGTATTAGCCGTACACCATTCTTGACAATATCGTCCACTATTTCATTGCTCTCAACTTATTTAATAAATTCGTTTGAAATATTTCTTTTTGGCAGAAAAGCTTCTTAATTCTGTTAAATCTGTGCTGAAAATTTATATACATTTTTTAGTCAATTAACAGTTATATAGTTTTAAACTAGTGGCAACTCTTCAATAAATGTTTTTAAATTTTTATAGGCTTTCTTAAATCGCTTCAGGGGTATTCTAGTCTAGAAATTAAAAAAAATATTTTTTTTTATTTTTCAAAGTTTAACTATTCAAGAATATGTGTACAAGAGGATTTTTCAAAATTCAAATTATTTTCGGAGATATAGGCATTTTTCTGACCCGGCATTCAAACTGGTTCGGCCGGAACGCGAAACTTTAAACGCGTTTTTCTCGAAACTGACTTTTTCGAAACGATACCCACGATTCTCGGTTTCGATTTACTTGAAAGTTTTTATAGAGTCTTCCTTATAGGCTTGTCTATGGTTGGAACTAGCCCCATCCCCAAATTTTTATTTTTATTATTTTTAAAAAATTCGAAATAGTCAGAAAAAGTGATCCAAAAAAACTTTTTTTTTCAGGCAGTCGCCATTTTGTGAAAAATTTATTTTTTTCCACTTTTCTTTGGTTCCGACCATTGCGACTTTATTCTAGATTAATAATGTGTTTTTCTTCTTGGTTTCAGATAACTAGAAGGGTTGAAATCATGGGTATGGTCGCATGGAAATTTTCAGAGACCCCCCACTTCGTCTGCTCATAATTTTTGAAATTTTTTACTTTTTTTAGTTTTTAATTTTTTTTCTAAAATTAACAAATTACTAATAAAAAAATGGATATGAAATTCATGCTTCTAGACTAGAATACCCCCTTCAGTTTGTTTGTTTGAGCTTACTATACAATAAAAAAAAAGGGGAAACTTCAATAAAAATATTTGTCACCACACATTTTTTAACACACCTTTAGTTTTTTTTTATATTGCAACATTGTAAACATGCTTTCAAATAGGTGGCAACCTGCTGATTTTTTTCGCAAAGCCTTTCGTACACTGAACAAATGAAACAAAACAGGTCAACCTGCTATATGGTGGCATTCTGTGCTTTATGAACGTGGCGAAGTTTTGTTTGTCAGAAATGAATATTCGATTGATAATGCAACTCTATTTGATAAGTTAATGACTGTCTTCAAAAAAATTCTTTCCTTCCAAAGATGGATAGGCGATCAAATCTAACATGCTCTCTTCCTATTGGAAATGTAGCTTCGACAGGAAAAATTCTCTCTTCTGTTAAATTTAGATCCTGCGTTTAAATAAAATAAAAACAAACGCATTCACCGTTATATTCGAAGTACCATATTTTGAAAATTTTGTAGATTTTTGCCATTTTAGCAGTACAGTTTCTTATATTAACTTTGAGCTTGCAGCATAAGGTCCTATGTTGTAGCATGTACTATATATATAAAATATGCATAACGGTTCGGGTCAACAATAACGGTGTATTTCTATCATAATTTTTCCTAAAAAATATTTATGAAATATTTACTAATTTTAATCATCTCATTTAAAAAATAATAAATTGCCGCTAGCGGCGACTGTCATTAGCCCTGATTCGCCTAAGAGATGATACAACTAATAAGTTGGCGCAGGTGTCGGCCATTTGTTTGACTAAGCTGCACCAGCCCAAGCTGCTCTACAATGTAAGGTGTGTTGCAGTGGCAAACGGAGCCGCTTCCGCCATTATGGTGTTGCCATTAAATGGCAGCCTTGCTAAATGATTTGTGGGTGTTGGGTGGACAGGTGTGTGTGGCGAGTGTGTATGAGTGGGAGTCTGTTGGCAGTGCTCTCAACATTAAAGAGCTACTTTACTACAGTTGACTGCGTTGCTTTTTTTCCACGCATTTTACTGTTACTTTTAGTGACTTGACGGCTGGTGGAGTCAGGATAATGTGTGAAGCGAAATGCACATCAACTCCGACGAGCTGACGACGACAGCACCAACGTGTTACGGAAAGCTACTTTACATGCTGGCCAAAGCTTTGAGGGTGTTCGCCGGACAATGCGATGCTTTTTGCTTTGTTATTGCTGAGGTGGCTTTAATGGCTATTAGAGTGAAACGTCAACCTGTCATTCCAAAGAGATGAACTCACACAAGCGCACAGTCACAAACACACAGCAAAACAACACACACACACACGTAGTGTGACTGCTAAGGCGGAGAACAAAACGAGCGACGGTACAACAAAGACAATAATGACAGCATTGACGCCAGTTGAAATGCAAAAAGTCGCACCAGCAAATGCGCAAAAACAACAGCAACAATACATGACAAAAAACACAATAAAAAGCAAAAAAAAAAAAGCAACAACAAAAAACAAGAAACATAGAAATAAATGTAAAGCTGTAAAGCATAAATAAATGTATGTGTGTGTGTGTATGTGTACAGCTTAGCGGGGGAAAAATGAAACAGAAATAAATAAATAACACGCTGTGACTGCAAAGCGCCTGAAAGTAGACTTAACGTGGTATTTCGCTGTTGGTGCTGACGGACAGTGTGCGGCTAACAAGCATTCAGTGTATGTGTGTGTGTGTGAGTCTCTGTGCTCATATTCGAGTGTTTGTGCGCGCCCATACATAACAGTTATGCTCGCAAGACAGCAACGGGGCGCGGCCGAAGTGTGATAATGCAAAAGAGCGCTGGAGTGTCGCTGCTGTAAGCACAACAACAAATAATATGCAACAATAAAATGACAAATAGAAAACAGCACAGAAAAAAGCACGTAAAGCACTGACTGTAGCAGAAATAAACACCTACAACAATAATAGCAACAAATAACAGTTAAAAATGACATAATGTGTTAAGAGCATACGAAAAAGCGTGCAAACAACAACAACAAAACAAAAAAACGACAACCAACAACACAATGCAACAACAGCAACAATGCCGAGAAATGAGTGAAAAGTGAACGCCTGAAAAACAACAATAAATTGCGTCGACAACTATAAAATATGGCGCGGTGCTTGTAACAGCGGGCGGTGCGGCGCGTTCGTGGCGCGGCAAACGCCAAGTGGCAACATCAGCGGCGCTAGCGACGAGTGACAACAGTGCCTCGCCGCTTTGTAATGTTGGCCTTCATTGCTTGTGCAAGTTCTATTGCGTGTTGTTGTTGTTGTTGTTATTGCTGTTGCCTTTTGCTGCTTGTTACAAGCACAAAAATAGCAACAACAAGAGTATGTGACTGCGTAGTAGAGGCTTAGGGAGACAAGCAGTCGCGCATAGTGGCGCAAAACTCGATTAAACGCTTCGGGCACGATCCGCGTTAAAGTAGGAGATCTCAGAAGAGCTTAAAATTAAACTTAAGACTAAACTAAACTGAATTAAACTAGAGTGCTCTGCGTGGTATATATTTTACTGGTCTTGCGGTGATCATGTTACCAAATCAGTAGACACTGTGATCCATAATGGCTTCTCTAACTTCGCTCTTTATTTGAGTTGTTTTGGTTCAGCGCTTACTTCTTTGAAATAAATAATAATAAGTGGCAGTTCGAAAGGCCTTCTATGAGCCGTTGGATACCAAACGAGGTTTCAGACAAGGCAAGGCGTCGCGTCGACATCTTCAATTTACTTTTGAAGAACATAGTACGAGCTCCATTACTTCTGCTTTCTTCAGACTGGATATGGAAGCGAAGCAAATGGATCTGGTAGTGAACGAGGTCAAGACAAAATATCTGCTGTCCTCAAATAAACAGTCGTCGCACTCATGTCTTGGCTCCTACCTCACTGTTGACAGCCATAACTTCGAAGTCGTAGATAATTTAGTCTATCTTGGAACCAGAAATAACACAACCAATAGGTGCTACTTCAAACTGAGTAGGCAATTGAGAAGTAAAGTCCTCTCTCGACGAATAAAGACCAGACTCCTTCAAGACACTCACTATCCTCGTACTGCTATATGGTGCAGAGTCATGGACGATGACAGCATCTGATGAATCGGCGTTACGAGTTTTCGAGAGAAGGTTTCGCGGAAGATTTATGATCCTTTGCGCATTGGCACCAGTGAATACTGCGGTTGATGGAACGATGAGTTGTATCAGTCATACGACAGGACATTCACATAGTGAAGCTAAGAGACAGCGGCTATGCTGGCTAGGTCATGTTGTTCAAATGGATAAAAACACTCCAGTTCTAAGAGCATTCGACGTAATACCCGTCGGGGGAAGCAGAGGCAGACCTTCACTCTGTTTGAAAGATCAGGTGGAGAAGGTCCTGGCTGTACTTGTACTTTCCAATTGCCGCCAAACAGCGCAAAGGACAAACGGTGTCTACTCCAATAAAGAAGAAGAAGAATTGCTCTATAGTCTCTCAGCGGCGTCTTTCGCTTTCTAACTGCTTTCGCTGTTGTAAGCTTGCATAAAAAAACCGAAGCCTAAGTAACCCAACTGCACTTTCTCAACCTCAAATTTCTTGATATGCTATATGAAATCGAAAGGTCTTCAGCAAATACCACAACAGATTTTTCTAGAGTTGAAGTGTTTTTAGAGATTGTAAATCAGTTAATATTATACAGCTCTCCTATTTCTTCTTTCTAGTTTCAGTTCTTTGCTTTTAAAGGTATACTTATCAACTACTTTCCAGTTCTCTAACAGTTCAACTTCTTCTGTTGCACTCTAGACCTTCGTCATTTTCGACTATTTTTATTTGTCTCGAATATTAAAGGATTCTGTCTTCTATCTTCTTTGACCTAATCCGTTTACTTGAAATTTAAACAATATTGCTTTCAATGCCAATGACTAATCCCACTTCTCTCACAATATTATAATTCCTATTACATAAGCTGTCTTCGTTTTCTCAGTCTTAACGAATCAAACTTGGTTCTCAATCCCATTATCTGATTTTTTGGAGATCTCCATTAATATCTCCACCACACTCCCAGACAACTCGGCAAACGTCTAGCAATGCATTTCTTCTTAAACCATGTAAAGTTAAGCGAGCTTTCTTTTGGCCACCAACGAAAGCATAAGCGAAAATTGCTAACTCATTTGGCAGCCCTACATGCAAGTATGAGATCACTAGCGCAGCATGAGATATACCATAAATAACGGTTTCATCAACAAGTTGCTCTCACAACAACTCTATGACACTGTAGCTCAGCGCTTTTGCTGAGTGACTCAGCTAAAATACGACTTTGGCATTCGCCTGCGTCCACTAAAAAATATAATATTTTCATTCGGTTTCCACACCATTATTATTATTATTGTTGGCAAAGTTGCTGAGCGCGCATTCGGGAGGTGCCGGCGCATTGGGCGCTCTATGATGGACGCATAAAATGGCGTTTTAGCATTTTTATTACTTTTTCACAGCAACAAAAACAATAAAAATGCGAGTAAAACCAAAATAAAAGAAATGAAAATTCTAAATAATGGATTTACCTAGAAATGGCTGAATAAAAACAAATAACTCCGTTTTGTGCGGCGCAAATTTAAGTGTGTTTATTTAGGGATAAATGGGAAATAGTACGAAACAGAAAAGCTGCTGAGAATGTGGCCATCAGCGCTTACATTTGACTGAGTGGCTTTGTTACCGGATTACTTAAAATATTGAATTTTTGTTTTCAATAGGAAATATGCGCGAACATATTTAGAAAAAAAAATATTAAAAAAATATATATATTTTGTCCCATGAATTTTCCTTTTAAGAGATTAAGAGACAAAAATATATTTGGAAGTTAATCATTTTGAAATAAAAAAAATTGAAATATTTTTAATGTCTTTATTTGGAATAGATTTCTTTGATCACATATCGTCACCTTAAATGCAAAACAACTTATCATCAAAAAATTAAATAGACTTTTTATTGTTTACGATTCACTACATCATATCACATATAGTTGTATATAAAATTTTAAGTTTCCACTATCTGTTATAACCAATGTATAACCAATACATAGCCGTTTTATAACCAAAATTCAAAATATTGTTTCAATATGTGAGTGGTTTCTATTATCGTTTTTTCTATGCCTGCAAACTTTCTTTTTGCATTTTAGATGTGTACATATGCAGTAAAACTGTAAGCATTTGACATTTTCAATTTCCAGGTTAAAGTTCTCTCAAGTCTTCAGTCGTTCAGTTTTTGTTAATATGTTTTTTTTTTTGTTTTTGTTACATGCATCACACTCTAACATCTGATATACCCGCATTACACCAAAAATATATTTTTGCTAAAAAATTCAATATTTTATCAGCTGATCAAATTTGACCCGGACTGACAACAAATCCTTTTTATCGCTCAAATTAGGCTCCTCAGCCAACACAAATAGGCTAATGCCAAACTTAATATTTCATATACTTGTTATAAGATTTGCTATGATATCCTTCAGTGCTTAAGGCAAATTTTGGTTTTTTGTTGGTTATCAGCTCATTTTTGGACCGCCCATGCTTGATGTGTTTGAAGAATGTTCTCAACTACTTTTTAAGCATCTTTTCTTCGACCTCTACTCAACGTGGCTTTTGAGTATGAGTCTTGCCTTCATGTTCTTTACACCCAAAACTTTTACCAAAATGCCTTGAGCGGATTCTTAAGAGATTGCTGTTGTTGCTTTTAACTGTTGCAAATTTCCAATCGATTTTCAAGCACTGCTGTTGTATATTTTTTGATATTGTCGTAATAAACAGAGGTGGATGGACAACTCGCTTTAGGCAAATTTTCGATGACCAAAGCATCTTTACTGAAGGCATGAAACAAAGGTCTTTCTCTATAAATTTAATCAACAAAAGAGTACAACTTCCGAAGTTTCTCTCCATAGCTAAAGACGACATCAGTTAATACAACTGTCTTTCAAATGCATTTAAAAAACTAGAAGTAAAAACTGTCATTTTCTTCAATCTATAATTCTTTGACCTTAAATACTTCGTCATGCCACTTCTTACAATTAATCACATAAACAAATTTTACTCTGTGGCAATTCTGTGTAATTTTTCTAAAAATTTTTGTTTTTTAATATTACAAATATTTAGAATCTTAAAACAACCGGCGTCATCTCCCCACGATTATTTTTCGCTGCTCCTCTTTAAGCTTTTATGTAAGCGACTGGACTCGTACTTCAATCACAGTAGGCTACCAGATTAGCAAATATTTTTCCCTTTCTTAGTGGCATCTTTTCAACATAAATATAAACTTTTAATTGCAAATAAGTTATGCGAGATATTTCAATATTTTTTTTCATAAAAGTCATGTGCAACAGCGGTGGTCATATTATTGGTAGATACGGCTTAAGCGGTTATAGCCGTTTTTTAGCAAGAATTTAACTTTCGGATTTTTTTTTTAAATTTTTAGGTTTAAGAGGTTGGATATTTTGGAAATTATCTATAAAATTTTAAAGTGGATTAACCTATAAATTTCTTGCAGTTTTGTTGTATTCAGTAAACAAAAATTAAGCTGGTGGCTGATTTCGATTACATTTTTACAAGATAAAGCACTGATGAAAGTGTTTCTTTATAAGTAAGCAAGGCTTTAGGCTTTGACAATCATGAATAAAAAAATATATGAAATATTCGTTTTCAGCTACATATACTCGCCGAAATTATGAAGAATTGACAGCAGGTGGTCTTTCGGTTTACACAGCGAAGAATTAAGAGGAAATTACTTATATTTTTATTTTCTATGTTCCCAACCATATAATTATAAACATGACATACTTTACTTCCTTTCTCTATTCGCTCATGCTTTTCCGACAACTACTAAAGAAGCCATTTTGTTTCTAATTAAACGACCAACACTGGAATCTACTGCAAATGCATTGCAGTAGCTACAAACGCTGCGCCCTTATTTAATTAATTAAGAAAACAAGTTGCTCGTAAACAAGGGAAGAATTAAAAAAATTTTAAAGTTTTTCTTAATCAAATTTGTTTGATTCGCGGCATTAATATGCGCTTTTATTTTTGTATTTTTAATTTCAGTTTCTGCATTTCTTACTTTCAAAACAGTAGGATTGTGTGTGTGTGTGTATTGCATACCGTGCGCGTATTTTCCCCGCGAGTAAAGCGACTCCTCCCCTCCTTTGGTCGGCGGTAACGATTACAACTTATTTGAATTATTCTGAATTATTCATAAGTTAGCAAAAAGCTTGAAAACAAATATTTTGAGTGCTTTACTTATTTCTTCTATTTGCGCAAACTTTCTGTTTCTTCGTCGTGGTTGAGTCATAGAAAAAATGTAAGCGGAACGCAAAAAGAAAGTTAGAAGGTAATACAAAGTGTAGGCGGCAACTGAAAATCAAAAACGAAAAAGCTTATCTGAAGAATTTGATTGAAAGCGCATTTGCATGACGTCACTGCGGATTGTGGCTTCTGCTTTCACTTTCTTCAGAGTCAAAGCTCTGTGCCTTTGTGAGTTTATGTAGATTCTGCGGCGTTTATAAATACATTTTCAAGAATTTTTATATTTGTTATTTAATTTAGTTATTAATTACTGAATAGTTTTATATTTTATTTAATTTTTATTAAAAAAAAAATTGTAATTTTAAAATAGATGGTAATGTTTTTTTAAAAGTCTCAAAATTTTTTCTTTTTAGGTCTAATATGTTCTACTTTACCCAATTAAAAAAAAAAAAAAAAAAAAAAAAAAATTTAATGGAGTTGCCACATCTTTACCAAACATATTTGCAACCGTTTTTTCATTTGATCTATTTAATTATGTAAATAAATTGTAAAATCCTTTTTCCCTGGCTTTTGCAATGCCTTAAGACTGTGCAGGTGGCAACTCTGCATGTAACAATTTTTTAACTGTAACCCTTTTTATGTTTTTTTTATCAATTTTTAGTCGTTATTTAACAGTTATTTTGCTTTAGCACTTTTTTTTAAACATAAATGTTTAACATGTGGCAACACTTTTTAAAAATATTTTCTCAATATTTTATATTTGTTGATTTATAGCTGCAGACAAACTTTCCCAGTAGTTTTATTAAATTTAAAATTTAGAACGGTGGCAACTCTACCACTACTACAAGCCTTCTTAAAAATTAGAAAAAAATATCAACGTATTATTTTGTATTTATTACCCGATGGTAAACACTTTCTCAGTAATCTTATTAAAATTAATATATTGAAATGGTGGCAACTGCCCTTGCTGAAAGTATTATGTATATTATGTGTGAGGAAAGTTCTCTGACACACTTGGGAGTGGCCAGAAATGATTCTTTTAAATATGATGCAAGCAGCTCACGGCTTCAGGTCTTAGACCAAATTTCCTCTGGGTAGCCATTGAACGACCGTTTGAAGGCAAGTGAGAAGGCGAACAATCCCCTCCCCAGGGTTATGCGTAGTGTTTGGGACCCGCCATGTAAAAAATTCTACCAATGAAAAGAATTTGTCCACGTGTAACTTATGATTAAAATCCTTTGATTTAATTGCTTATAAAACGAGCAAAACAGTTCGAAAATTCAAAACTAATTAACCAGAGACGAGCCAAAGTAGAGCTATATATGATCATCAAAACGTAGCACAACGTCGAGCACCTGTTACTAAATAAGCTAAACTCTTCAGTCGAAAGTTGTACAGGTCTAAAGATTACTTCGATTTTTAAATCTCCCCATAACTTAAATTACATCGAAAAAATCTTTTATTTGAAACGTTTACTAACGCATTAGAATAAATCAGATAATCTACAAAATTTAGCTTAAAGGTTCGCCAACACTCCAGCTTTCTCCTTGATTTTACTTTACTCCACTTTCACCTAAAGAAAGTCGTAAGTACCTGACGAAATTGTTGGTCCTAAAGTGACACTTATAGCAAATTTAATCACTCACAAACTGTAGTAAATTGTTTATTATCCTTTGGAAGGTGAAAAGGTGCTTCACTACCCTGTACATCCTTTATTGTTGAAGTGTTGAATGTATTATGCAAATGTGTCAAATAACCGTCATAAGTACAAATAATAAAATATTAGCACGCGATGTCAATAATCAACGCACCCAGTAGGAAAAATGTTTTCCATGTTTCACCAATGAACATTTCGTTAGAGTTTTTAGATCAGCTCAAAACCATTTATGTCATTTTATGCCATTTAAATCTTTTGTTGTTTCAGTTACGTAAATTGTGCTATTACCAAAAATAATTTGGTCTAGTTGCATCCATTTAAAAGAGTCTAATGAAAAATATGCCAATATATGCTCCTAAATGTAGGCAATGCTTACCACATTTGGTGTTAATTGATTAGTATATACTTACAGCGATGATATCACTGGAAGTATAGTATATATGTATTACACATCTTCATTGATGTGTATATGGAGCAGAAAAAAATCACATTTGGAAACTCTGCTTCTAGTTTAGCGCTTCGAAACTCTGAGTATTAAATGTTGCCTACATTTCGGCAAAGCGTGAAATTCGTGTTGGCGAAATCTTAAAGCAAATAAAATTGAAGAAATATATGAACACCAATAATCTTTTTTAAAGTTCCTTTTCCAATCAGGATATATTCAGGTGATCACAAATATGAAATATTAAATATTTTGAGATGGTGATAACTGCAGCCAGGATTTTGAAATTCAGAAATTTTGATAAGCAAGTAAATTTGTAAGACAATCTTCTTCCAAATAGTTCTAGTTTAAATTCATGAAACTTATGATTTATTTATTTATGTAAAAGATATATGCATACACACATACCTCTCCAGACCGCTTAAAGCCATATCTTCGACAAATCTGTCATTCGAAATTTTTTTATACAAATTGCTCAAGTGCCTGTGTATAATACATGTGCGTCTGTGAATGCAAGTGTGGGTGTTTTTTTTGTTTTTTTGTATTTCAATGAGCGCGTATGTTTGTTTATTTCTCACGGCAATGAAGCCAGGCAACTTGCTTAGCTTCCCACCTTCATTGACAGTGCCACGCGAGCGGCAGGACAATTGTGTGGCAAAAAAGGCACTTGAGGTGGAAGTAAGGTGGCAAGCGGAAGTTGTCAGCGCACAAGTATTGGAAATCATAAAGCCGTGAAAAATTGCTTGTCAATTTCTTTTAACTTTTTTACTTTTGTCTTCTTTTTTCTTCCACTTTTTCATTTCGTTTTTGTTGGCTTTTGTGTCAGACGGCGCTTGTGTTGCACGTAGGTACAACGCTTGTGTTGTTGTTGTTGTTCTTTCTGTTGGCTTGACTCTTATTGTTGCTGCTAAGCACACATACATACACAAAAACACGCGCCAGACGCACCTATTGTCGTCTAAGCGATCGCGCTGTTTTGTTGGTCGGCGACGCCGTCAGCCGCCTACGTGGAGCGGTGTGGCCTGTTCAGTGAATATCTTTTGTATTTACGCGATGTTTCTACATCATGTTTCTCTGCCTTTTCCAAGCTCGTGCCCGAACATGAGTTTGTATGTGTGTGCGTGTGTGTGTGCACTGGCTTTACGGTAAATAGACGCTTGTGCTTGCCATGTTTACGCCAGTGTTTGCTCGCAGGCTGTTCATTGGTGTTTGTTACCTAATTTTAGGCGCCAAAGCGTTGCCGCCAGCGTGTGCTCACAGCTGAAAGTAATTGAAACGCTACCGACTTGCTGAAATATGACAAACAGCCATGCTTTGGCATCTGAGGTTTAAAGCCTGAAATTTGGTCTGAGCTTGGCGTGTCTTTGTGTATGCTTTTTTGGAGAAAGAGACGAGTGTGCATTTCACGGTGAAAATTATCGAATATACGTGTGTATACTGATGAGCTTTACCGCCGTTTTTGATGTACTCAAAGTGCTTTAGAGAGGAGTTATTGGTAAAAAGTGAGTTAGTAGCTTAATAGTACTTAAAAAGAATATTTATTTTTTTTTTTGATTATATCTTTAAAATGTTGAACGCATCTACGTCTCAGATAGACAGTCCGTTGAGTCCAATTTTTAAGACTCATTCAAGCATTTTGTCTGGTAACTGGCGAATGATACACTTCTTGTTTTGTTCCAAGGTCTTAATCGAAGCGGGATTGTCGCATAGACTTTGGACTTTACTTATCTTTACAGGAAAAGTCTAGCGGTGTGATATCACATGATATTGGTGGCTAATCGACCGGCTAAAAGCTTGAAATTATCTGTTCACCTAGGTGTTCTTGGTCGTCATTGACGTTTGCGTTCTCACCGGCATAATTTTTGACGAAATATTGACCGATAAATCCACCGGCTCACAAACCAAATCAAACTGTTATTTCTTCTAGATAAAATGGCAGTTCTTGAATCTTTTCAGGTTGTTCTTCGTTCCAAGTGTGGCAATCTATGTTGTTTACATGCCCTTTGAGTCAGAAATTTGGCTCGAAAACTTCGAATGTTCTTGGAACCTTTCAAGAGAAAGCGAAGAGAAATTTTGCGGCTTCAGTTCTTCTACAAGCTGTATTTTGTACGCTTTCAGTTTAAGATCTCGAAAAAAATACGTCAAGTCCTTCCATACGTCAGTCCGAGTTTCTGCGAACGTCGCTGAGTTACTCTCCACGGTCTTCGTGTGCACCCTCAGCTGCGGCTGCTATATTTTCACCGCGGGCTGGATGTGGTCTATTCGGAGGAATATTATTCAATTATGAGTGTAAGGTATTCAGATAGTATGCTCAGTAGACCGATTATGTTGAACGAAGAGCGCGAAATACATTTTTTACAAAACGTGAATTTTCATAATAAAGTTGAACGATTTGTAATCACTGTTCAGACGTATGTACTTTCCATGATAAAAGGCAAACAATACTGAACAAAAAATAACATGACAGCTTGAAAAGATTCGCACATGATCTGTCAAAAAAAGGCTATTGAAAAAAGTACCTCAACTTGGCTAAGCTTCTATTAAGTCCAAATATGATTTCCAATGATTTTCCCTTTGTCATTTTATCTTCACACATTTATTTCGTGAAATTTCGTATCATGAAACTTTTTCCGAAAATTAATTGTTCTATAAATTATCATGAAATTCTACATAAACGACAAACATCCCTGCTTCAAAAGAACACTCAGCCATATACACCACTTTCATGGAATTCACCACTTGCTCGCGTCATCAACTCGAACGGCAAGTAGCCACCACATAACGGTTGTTGCTATGGTCACGGCCATGTGGTCGCACAAAAGTTTGTTTTGCTGCACCGCCGCACACGCCCCGCTACGCCGTCGCCCTCCTGCAGCGCCGCTGGCCGATTGTTTACCTGCCATGAATGTGTTATTAGCCGCATCGTTTCGTTAGTAACTTTTGACGTTTTCACGTTTTCGCGCATAACGCTTTTGTTGCAGTCAGATTGTGAATTACTTTTCCGAATAATAAACTAAACTAATTTCGTTGGCTTTTATTATTGTTGGCCAACAAAAGCTTTTGTTTTTTCTGGAATTGTTGCTGCTTTCGCAACATTGCGGCGAACGAGGTGAGAAAAAAGCAAAAACGAAAAAAAAAAATTGCTTGCAACAACAATAACGCGCCTGTGATAAGCGCAATTGTTAACGGAATATATATATACATATTAATGTATATATGTGTTTGTGTGTGTGAGTGCGTTTGTTTGTGTCTTTTAAAAAATTAATAAGAAAGGAAAAAAATAATAGTAAAAAAGTTTAACAAATATTATTCCCAACAAAACCCAGTGAAATTGCAGCGTTGTATTTCGGTGTGTAAATATAATTGAAAACATACTTCTTTAAGTTAACACTTTTTAGTGAAGAGATAAGTAAGTAAATAATTACAATAGTTTGAGGGTGTCCTACACCCAACATAAACAAGTTGAGACCGTGCAGGAAAATGTAACGGTTTAAAATTGGTTCGGTTGCATTTCAGCATGTTCGTTTGGTTCACCTTTCCCAGCAGGGCGCTATTTGTAAGGACCATATGTTCGTGAAAATGTGTATGTGTTGTAAATATTTGCCTTATTTACAGGGTGGTTATTTGTGGCAATTCAAAAACGAGAAAAATTTTAACTTCGTTTGCCCTGAAGCTATAATATCCTACACATATACAAAAGTTTCCTTCAAGAATATTTATGATAGGCCTGTTTATGGTAGCTATGTGCTACAACGACTCGATCCGAATAATTTCTTAGGCGATTGTACGGTTATTCTGGATAATGTTTCGTGCCGAATTTCGAAAAAATATCTCATCAAATACAAAAGATTTCGTAAAAAATACAAAACCAAGTTCCTCAAAATTCGCTGTTTCCACAACGTCCCGACGAAAGAGAAAAACAATGTGACCAAAGATGTCTTCTATGGGCGCTTGGAGTGACGATGTCAAAATCGTGTTTGGCGACTTTAACGCAAGGGTGGGCCTAGAAGTCTCCACGATGAAACATCTCCAAATGGGTTTAGGCTAATCGACTTTGCCGGGACCCGAAATATGGTTATCTGCAGTACTAGATTCCAGCATAGGAAAATTCATCAAGCTATCTGGCTGCCTCCGGATCGGAAACCCAGCACGCACATCAATTAGGCTGTGTTTTAGAGGTGCGAACGCTGCAGCTGCAAACGAAACTATTGGATAAGGAGTGTTTATCACAGAGGAGGGAAAACAGGCTGCCTACCTTGAAATGTTACAATTGATCATAATACGTGCGTGAGTACGAAAAGCTTGACAAGCTGGTGATACTCGAAATTCTGCGAAAAGATGCGGCAACTAACAGAAGATTGCAAGACCGGAGCTTCCTCAGAGTCTGTCTAGTGGCTGGACTATCGAGCGCCCTGTGTGAAAGACGAAATCCCACAGTCAAAAAACTGATTGGACCTGTGACCCGTGAAAAGAGGATCGACACTCACCACTTCTTCGTCGATTGCACAGTTGCCTTTATGCCGCTATAACTGAATTTGGTATCCCCGTAAAACTAATACGGATGCGTAAACTGACGTTGAGCAATATAAAAGCTCCGTCAGGATCGGAAAAGACTTCTTCGAGCCGTTCGAAAAACTACCAAAGTGGTCCACTTCTTCAACTTCTACTCCTGGAGAAAATAATTCGAGCTTCATATCGAATAGAGAAGCAACAATCTTCTACAAGAGTGTATAACTGCTGGCGTACGTCGATGACATCGAAATCATTGGCCATAACAACCGCGCCGTTAGTTCTACTTTCTTTAGGTTGAACAAATGGGTATGGTAACGAACGAAGGCACGACTAAATTGTCAAAAAACATCTCCTGGCATCAAACAAACAGTCGTGTACTCGCGACTTGGCTCCCACCTCACTGTTGACAGTCATTAGTCGTAGATAATTTCGTCTATCCTGGAATCAGCATTAACACCATGAACAATTTCAGCCTCGAAATCCAACGCAGAATAATTCTTGTGAGCTGTACGAGACCCCTACTCCATTGGAAAGACCAGGTGAGAAGGACCTGGTTACGCCTAAAATCTTCAATTGACGAAAAGCGAAAAGGCAGAACGACTGGTGCGCAATTGGAAACTCTGCTATAACCGCGTAAGCGGTGCTACGCCAATAAAGAAGAAGATATGCCTAGTGATCAATATGTTTGGAAATTCAACAGAACCTTGAATAATAATCCATGCTTAATTTTATGCCCTGGATAGCTAAAAGAGTTTATGCAAGAAATGATCTTTCTAAGCTCAATCTTTAGTCATATGTAAAGCAATCAGTTTCTCATATTTAAAAATATTGTGCATCGAAATTACCACAGGACACCCGCTAAATGCGCGAGTGCGCTTGAAGGCCGGCTTGCTCAAGCGCTTAAATTGTTGTGTAATCATCCTTACATAAATGCGGCTGTTGTTGTACTTGTTATTGTTTTTGTTTTTTTTTTTTTCACATTCTGGATTTGTTAAAATGAATTAATTACCGTTCCACAGCTGATAAAAGAGCGCAATATGCGGCCTATGTAACACGGCCACCGTGCGGCATTGCTGATAAACCTATTAATTACTCGCACGCAATCCCACACACGCACACACGCGCGCAAAGACAATTACTTCACATGCAAAAATATTTCATAATTATTTAATTAAAAAGCGTTTATTTATCTACGACACAGGAACGCCAACACAAACTTCCTTTTAATTATGTCCAATATCGGTAATGGTATTTCATTTTTGCGGGAATTATGTTTCAAACGCACACACACGCACACATACCAATACTAGCATAGTAAAATGCTTACAATAAATTTAATTTAATCATCAGCTGGCAGGTAAACTCTCAAAGGAGCATTCTCGAATTACTCGAAGTCTGCTCCTCTGCACTCCGAACTGTGCAATTACTTACCGCTGTGAATCAAAGCATTTCTTTGATAAATTAATATTAAATAAAATTTAAAAAAAAATTTTAAAAACTTTAAGAGCGTTAATGCAATGGAGATATGCTGTAAACTCAACCTGACTTACTTTTTTGACTTTTAAAAATTTTTAAAGGGATTCGTTGCAATCATTTCCAATGTTACTTTGAGCGTTTACTTTTCCAGCAGGTTTGACAATATTTCTCTAGGAACTCTGTTATTTAAAAAAAGCATTATTTTCAAATTTGCTGATCGAGCGAAATTTTCATACGAATTAAAAACATATAAAGTTTCTATTATTTCATCGAAAAGCTTAATAAATTATTTTTCCCAGTGCAATTAAGGCAGCTGTCATTTTTTCGAATAAAATTCTGACTAAAAACTTTTTTAATTTTTTTGGATTGAAATTGGACTCAGACTGGTTTTATTTAAACGCACTTGCAAACCAAACAATAAAAATTTATTCTCAGATTACTAACCTGATATTCTTCTATCTTCATGTGAAGTTTTATCTCCATATGTCCACCAGGTTCTGTTTGGCAGCTGATTGTTTACGACGTACTTTTTGCCATAAAAAAAATTTAAAAAAAGTTTTTTTGAAATTTTGTTTTTCTAATAAACTCGGAGTCACAAGAAAGTGTTTTGGGTAGTTACTTTGTAAAGCATAAAGTTAAAGTCGTGAAGTAATCCAAAATTGTCTTTTTAGAAGCATCTACCCATCTTTCTTAAGGGGGTATTCTACTGTAGAATTTTGAAAAATTCGATTTTTTTTTATATATTTAAAGTTTAGACTTTCAAAAATATGACCTTGGAAGGATTTTTCAAAATTCGACTTATTTTCGGAGATACAGCCGATTTTGTGAGGTGGCGTCCGTGTTCACTAGAATTGTCTCCTAAACTTTAAACGCGTTTTTCTCGAAACTACTTCTTTCCACACGGTACCGGCATTATCTCAAGTTCTATACAACCGATTTACTTAAAATTTTGTGTGAACCTTCTTTATATAATCCTTTATCGTTCCTACCAGCATCGTGTCAAAATTTTTGTTTTTAATATTTAAAAAAAATCAGGAATTTCAAAAAAAAGCGTAAAAAATGATTTTTATTTTCAGGCAGTCGCCATTTTTCAAAATTTTTTTTTTCGTGTCTCCGGACTATAACAGCATCCTTACTGATTAAGAATTTCTTTTGATTTTTTTTTAGACTACCAGGTGAGTCAGGATCAATATCACCAGGATGGGCCATATTTTTTACTCCTGCCTCTCCCCCCTCTAATTATTTTAATTTTTAATATTTTTTTAATATTTTTTTCTGTGTTCTTAAGATATCAATAAAAACACCATAAAAAATGGATTGTAAAAATATTTTTTTTTTTTAAATAAAATTCAAAAAACTGCCCAAAATTTGATTTCTAGAGTAGAATACCCCCTCAAGGGATATTGCATGGGTTTTTTCGAGCCAAAAATGGCATATTTTCAAAATTAAACACTTTATTAAAGCTGTAATGATTTACAAAGGTTTTGTAAAGTTTTTCAGGGAAGCTATTCAAGACTCGGCCATTACAATGTCATTCCCGGCACTTCCTCGGAAAAACAGTACCTTCGTGTTGACAGCAGAACTTCTTACAGGATTATGAGAAGTAAAAGAATTATAAATTTTTTAATAAAGACCATAAACTAGGTATTGAACGAGGAAAAAAATGGTAAACATGTATTTTTGGCAGACGGTTTTCTAAAAAAACGAAATTGTTGGTAAAAGTTTCATGAAAGTCTTTGATCTTTTCTAAGTTAATTGCACAAAAACAATTCTTCGTTCAAGACCTCGTAAATTATACAGAAAAATCTCATTAAGATCGGTTGAGATTGGTCCAATTGAAGATTCCAAGCCAGGTTCTTCTCCCCTTAGTCTTTCCAACGGAGTATAAGTATTTTTCTTTCTCTGCTTTTTCCGGCGCGTACTATTCATAAATTCAACATTTCTCTCGATGGGATAACAAATTCAGAGAAGGCGGCGCAAGGCAGCTCCTTTTCATGTTGTAAAAAGCAGCTGGGAAATTGATGAAGAGTTGATGTGTCTCGTTCCACTTGTAACCGGTATTTTCCATATTAATTAAATATACGAATTTAAATCCATTAAAGCAATTTTTAGAAAGCCAAAACAAAGAGGTAGAGCAAGGCTATTTAAAGCGAAAAATATAATTTCTCCACTAAATAAGAATCCTTACACTATTGGGCATGCCTCACAATTTCTGTTAACTGTTTTAGTTCAGTTATATAAAGGCTGTACCGTAAGTGCTGCCCTTTTGCTTGCGCAACTAGTATAGCATGTTCGATTTGCTGTAGGGTAACGCTTGACGCATCGAGTACAGCTAATACATACATACATATATAATATTAAAGACAAATATTTTGACCCATGCAAATTTGTTTTTCCTGTTTTTGAGTCTCTACATTTGAAATAACAGAAAAAAAGTTTTCAAGAAAAATCAAGTTTCGTAAACACATCTCTCTTCGATTGCTCAACCTTGCTCTTTGTATCAATTTATCAGTGCAATAATTCATTATTTCATCATATGAAAATATTGATGAATTAATTTTTAAAAACATATTGAAATTTGTGATTAATTTAGAGTGTAATTTGCTTTTAAAAATTTAATAAGCAATTACTGTCATCATTCTGAAACATTAGATTCCAATTAGAGAATTCCAATGTGCGCCGGGATTTTACAATTTCAACATGTTTAGTGATATTCGAAAGCTTTCGGTGTGCAGTGATTTAAATAATTATTAATTATGAACACGACTGTGTATTTGTCAGGCTTCAGTTTGTGGTAAACACATAATTAAAAATAAAACAACAACAAAAACAATTAATAAATAATATGCAAAACATCAGTTTATCTTTCATTAACAAATTTACGAGTGAAATGTTTGCGTACTAAATTGTGGATAAAATTTAAAGTCTTTACTAATGGTTTTTATATAAATAGTAGTTAACTTAAAAAAAAATATTTTTTAAAAGTTTTCTGCACATTTACGCACATAATTGGTCTTCATTTCAGTGTTTATAAATATCTAAATATAAGTATATATTATGAATTTCATTACTCTGATTATATTTGATTTAAAAATATTTACACTAACCGAAAAAATAGGGCAATAAGTGGTGCTACAAAAAAAGTAAAATAAAAGAAAGATATTTAACAATATATTATATAACAAAAACTCCGACTATTAAGCTTATCATTTAGCGAGTAAATTTGTAATCAGAGATTTGCCGTTAGTACAGTGCACTAATATTTATTTTGCTGTTTTTTCATTGGTACAGATAATGCACTGTGAGTTCGTAATTTACTCGCGCATCGTAAATCATTCACTTTTATCTAAACTTACAATATTGTATACAACAACAACAATTAATTTTTGTATTTATGTGGTTTCTTTTTTTGCATATTCTTTTAAATTTTAAGCCTTAAATAATGTATCGTCAATCTGAATGTGTAAAGCAATGAATTGTTTTGAGGTTAGGAAATTTTAATTCACGAAATTAAGGTTGTTCCGATTATGAAGTAACTTGTCTTCTAAACTATTAAAACTTTTAACTAGCATCCAAAAATGAGCAAAAGACCGTTTTATTAGCTTTCATAATGTCATTAAAATGTATTAAAAAAAGTCCAGTTTTCTCCAAAAATTTAAAAGATCCAAATGATTACGTTTCATTCTCTCCATACGACAAGACGTACAATGGCATGAAGGTCTGAACTATTGGGAGGATGCACTTTAGTCTTATTTAGGTTATACATCAACTATTCCTTAACGGCTGAACAAAGCGGTACACTGGGTTACAAGGTCGATCGCAACACGTTTCCCGCTTGAATGCCGGTTCGTTGTGGAACTTATAAACTCCCATATATTGTATCATAAGATCCTTACAAATCGGCAAAGCGCCTTGAGCCTATCACAAACTTGTTGAGACGGCTCATACCAGTTTCGGTTATGTATTCCGGATTGATAAAGGCAAGATTACCGAAATGTTTCAGCATCAGTTGTGCAAAGTAGAGAATGGAGCAGAAAGAGCCTAGATGCTTGCACGTCATCCTTTGCGTATGTTAAGCGCACGCGAAGTTAATTGGCTCAGTGTTAGAGCGCAAGACGAAAATGGAGATCTAACTATGACTCATTCCGATGTGAGCGGAGCAAGAGTGCCCGCCCGGGAAGATCATCAAGGCTTTGCAGTTGCCAGCGATTCCGTTGTGTTGATGACATTTCTAATGAGCACGCTTTAACCGCAAGTTCAGCGAGCTCAGAGGTAGTATTGCCGTTCTGTTGTCGCAGTGTATGCTCATCTACCTGAAAGAAGCCGCACTTCGGAGCAATACGTATACTACCACCTTGAGAGTAGACACTTCCGCCTGAAAATACTACAGTGGTCTGGTAGCCTAAAGCTAAGATTGAGAGAGAGCTCTCTAGAGAATACTCCCTTTTCAAGCTTCTCTAATAGCTTCGACCCACTCGTGAAAACGCTTACTATGATTCTTCTCCAGCGACTTATCCCCCTTCACATATCCCTCGTATATGAGCAGAGAAGAAGCCGCTCCAAGTGGCCTCTGAGACGCTGTGATCCAAATTCTCAGGTATCCAGTTGAAGGAGGAGATAATTTTGACGTGTCCTTGTTCAGACCCCTTCATATATCGAGTTTTTCTGAGCCATACACCTGCTGTCAATGTCCAAGGGTGCTATGTTTGTCACAGACGAATATACCATAGAAAATTATTGGTAGTAATCATGATTTCAATTGAGACGGATACAAATTACCTTTTAATATGGCCCAATAGTCCATTCTTTTTATAATTTCTTCGATAAAAAAATGGTTATCGACGCCATTCTCGTCCATTGTACCCCACAATATAATGCAGCCACCATCATGCATGACGTTATTATTTAAAATTTTATTGTTTAGCACTGAGACCTCCTTATGCCATTGATGACCTTTAGATCCAAAAAAACTAAATTTTGACTTACAGGTAAAACTAACTAAGAGTCCTAAAATTCGTTATAACGGTGAATGTAGTAAACTTTGGAGTACAGTTAACGTTTCCCAGTATAATTCTTCGAAAAGAAGGACGCAAAACGTTTACGCTCTAAAATTAGACGAAACCAAGTACGAGGTTTGACAATTAAGTAATGAGACTGATTTTATTGCCGCGCTTGTGGTATCCCTGTGACCTTGAAATTCCCTTTCTCTTTTTTCAGCATCCCTCCCCTCTCCATTGATATAAGTACCATCACTCTAGCTTGTTTAGTTCGCCTACTGCGTCAAGTTGAGTAGACGTGTGTTTGTAGTGCTTGTCACGAAAATGGAAAAACGAAATTAAGAGCAACGCGCCGCGATAAAATTTTGCGCCAGATTGGGCGAAACAGCTTCGGAAACGTACGCTAAAATTGTAAGAGTGTATAGTGATAGTGCTTTTAGTCTTCGAAACCAAACGCCAAAGCTCACAATGGTTGTCTCCGCGCGCCCCCCCGCCCGAAAAAAGCTCCAATGAGCAAGTCAAAGGGGAAAACGATGATTATTGCCTTTTTTGATAGCCGTGGAATCGTCCACAAAGAATTCATTCCACTGGGGAAAACTGTGAATCAAGTCTACTATTGCCAAGTACTTGTATTGCGAAAACGAGTCAACAGGGTGCGCCCAGACATCGCTCCTAACTGCATCCTACATCACGACAACGCGCGTCGCGTTCGCCCCATTTCGACCCGATGTACGGACTTTTTTTTGTTTCCTAAAAAAAATCGCTGGTTAAAGGAACCCATTTTGAGTCGATTACGGACATCCAGGCTGCCATGACGAAGGTACTCGCGGACATCCCAGTCGAACCGTTCCTGAAATGTTACGAAGCATGGAAAAGGCGCTAGAATCGCTGCATCGCTGCCCAAGGTTACTTTTTTGAAGGGGATGGCAGAGTTGTAGAATAATTTTCAAATATACGGTTCTTATGTAATCTGTCTCATTACTTAATTGTCATACTTTAGTTAGGTACAGTTTGATTTTAGACTTTTGCAAGACCAGCTGCCTCCAACTCCGTGGTATATTTTGGGGTGTCCCTTCTTGATACACCGAAGAAATTTACTTTTAATCTGGGGTATGCAAATTTTTTAGGCTTCCACTGCCATCTACTCTTCTAACTTCAGCTGTCTTTTTGAATATATCATTAATGTACAAAATTTCTTTGAATGAAAAATTAGAATCTAGAGTAAACTTAATTTAAAAAATATATTTTATTTCATTTACGCACTGTTCTAATACCCACAAACTATATATGTCATTAACTAACAATTGTTTTATAATTTTCTTTGCTCTCTTTCATGACCTGGTCTTTCAACTATTAAATGGCTGCGTTCACACTTGATTGCCTCTATAAACCAACTGCCACACTTGGATGCCTGATACATGGCTTCGCTATTGTAGCCGGAACGCATACGTCAACGTGACAGTCGCAACAAAAACGCACTACACTATTGTGCTGCGCAGAACGCAGAGACACGTGAACTCGTGGCGGCTGCCAGCATCGCCGTCGCAGCTCCAGAGTTGCTGGAGTCTGCCGACGAGGATGGCTTTACGCCGCTTCACTTGGCTGTTATTCAGGGCAACTTGGCGATGGTCAATTTGCTGCTGGCGAATAAAGCCGACGTGAATGCGGTCGATAACGAGGGCCACTCTGTGGTGCATTGGGCGACGGGTAAGTAGCCAGCTCTAATGGCAAATGTCAATGGACTGACAACGACATTTCACACCAATACACCGTGTGTAGACTGCATGTGTGAAGCCACAATCGAAAGCGCACGCACCGACACACACGCACACACACATGCGACTACTAAGGCGATAAACCATTGTTTCGTTACAGTTTGCGGTGAAGTGGAGGCTTTGCGTTCGGTGCTGGCGGCTGGTGCGAATATTGCGATTCCCGATTTGAACGGTGGCACGCCACTACATTACGCGGCGCAGATGTGTGGCGCCAGTGTTGACAACAAAGTGGGTCAGGCTAATGCCACTAAGCTGGCGTTGGAGATACTCGGCATTCTGCTTTCACACCCGCATTCTAGTGTTGATGTACAGGACAAAGATGGACGTCAGCCGCTGTTGTGGGCCGCTTCGGCGGGTTCCGCGAAAGCTGTCATTGCTCTGGTGAAGGCTGGTGCACGTGTGGAAAGCGCAGATAAGTAAGTTTGCCACATCGTTTTTTCAGGAAAGTTCTTAAACTAATTTTGTGCTTGGCATTTTGTAGAGATGGCTTGACGGCGTTACATTGTGCGGCCTCACGTGGGCACACCGAATGTCTTGACACGCTGATAAGCCTTTGTGGCGCGCCAACGGACCTGATTGATTCGAACGGTTGCACGGCCCTGCATTACGCTGTGACACTGGGACATGCAGATGCCACCGCACGTCTGCTCGATTTAGATGCTGATCCGAATCGGCAAGACCGCAAGGGACGCACACCGGCGCACTGTGGCTGTGCGAAGGGCCAATTCGAAACGGTTAAACTGCTGAAGGAACGTGGCGCTAATTTGTGGTTGCGCAATGCTAAAGGCGACTTGCCGGTGCATGAGGCGAGCTCATCGGGCAGACGTGAGCTTGTCGAGTGGTTGTTGGAGCAGCGACCCAAGCAGGTTAATACCACAAGCAATGACGGACGCAGTCTCCTACATATTGCCGCGAATAATGATTACACCGATGTGTGTAAAATACTGTTGGACTATGGCGGTGATATCAATGCCATATATCGCAGTAGCAAGGGGATGGTTTTCACACCGCTTGACTGCGCCTTGCAAAAGGGACATCGCGCAACTGCCAAATTTCTGCAGTCGCATGGCGGTTTGCCAGCCAGTAAGCTGCGCTTGGCAGCACGACGGGCGAATCCATTTAACGAGGTCACCAGCGATATGGTGCGTCCATTGCGATATGTGGAGAAGGAAGAGCTGCATGATTTACAAAACTCCAAAAAATATGTTGTCTACCTGAAACACTCGGACTCAGATGGTGCTGGTGGCGAGGGCGACAGCAACTGCAGCTGCCACGAGCGAACCTATCGCAGAGAACAAAAGTTTGCCCACACCTGTCGGCGTCATCAACACAGTCGACGGCGACAAAGTCGACGACGTACCAGTAGCTGTGGTGAGCCGAAAGATTGTCACCATCATGACGACGGGGAAGTTGATATTTGTCGATCTAAAAGTAATATTGAGATAAGGCGTCGAAAGTCACGTGAGCGTTACGCTAGCTCAAGCGAATGGGAGGATAGAGCCGAGGAAGACAATGATGACGACGAAGATTCTTGTGAGAATTGTTGCTACCACAAGCGGCAAAAACAACGTGTTATACGAAGGAAGTCCATATCATCACGTCGCTCGAAAGAGCGCGATGGACGAGAACGTGGCAGTGAAAAAGAGTCTTCACCGGAGAAAAGTACAGTAAGAGAAATTGAAGTGGTACGAGAACACGAAGAAAAAGCGCCAGACATGAAGGCAGATTCAGCAACACAACCGAGTGAAGGTAAAGAAGAGGCTAAAGAAAAAGGCAGTCGTCCACAATCGGCTAGACACACATTTGGCAGCAAATACACCTGGTATCACAGCAAAGGAAGCAACATTTATTAAGTCCACGCAGCAAATTGAAACACAATCGATGGAGTTGACCGATGAAGATGGCAAACCATCAGCTGAGTTAGTAACTACACAAGTAGATGTGCATCAAGAAGCAGACTCTGCTTCTTTGGCGCCGCCGCAGACAGAGCAGGCAGAAAAGCTTCCGGCTGAAGAGGTTAATAATGAGTCGGAAGATATGACCACGCTGGCAGATGAGATGAGGAAAGAAGTCGATCAGGTAATGAAAATAGCTGCGATGGCGCTTGAAAGCGATGTAAATAAGGGCGAAAACAATAAAGAGATGGAAGAGCAGAATGGAAAGCCTGATGATGTGGAGGATAAAGAGTTAACAGTACAAGCAAAGGACACAGTGGAGACAACTGTTGTAAAAACTGATGCACCAGCTACCGCACAACCTGAAGAAGCCACAAAAATTGTACCTAATCTAACAGAAACTCCAGCAACGCCAATACCAACACCATTGCCAAGTCCCATACCAGCAGGAACAGCTGAAGAACCTCCTACTTCAGCTGCTGCGACCACCACGCCAACTCAAGCTGATGAACCACCGTCCAAAGTCGAAGAAATCAAATTACCGGAAACTGCAGCTGCACCAGATGCCACTGCAACTGAAGCAATGCCAGTTGAAACCAATGACTCAACTGAAGTAGCAGAAACTTCCAAAACCGAACCAGCTGCGGCAATTACTTCCGAAGAAAAACCCGCAGCAGAACCAACTACACTTCCGTCTAGCAATACTTCCGTTAAGCAATCGCCACAAGTTGAAGCACAAAAGCCGCCGCGTGAACTGGAACCCCGGCGTTCGTTCACCCTATTGCCCTCTGATTCAGCCGAAGATGAGGGTACCGAAGAAGTCGTGCGCAAATCAAGCTTCCAAATTTTGAAAAGTGATGAATCAGGCGGCGAAAGTGGCAGACACCAAGAAGAGCTCGAACTCAGCGACTCGCAGGTCTTCAAAATTGTTTCCGAACCACAAATGCGCTTAGGTAAGCCATACCCAGAAACGGAAGCAAGCTCCATGGACGACGAACATAGAGAAGCTGCTGCCGGCGATTATGAACAAGATGAAGATCACATAGATGAGGATTACGAAAACGAGGAACTTAACAAGAATGCAGCAGGCGTGCTCAATCGTCACGGCGTGGGTAACGTGGAGGGTACATTGCCCAACAGCGCCGTACTCGGCGTCTACGATTACTCGAACGGACGTAAACGTCGTTTGAAGAAGCGTGTGCGAAGCGGCCCGAAAACGCGCAGCAATTGGAAAACCAAGACAGATATTACCGACGGAGATGACGAGCAGACGGGAAGTTATGCGCACGCTGCCCAATCCAGCAAAGATCACGATTCCGGTTTCGAGCCAAGTCCACGTGCTTCGAAGAGTAAAATACCAACACCACGCAATATATACACAGCACATGTGCCGCGACGTCACACCTACGCCACACTCGATGGTCGCTCGCGCAGCGGTCGTGTGGAGGGACGCAAGCCAGGCGATCGCGGTGCCACTGATATGACAGCGGTAACGCGCTCCATACAACGCAACATCAGAAGGTAAGCAAATTTCTGTTTGACTTAGTGGTTGTTGTTGCTAGCTATAAAAATTTTATTTGCACCGAATTGAGTGATTCCAAGAATGTCTTCATTTTCGGCGACTCATGACGACCAGCTCTGTGGGTCCATCAAAGGCGCATACACCAGAAACGCAACAGTGTCCAGTAATTGAGTGTTCACAGTGCCTTCTGGTGCGTGGTGCCTGCGGCAGCGGTAGTAACTTTCGTTACATTTGCTTAATTTATGAGCTGACGTAAATTCTCGCCACCCTCGCGTCTCAGTGGTGTTTGTATTTGCATTAAAATTCACTCCTTCCACGCGATCCGGCCACTTGCTGCTGCCTGAGGTATACACATGTAAACCTGTCTGTGAGTTTTTCAATCAACATAGTCCAGGTGCGCCACGACAGCAGATGCTTCCCGTAATTGCTGATGCATATTTATATGCGCCTCTGTGCGTGTCTGCATGTGTATGTGTGTGTGCGCGGTGTTATTTATAATCAAGTTTGCATCTTCTTTCCTTTGTAACATCATTCGAAGGACCTTCTGCCCGTTTTTATTACTGTTTAGAAGATTTATGCTGAATTTGAGAGTGGCTCCTGCCCGCAGAGGCACTGTACACTCGCGCACACAAACACACACATAATTATGTACCGTTACATTGTAAAGTAGTCTTCCTGGCTGCTCGTATTGTGCTTCCGGCTACAATGACCGGCCGAGACGCCATCTATAAATATCTGCCTGCACTAACATACATTGGAGAACAACGCCACTCGGCCTTTGAACTGCGCCAGCCTACCTGTGAGAGCTTGTACGCTCGTCCGTCCGTCAGGATTAAAATAAATTTAGTTAAAATTAAATGACTCGCCATCATTTTTCATTTTTGATTGTCAATTTTTATTTACCGGAGTTCATCGTCTGCCGGAGAATAAACGAAAAGACTTTGTAGTATAAACTTACCTTTTACATATATTAGGGTGGTTCCAAAGTATAGAAAATGTTGAAAATATGTTAGGCTAGTTGCACACGTGTATTAAATTGAACTTCAAGCCCTTGCCACATAGCTTGCTTAAACCTGTTTCTTCTCATAATTTTTTTAGGGTTGAAGAGGAGAATTTTCTTTCAAAATAAAAATTTATGTTATCGAATTGAGTTAAGATCTTAGAGAATGGTTCTATGGCAGAACTTTTTAACGGTGGAACGAAAATTATATATGCCGGTTCTGATTGGAACCAGTGAAGTCACAACACTTTTAAGAACGAGATTCAAATATACATAACTATTTTCTCCTCGCTTTTACTTATATTGATTATTAGTACTAGATAAAGAAACTGTTAGTTATAGTCAAGAGCGATGCTCCATAACCAGTTCCATTCGATTTAGTAAACGAAATATTTTAAATCGTTCGTTGCAGTCCCTGCCTCTCAAAAACTGAAAAATTTATGTTTAACACATTTTTATGTACCACCCTAGTGTGCACTTACTCAATTGACTTCACCTGTTCAAGTGTCTTTGGCTGGTGCTGTTGTTAGCTCGAAGGTGAGAATTTAAGTACCTTTTAATGTGGTTCCCTTGCAATCAAAGTGGCATTCATGGCATTTTTGTTGCGATTTTATGGTGGGCTCTTGCGGCCGGAATTTCGGTGCTACCAACATTTTTTGGTAAGCATAACAAGAGGGTACATTTTAAATGTTAATTTGCAACGCAATGTTTTGGAAAGTAAAATAATTTACGGAAACGACTTTAGTGTGAGGAAAAAGGCAATATTTTTATAATATACTTACTTCTAACCGGACTTTTTGAGTGTTTTTGGTTTTTTAATAATTTAAACATATTTAAGTGATTTTATAAATTAAATTAATTTTGAAACATATAATTTCACAATTCTAATGAATTTATTCACTTTACTTCGATGTTTGTTAAAACTGGATCCTTAATTTTCTGGCTTGATTGATTACTACTTCGCGATCCGAGTTCAAGATCATATCGAACTCCTTAAGAAACTCCGCAATATGTTAATCATTGAGCGGTCTTCATGTTTAACATATTCATACATACTTATGCTAATTAAAGCTTCCAAAAAAGCGTTTTGAAAATTTACTTGTTTCGATAATACTAGGAAGAAAAAGCCTTTTTTTTTGCGCCATATTGGATGAGGTTTTCTCTTTATCTCCGCTGTTACTTATACCGCATTAAAAACTTTTGGAGCAAACCACTCTGTTCCCATTCGGACATTAAGTTCCAGCCGGCTTATCTGAGATCTTCAGACTACTGTTGATTTTCTTTTTTTTCTTGACTGGAATTATTTGATATTTTTCCCATTCCTTTTTGAAGCACTTTTTATGCTGTTCGAGACGTAAAGTAATAGCTTCGATGGAGCTCAGACAATAGTTTAGTCTAGTTTTGAAGTAATTTAGAAATTTAGAAATGTACTTAAATCTACACCATTCAAAATAACCCGAATGATTTATAAATTTTTTTAGTTTGACTGATCTTATCTCATCAATGTCTGTGGTATCAAGATTCTTCTTCTACTTTATGTTATGTCCAAGTTAACAGCGCCAATCGCCGGAGATTTCCAGCGAAGCCAGGTTCTTCTTCCTGGTCTTTCCAACGGTGTGAGGGTCTTTCTCATCCTCTACTACTCCCGGCGGGTACTGCGAGGAATACTTGCAAAGCTGGAGTGTTCTCATCCATTCGACATGACCCAGCCAGCGTATGACCCAAGACTTGCTGTCTCTTAATTCGCTGAACTATGTCAATGTCGTTGTATAACTGGTAAGCTCATCATTCCATCGAAGGGATATTCGCCCGCAGAACATTTCTTTGCAAAACTCATAACGTCGACTCATCGGATGTTGTCATCGTTATGGCTCTGCACTATTAGAAGAACGGGGATGATGAGTGACTTATAGAGTTAGGTTTTTGTTCGTCGAGGGAGGACTTTACTTCCCAATTGCCTACTCAGTCCTAAGTAGCACCTGTTGGCAAGTGGTACCTAAGAATTTTTCCATCGCTTTAGAGGTTCATAATTTAGATTGGGTGACTAGAAACTTGGCTTGCAGATAGCTCGGCTTCAGTTTCCAAGCTACTAAGTTCCGTTTGCAGTTCTTCATTTTGCTTATCAGAGACTAGAAATTAAGTCTTAGCTAGTTCATTGGTTAAAGAGCGTCTTCCATATAATTTTCTGAAATTTGTCAAGAAAAACTTAAAATTGATAACTCAAACTTCAATTTGTTAAGACTTTTGTCAGTTCAAGATATGTCTCTTGATTCGCCGAAGACATGACTCCTCACAGTTGGATAAAGGAGAAGAAGATACTTGAATGTTTCCATCTCTCCTTCCTCCATAAAATTTTGACAACTTCCGACAAGGTTTTTGGCATTATATTGATGCCTAACGCAGTTGTTAATGGAGATTCTTTTCATGGTTTTTGTCATGGTTCCTCCTAATGAGTTGTTGTTGTTGTTGTTGTAGCGGCAAAATTCTGCCGAGTTGACAGTCCTTGACCTGATAAGAAGTCCGCGTCCGTTTCGGTTACGTGGACCCGACTGCCGTGGGAACGGTTCCTCTAATGCTAGCTCGTCGGTTTGTAGTTACCAGCGAATTCGCTATGATCAAGCACCTAAGCGAGTATAATGATGGAATATATTGATGCTATTTCTTGGGACGACAGATACTCGTTGACTAACTTTGAGCTCACAGTATTCGAGCTTGTCGCTAGTATTGCGTCTCTGCTATCGGAGTGAAAGTTCATCTTTCCGAAAAAGGCTTTACTCCGGAGTCTAAATTTACCTTAAAAGCCATTTCTGCCTGAAAAATTCTGCAGTTGTCTGGTAACAAAGCTTGTCGGTGAGCTCCTTACAGAGAACTTCGCCGCCCCAACCATTCGGCCGCACTCTTCCATACTATCCATAAATCTACAATTAGTTTTGCCCAATATTAGTAAATTTGTATAACATTATCGTAAACTGTTAATAAAATTTTTATTTTTTGTTGTTTATTTATGTTAATCAGTAACTTAATTTGCATTTGTTTATGCACTGAAGTCTGCTTCGTCTGAACACTGCTTCTCATTTTCAGCCACCTTGTTTGCCAGTAGCTGTATACAGCTGAGGCTCCACACACACATATCAGCACTTCGTCTGCAGTAAGTTTCGCGTTGACAAAGAGATAAAGAACCGTTATGTGCACATTATAAAATCTTCAATGCGCCGCTTAATGCGTGTTGTTTGTATAATTGCCGTTGCTGTAATAAAAACAATACAACTAATGTGCAACAACAACAAATCAACAAATGAACAATAGCAAATCCGACAGCGATTGCGAGGAAACACAGCAACAACAACAATTTAAACTTGCCTAATAGTCACTTATTAGTTGACAGCGGCAAAGTGGGTGGCCCACAGCGCCGCAAACAGTATGCTCAGTGGGTGCGTGAGTGCGTGTGTGCGTATGAGTGTTGGCATGTCGCTGCCGCAAGTCACTTGTTAATATATGAAGAAGTGTGCACTTATCGCTTAGTGTTTGTAATTGTAAAACATACAAACGCATTGCTGGTGCCACCTTCTGCCTCGCGACACCGCAGCTGAAGTTGTTGTTGCTATTGTCATTGTCATTGTTGCTCACTATTTGCATTCGCGCTAATGCCAAATGTAAGCAGCATTAACAAGGATTTAGTTTTGCTAAGATGTCGCTCTAACCCGCCACGCCGCCCTAACCCCCACATTTTGCCTCCCACTTTCCGCCGCAATGTTGCAAGCGCGTGCTTGTGTGTGTGTGTGTCGCTATGTTGTTATTAGCGCCGCTCAGCCATTCGCTTGCTGCCACATCCACGCCACTTCGTGTTTTGTGTTTATCGCCACTTTGCCGATTAAGCAGCTGTTGTTGTTGACTGTGTGCGCGTTGTTGTTGTCGGCTGCCATCGCACGGATCTAAATTAAACGCAGCCTCAGCCGCAGGTCTTCGTTCTCACAGTAAACTTTTAATTCCTGTAAAATACTTTAAACTTGTCGCATCGCACCTTCACCACACCCACCCCATCCTTCGGCCCCACCTCCCTTATTAGTCGCAGCGTTAACCGAATTGGTTGCGTTCAACCGCACGCCTGCATCTTGTTGCCGCCTTTCCTTTGTCCCATGCGAATATCCGCCTTTAAAAGCAATGTTCGCCCGCTCACCCACTGTCGCGCTTTGCCGCTCTCGCATTAAGCGTCTAAACGGCGAATCAACAGCTCTGAATATGAAGCGTTTATTTACACTATTTTCCGTTGTTTTTGATGTCTAAGTAAGCGTATTAATTTAATTACATTCAACAAATTATAACAGTACACTTGCAACAAAATGTTTTCATTTGCGCTCACTGTTATTGTTGTTTTGTGTGTGTAAGCTTGTGCTGGTTGCGCTACCCCCCGCTGCCTTTTACCCGTATATATCATCCTTCCACTCGCCAGTATCAAAGTAATGAGCGCGTAATTAAAGCTTAGTTGCTGAAGTTGCACTGATACTTCTAAACTACCGTTACTTACTTTGGAAGTCCATAAAGTGAATTGTCGCACGGATGCAAAATGAATCTTTTTCCCGCTTTTATATTAAATTTCAAGAGATGATATTGTGTAGAATAAGGGTTGGTATTTAAGTACATCACGTGTCATTGCTACTGTTGTATTGACAAGACTTCTTCGATTTCAATCAAGCTTCATGCTGACTAGACATGAGTAACCCATTTAGATTTTGAATATGTTTTCTCCGTTTTACAATAAATTGGAAAATAGATTTTTGGCAACGCTGAGTAGTATTGAAATTAAGGACAGTCTATTAATTACATTGAAAACAAATGAAAGACAGAGAACGGACCTTCGATTTTCAAGTGATTTAAGGTACTTATATCAGCAACAAACGAGGCGTATACGACGTTACGCGGTCAACCAATTTTAAGGAGCAGAGGGAAATTTTAAATCTCTTAATTAAAAATATTATCTTAAAATCTTATTTAAAAATCACGTTCAATTCAGTTAATTGACGATAGGTAATATGATCTCCAGAGAACACAGACTACTCCAAGATAGAACGAACTAATCATCTATACAAAAATTTTTAAACCCGTATAGGAGTGGGTACAATTTCGAAGCACTTCGACGGTCAAAGCCAAGCACAGAAAATAATTTAAAAGTGATTATTGAAAAAAAAATCAAATCAAAGATTATCCCAAGATTTGATTTCAGTTATACATTTTAGGTCGCAGTTAAAAGAAAGCCACGTTTCTTTACTTTAATATTTATCTAAATTCAGAAAAAGCTGCGATTTCAAGCACCAATCATAAAAACTATCAATACCAAACTGAAGTTTAATAAATTCTTCGGAGTTCTTGATTGTTGTGAAAATTTTTAAGTCACCTGTACTCGTACATATATAGCAAAAATCTAGCAAAAGACAAACGACAGGAAATGTCGTTGATAAACAGTACAAAGAGAATAGGACGCTTCCTTTTGGAACTTCTGATGATGCAATGAAAGAGTTGGATAACACCTCATCGCCAATAACAACACAATAGGGGTATTCAACCGAAGTTGTTAATTTGGTAGTTCGTTAGTTGATACTTCGTTAAAACACTTAACTGTGAACATACTTTTTGCTGTACATCAGTAGTGGGTGTAAATTTTATTTCAAAATGAATTCTGATTCAATTATATTAAATACTTACTTTTGAAAAATTTGTCAGAAACTAATTTGTAGTAGACAGCAAATGTATTTTTTTTTTTTTGCAATGAATTAAGTTAACTTTTGAGGCAACAACGCAAACAAAACAGCTGAGTGATGTTATCAAGTAACGAAAAAACTATCATGCTTGCCAGTCTGGTACTTCGTAACTCGGTGAAACGATAATTGTTAACTTTACAAAGACAAAACCCACGTAAAAAACGACTAACGAATTAATAAAGCTGGTCTTAGTACCCCTAATAGCTATTGTGCTAATATAACTTGATCCACTACAAGAAGACAGAGTGAGAACCTAAAGAGAATAATTTTTTAATTACAATATTGTGTGAAACTTTATCAAAGGCTTTAGAAAAATCAGTGCAAACGCAATCTATTTGAAATCCAGTGGAGAAGGCAGATATGTAATAATCACTAAAAACCGCTAAATTTGGCACAATAGAGCGAGCAGAGAAAAACCCGTGCTGATTGACGTTAATGATTGACTAACTGCAAAGAAAAACTTATTTTAACAGAACACTCAACAATTTTGGAAATGGTAGGGAGTTTAGAATTTGGTCTATAATTGGAAACAATGTCCTTTCTCCCACTTTAAGATGGGGTAATGAATTTCAATTCTAATCTGAAATAAAATTACCAAAAGACGAACACTTATGGAAGAGAACCTGAGAGGATATATCAAGGCAGGACAATTTTTTAATTCCATAGAATAAGAATGCCGAAAGGTATGCTTTTGATTGTCTTAAGGTTATATCTTTATTCAAAAAAGTACAAAAGTTCAAAGGAGCTAAAAGTTCCACATATTTGCAGGAAAGGGAAAGAAAGGGAGAAAGAGAAGTTTCAGTGCAGATCCTGAGGCACTTCTGTTCCATCGAAAGCATTTAACAAAATTCTTACCTGTTATAAAAGTGCCATTGAAAAAAAAGCCCTAACTGGGAACGCTTGAGACAAGGCAGGATTTTGATATCAGATAAATTCTACGAAGTACATGTTCCGAATAATACTACAAAGTTGAGAGAATGATCGGACAACTACTAACCTACTTACCGTGCGATTCTGTACTGTGATACAGTCTCAAGTCTCTAAATTTGAGATTTTAAGTTAGAGGCAATTTGTGAGACTTGAGACAATTTTGCTATTCTATAAGTGACAGTCACAAAATCTATTACATTTCACTATTCAGAAATGTTTTTACACTTGAATGAAAATAAATATGTCGATAACAAATATTAAATTTTCTATAACATAGTCAAAAAACATAATTAACAATAAAAATAAAAATATATGTTGACTTTGTTTCATAATATTTACGAAATTTATGTAAAATTGATTTATTTTAACCTTTTCATGTTTGAGTTGCTTACAAAATATAAAAAACGACAATCGATTAATATCTATGATGATCTCTATTCAGTATATTCAAATGGCAGACAAAAGCTCTTTTTAGTTTTGTGACCTGCTAACCACCGGGTCTCAAATTTGAGGCAATATTTTGAGACTAACGCTAGAGACTGTTTAGTGAATAGTAATTAGTCACAAATTGAGATTTTACCTCAAAATGTCTCAAATAGAGACTAGAGACTGATTACAGAATCCCGCTATTAATCACAACCCTTGGGTATAAGGTTGACATTATTTATAATACATAAATTTTTGGTATCAAGTCACATGGATCTAATATGGTCCATAGTTGTTCCTTTTAATTTTTCCAAAAAATAAAATCTATACTTTGGGGTAACTAAGTTGTTAAAGGAAATAAATTTATATATATATCTAAATTAAAAAAAAAAAATATTAAATTTGACTAAATAAAAAATATATTTATTTGAGCTTGGTTGCTTGCAGTATTGTTTGAACACATGTCAAAGCAGGGCAGTAGTAAAGAGAAGATGGGGAAAAGTTTATCTTCGATAACGTTCGCGTTTTTAAAAGTGGTTTCCTAACCTTACACTTCTTGTACTTTAATTGCCTGTTGCATTTTAAATTAAAATCGATGGTTGATTGTTATTGAACCTATTTTGTTCATGATCAAACTGCGCTTAGAAGTCATAATGGGAATGCCACACAAATAGGCTTTAAATCAATCAAGCTATTTGTGAGATGTGATAGATATGCATGCCAAACTTCATGAAGTTACGTTTAAAGTCATCCGTTGGACGTACGAGAATTTAAGAAAATTGCTGTCTTCCACATTTTAAAACATATACATATGTCAGAGTAATCCTAAGCTTGCGTATAGTCTTAAATCATACTAAAAAAAATTGTTATGTCCAGTGGGATCAGAAAGCTTATGGCGTTGTCCCACCAGGCCGATCTGTGATCAAATATGGTTGCTTCAGAAGGATCGGTTTCTTTTGTTATATTAAATCAAAGTCTACGAACTCTGTCCAGTTCTCTCT
Source organism: Bactrocera correcta (assembly GCA_027475135.1). Taxonomy (NCBI): domain Eukaryota; kingdom Metazoa; phylum Arthropoda; class Insecta; order Diptera; family Tephritidae; genus Bactrocera; species Bactrocera correcta. Next base: position 112,377,842 of record CM050323.1, read on the forward strand.
TTCTCTCTCAATTCCTTTCTATCTGTCCGTTCCAAGAACGGACGTATGGGATGATGGTCATACAGATAATTTATCTCATGATTCTGCAAATTGATTAGCGATAAGTAATTTAAGCAAATTTGCACACCTTCCACATTTTAAATCATAACTACTATATGTAGAGTTATCTCAAGCATTAGTACTCATATGGGGGGAATATAGAAGGGGACTTGGAGAAATTTTCGGATCCTTTGGGAACTAAGTTTCTCTCTTTTCTCTTTCTCTCTCAATGTAATCTAAGATCGCTCTGTATCTAAATATTATACGGTTGCTTCAGAAAGAGCCAATGTTTTCAAATTAAAGCCTGCGAACTCTGTCTCGCTCTCTTTCTAGTTTTCTCTTATCACCATTTCCTTCATTTTTTCCCTCCCTCTCTATTTCCCCACTCGGCTTCTCTCGTCTCTCTGCATTTTCTTTTATCTCTTTCTCTCTTGCTGCAATTGAATCTCTTCTGCCGTATCTAAACTGCAATTTTTATAGTAAGCAGCTAATTCTATTAACTTGTAAGATTTTTTCCCTTTAAAGCTTGACTCTTAAGACGTTATTGGTTTGTGTCAGTGAAATTAACCACTTCAAGAACTGTCAGCCAAGAGAGATACCCGCAGCAATGTCAGAAAGCAATTTCAAAATAAGTCCGTAATCAATTTGGAGCACTTCTGCTGAAAAACTCGTCAATTAGTTGATGAAAATGATTTACTGCTTATTTTAAATTACAAATTCGAAGAAATCAGCGAATACTTCTCGCGCTTTCCATGAAAAGTCAGAATTAAGAATTTCGTTGCCAGAAATAAAAATGGAAACGTGCAACCCACTCAATGCTACTTAATGCCCCATAAGTCGCAGCAAAATACTAGGAAATACACATTACGCAATGGAAGAAAATTATCGAAAGAAAATATAAACACTCCATCGGCAGTAAGTCGTCAATTGCTGTATTCAGAATTGCCAACGAGTGGCAACCAGCAGCGGAAAAACGAATTTTTGAGAAACGCAAATGCTGAAGAGGCAAAAACCGGGTCCCCAAACTGATGCCGCATGGCTTACTCAGCAATTACCGCCGACCCTATGACACTGCAGCGTGCCCCAAAAACAGCAACAAATCGGCGTAGATTTTTAACTTTTCCTACTAACCTGTCTTGTTTGCGCAGTTCAGCCTTTTTTCGCAGGGGTCAAATGGCGACGGTAGCGGGGCGGCATTCGCCAACTGTAATCTTAAATACCCACTTCACCTTTATCTTCGTACGAATGGCCTTTTAAGTGCTTTTAACGATTTCCCAACGGCAACTTTACCTGCCAAGCGAAAGCGCATATCGAGCCGAATTGTGTGGGCGTGCGAATGCCGTTCGTTGCCATGGCGTGCTCACCGCCGGTTAAGTCATAAAAGAATGCGGCTGTGGCGCAGCGTTTTTTGTCGCATTGCTAGTTTTTGTTGCAAATTTTCGGTTTCGCCGTGTTGGCTATTCATCAGCCCTAGCGGCGTGCGTTGTGCTGTCGCCCACTCCCTCAGCGAGCACTTACTACTTAGCCACTAGCAAGGATCAACAGTTTTCACTCTTCACTTTTGCTTGGATTGCTTTGAATTTCATTCGTCAACTAGTCGATTGTGTTTCATATTGTTGTTGCTAACTTTTTCTGTGCGGCTCTGTGTTGGCCTTGGCATAAATATTTCGAGGCATTTTCATTTATTTCCTTACCCCTCCCACTGCGTGCTTTGCCCTCTAACGGTGTATAGCGGATTCGAGCTTTTTGTCTCCATTCACATGCCCGCGGCTGTGCGAGTGCGCTGTGTGTAGCTATGCGGCTGTGTTGGCGACGCGCAATACTGCGACACTTCCACTTAGTGACACAAATTTGACAAGTACAACGTGTTGCTGTGCACCTTGCAACAAATGCCGCGTAAACAATGGCGAAAGAAATTCAAGCGAAAATATACAAAAATGTGAAAGCAACCAACTCAAGAACCCAGGAAAGAACAACAATGCTAGAAATAGAGGCAGCGCGACGCCAACGGCGCCAGCTAAGCAAAGTAACGGGTTTTTCACTTTTGCTCACTTTGACCAATTTGGACGTCACTTTCTGCTCGGGAAGTGTGGTCGAGTGACGAGCTCTTAATAGTCGTCATTTTTCTAAGTGAGTTTGTACAAATGCATGCGCAGCGCCACTGGAATTGCAGACAAATCACGCCGTGCAACGAAATATGCTATTTTGTGGCGCAAATGGAAAGAGCGCTAAATGGATTTGTATACCGAGTTGTCGCTGAAAACTTGAAAAACGAAAGCTTAGTGTGAGAAAGTTACATTCCATTCTCCTGGCTGTACATATACATACTGTACATCGGACAGTAATCATATGGACGTGCTGAGATTGTTGGTTGATAGCTTAATTAGCCATAGGGGTTCAAATCCTGTCCATGGCAAAATTTAAAATTATTGAAAGACAGCAGAATCTGACATCTTCTTTAAGGCACAGGAAACTGTAGGTCTTCTTCGTTTAACCATAATCTACAAAGAAGCTGATGCATGCTCCTTATCAGTTTTTCGTCACCGTATTTGAGCAGCTCGGTCGGTAATCAGTAGAAGTATTCCTTCCATAAGTTTAGTATGCACTGTGTATCAGTCATTTGATCAACTCCGGGGGTTCTACAAGAGTATACACCAGTCTTGAAATCTTCTGTTAATCGCCGCATCTACTCGTATTCGTAGAATTTTCGAGCATTTCAAGTTCTACATACTCACGCATTTGGACCTCTCTCGTTTTCTGTCTGCAAATGCGTCTCGCTTCTCGTTTCTCTCTTCAACTTTCGCTATCTATTCCTTCCCACACGTGCTGTGGTCGATTGTATCGTTGCCAAGTAAGACAGTATGTTTTCTCTTCCCTGCGACACAGCACTCCTCAACGTACCAGCTGTTCTTTTGCCTTTTTCGAAAGGAGCTTGAAATGCCGTCCCACAGTTTTCTTATACCGAGTTGCTGATTAGTGCTCTCAGAGAGCAGTAAAAGTCGAATATGATACATCGAATTGGAGGCTTTTAGATCCGGTGACAGCCAGGTAGCTTGACGGATTTTTTTATGCTAGAATCTAGTACTGCAGATAATCGAATTTCGGGACGTAGTCGATTAGCATCAATCCTTTCGTGTTGTTTCATCATGGATGCTGAATTTACTGACCGTTGTGGCAAACATACCTGGCGTTAAAGTCGCCAAGCACGATATTAATATCGTGGCGGGGGCAGTTTTTCATCGGATTGTTAATGCCAGGACTCGAGGACAGAGTCTCCCTTCAAAAACGAATCCCAACTCGAATTAGCGATCCTTTATATGGCCACTGTAGTAAATGCCACAAGGACCTACTCGCCTCAGTCCTTGTCTCGTCTATTGCATTTCTTGGATGGCGCTTATGTCAGCTTTTATTCTTACGGGGACATCAACCAGCTTTGCAGTGGCAACTTCTCATATAAGGGGACGGACATTACAGGTGCATGTTCTCAAATCGTAATCCTTACTGCTTTTGCCGTGGTCGTCATCAAAAAGGGAGTCCCTCAACCGATGCTGTTGTTTACTTTTCATTTGGAACGTTTTTTTACCTGGCGGGTCCCGAACCCAGCGTACAACCTTGCGGAGGGATGTTTAACCCTCTCTCTTTAGCTCGTCTTCAAACGGATGTTCTTTGCCTTCCCAGAGAATACTTGGTCCAAGACTGGAAGTCATTTCCCCGGGTAATTTATTACTATTTCCGCGTGCTGTTTTGTCACAATGTATATTAAGCCCTGGTCCGAGGATTATAGTGGATAATGAACAGTTATGAGTCAAATAATAAAATTTCGATCCAATTCGGTATAGTTTAGAGATAGTTTCATATTTTATCTTAAAAATTTGTTTCAAAATACTTTTTTGCTAAGCATTTGGCTGCTCTTCTTTCTCAAAGTTGCTATTGTTGAAGCTCGTCTTCAAACGGATGTTCTTTGCCTTCCCAGAGAATACTTGGTCCAAGACTGGAAGTCATTTCCCCGGGTAATTTATTACTATTTCCGCGTGCTGTTTTGTCACAATGTATATTAAGCCCTGGTCCGAGGATTATAGTGGATAATGAAACAGTTATGAGTCAAATAATAAAATTTCGATCCAATTCGGTATAGTTTAGAGATAGTTTCATATTTTATCTTAAAAATTTGTTTCAAAATACTTTTTTGCTAAGCATTTGGCTGCTCTTCTTTCTCAAAGTTGCTATTGTTGAAATATTTTCCGAAATTAGTTTTGATTCACCATCTTTAACGGCACAATATTTACGCTCACAAGCTCTCCACTGCTTACCACCTTATACCGCAATAAAACCTCATGCCTCCAGGCCTGAAATGCCATTTTGTGATACTTTTCGACAACAATTTTTTTCTTGCATTTGACGAATTGACGTAAACATTTTAAAGCTAAATAAGCGATTTCAACAAAGCAGAGTGTTGAAGAGAATCGGCACGAGAAAAAAAGTGCAAAGAGAGGGGGCCGCGTGAAATGCCTTGCGGTCGAAAATTGACAATTCACTTCGTCATTCGTTTGAGTTTAGCATGCTGTGCCAGCCCGTCCCTAAAAATCTCTACTGTAGAGTGCTTTTCTTTAAACCTGCTATGGCTTAAGCCTTTGTAGAGCTGCCTGTCAGCAGCAAATGCCTTTGAAGCGCAAATAAACAAAATATCAGCCAGCCAGACCTCCCACACCCCCTTTTCGCACGTCAATTGCAGTACAACTCACCTTAGTCGAATAAAATGCGAAAAAGAGAAAGTGACAACAACAGCAGCAGTCAGCCAACAGCGCGCTATTGCCTCTATTTGCTTTGGCACTTTTATGAATTTTTTTGAACACTCTCCTTCCACACTCACACCAGCACACGCAGACACACATATCGCATTCTACAAATCTCTTCAGCAGCTGCTGAATGCTAGCCAGTATTTTGGTGGCTCTTTGATTTACTTATTTATGCCTTGCTTTAAGCGTTTGTTTGCATATAACTGTGTGTATATATGTATGAGTGTGTTGGTGTTTGCTTGCCCTGCGCTTGCACAGTTTTATCACCTCTCATTTTGCTGTCTATCGCAGGTACTACATGGAGCGCAAGATCTTCCAACACCTGCTGGAATTGAAGTCCCTGCAAATACGCTCCACCAAACTGAACGAAGCCGTGCTGGTGAAGCGCGCCGTTGACGATTACCACAAATCATGTGCCGCGCTGGGTGGTGAGACGGGCACACGCTTGCGGCGCTATCCATTCAGCGAGTACACATTCAAGAATTTTGAGTTGTTCCTCTACGAGACACTGAAGGCACTGCAGAAGCCGGGCACCTATAATTTCCAGAACATCAACGAGGTTTACGAGGAGGTAAGCATTTACATGCAAATACATATAAATGTAGTATAGTAGATGTGATTGTGTGTGTATTTGTGAGCGTATTATGATTGACATGTGTTGAAAGTGAGCTTCCGGCTGAAAGTTATTGAAAATAATGCATACTTTATATGCGTAGCACTCGAAGCGGCGCGAAAAGTGGAGTGCGAAATGTAATAAATTAAATTTTTATTTGCATACTTTTAGGCGGAACGCCGTTTGAGTCCCGATTACAACGCTTACGAGAAGGCGCTACAGTGCACCACCAAGACCCACCGCTGCCTGCACGCTGCCCACGCCTACACTGGCATACCCTGCGCCGCTTACAGTGAGTATTTTCCCCCAATGTCCGTGGTATATACAAATTTATACAAATATATACATACATTTATAAATATATGTATGTATTTATGTATGTATGTTTGGCCGCATGTTTGTGTGCTTGCGTTTATTTCCACTTGCCGTTGTATTTGAGGTCTTTGCTGAGTGTTTTATTGGCTGCAAAATCGAATCGCAAATTCGTATGCAGATGTTGCTATTAATCTAAAACTAAAGGGTTGCCAGATGGTCCATAAACCGCGCGTAAAGTATAACTTCGCTTCCATAGATTTTTATGTATTTGATTGCATATTCGCTGTTGCTTACAAGCTGTCAATACTTGTTTGAGCACAAAAATAATTTACTTGATTTTCTCGAAATGATTTGAGGGGAAGTATTTGCATAGTTTTTACACGCTTTACTGTCATTTATAAAAGACTGTGAGCTCTAGCATGGCTTAACCAAAGAAATAATAAAGACCCTTAAAAAGCAAGGGTCTAGAAGAATCCATAAAGTGGTAGTAAAGTTATCGCTGGTGGTGTCTTCCTTCAGCAACTTCACCAGTTTTCATCTTGTGCTTGCTTTCAGACCACTCTCTACATATCAGCTGCAGGTGAACCTTGTGCACCTGAGTACCTAACATGGTGAATATTCTTGATTAATTAATATAAACAGACTAAATTCTTAAGAGAAAAATTTAATTCAAACAAGCTGCCGGAATACAAGTTACAAAACACACGTTTGAACAAAGAAAGTAAATATGGGAGAACAAATGAGTGTTGGAGAGTTTTGTTACATAAAATATATTTACAAATCTTCCATTATTGAGCAAGATTTTTTTATTATTATTTTTTTTAGAGTTACGTTTTTCGACAGCTTTTTTTAACAGATTACGCATGAGTCCTGCAAAGCTGTCATGTTAGTTTTATTCAGTGTTGCTTGGAGTTTCGTCATAGAAAGACCTACGCCTAAACAATGGTTACATAAAATTTTCATTTTGTAAATTCACGTTCTGTAAAAAATGTATTTCCCTTCGCTCAACTTATGGTCAACATAACCGGTCTACAGAGGTACTAATGGCAATACCATCACCCATCATGAGATCCACCATTCATTACACTGTGGAACATTTTTGGGATTATTGGATATTTGATAAAACTCTCAAAGGGTTTGGCGTTCGTATGTGTCAGTTTTAAATTTTTTCACAATTTCTATTTGTTTTTATTCAAAAAAGTGTCATTTATCGCCCTTTTTATAAATTTTCCCCAATAACTCCAGACTTCTACCCATAAACTACTAAAAAAATTAAGTAAACATTTTTTTTTTTTTTTATATTAAAATTTGTAGGAAAAAAATACTTTTTTCTCTTCATTTTTAACTTCGAAAGTGTTGCACATGTAGGAAAACGGTATAGAAACATATTAGAGAAACTGTAATTCTTAATTTTTCTAAATTTGTTTCATCAAAATCGGACAAGTGGTTCGCGAGTCAAGTTAAAATACGTTTTTGCCAAAATGTTACAACTAAGCGAAAAAACATCAAGATAAGGAAAAAATTTAAAAGGTCATAAAAAAAACTGACACATACGAACGCCAAACCCTTTGAGGGTTTTACTATACTGACCTAGTACCATCACCCTGATTTGGAATTTCTCACCCCCCAGATTAGCTGTGGTACTGTGTTATTGAATAATATTCGATCGAATAGACCACGTCCAGCGGGCAATGAAGAAAATATAGCGGTCATAGCTGAGAATGAAGCGAAGACCGTGGAGAGTCGATTCGGCGCCATTGGCAGCAACTCGGGCTGACATATGCAATGACGCGTTTTACGTTTGACGTCGAGATTTTAACTTGAAAGCCTACTGCCTAAATAGCAAAAACCGAAGCCGCCCGACCTTCCCAAGCGACATCGCTTCGTTCTGTGGGCTCTTGAAATGTTCCAAAAAAATTCGAGCTAAATTTTTTTCAGCGATGAGGCTCATTTCTGGCTGCATATGTAAACAAGGAAGCATTGTCACATTTGGCATGAAGAGCAACCTGCAAAGATTGAAGAGCTGCAATTGTATCCAGAAAAAGCAACGTTTGATGTGGTAAACGCCAATGCTATTTGATGCCTAAAATTGAAGCTCGGAATCTAGGCAGATGGTTTGTCATGCATCGCATCAACCTATGGATTGATTGAGAGAACATCTTTGTGAGTAGAAAATTTCACTTTAGGGGCCGGTAGATTGGCCACCAAGATAGTGTAATATCACACGGTCAGTTTTTTTTTGCGGGTATGTAAAGTCTAAAATATATGAGGAGAATGCCGCTTCGATTCGGGCCTTGGTGCAAAACATCACGCGTGTCATTCGCCTGCTACCAGTCGAAATGCTCGAATAAGTCATCGAAAATAGAATTCAACGAATGGACCATCTGCGACGTAGCGGCGGCCAACATTTGAAATAGATAGACTTCAAAAAATAAATGCAAAAAAATGTTCTTTCCAATGATAATAAACATTCCTCATTAAATTTAAAGTTTCTATGCTTTATCTTTAAGAGAACCTCGAAATGGATCACCTTTTATATACTACGCATTTGTTAAAAATTTTCTTGTAAGTTTTTTTTTTTTTTTTTCAAAGAAAAAGTACTAAACTCGGTTGGAGGATAAATGGCCGTCACAGCAACACATGAGCAATTAATGATCGTTTTTCTCCTATTGGTTTTAAGGGGTTACATGGGTTTCCTCGGGCAAAAAACGGCCTTTTTTAAATATTTTTTTGCATATAAAAAATGAAATATTTTAATGAAACTTTTTTTATTTAAAAGACTCATATTTAGTAAACATTTTGTAATATTTTCAAAAAAAAAAAATATCAAAATGACAGTCACTACAACGCCATTTCCGGCAGTCCTTCGGAAAAAAGGTGCATCCGCGTTGTTAGCAGAACTTCTTTCAGGATCAACCGAAATAAAAATATAAAATACGCGTTTTGTAAAGACAATCAACTAGGTATTGGACGAAGGAAAAAAAAAATTAAAATTGAATTTTTGGCAGACGTTTTTATAAAAAACACAAATTTCGATGAAAATATCTCGAAACTTTTTTTTTACATAGTTGTGATTAAAAAATCCTTAGTTCAAGACCTTGTAAATGATATCTCGAAGACCTGTGCAAAATTTCATCAAGATCGGTTTAGTAGTTCACGAGAAATCTTGACAGCCGATTTTGAAAACATAGTTTTGAGAAAAACGCGTTTAAAGACGGCGCCACTTAGCCTAGCTGGCCTCGAGCGCACAGGTTCTCAAGGCTGTATCTCAGAAACTATTAGTCGGATCAAGTTGAAAATTTAGGACAATATTCTAGAGATGTTATGGAATTTAATAAGACAAAAACAAAATTTTCGATTTTTTGAAACTGTGAAACCCATGTAACCCCTTAAGGGCCTGCCAAGTTTTTTTCGGATGGACTCTGTTTGAAGCGTTAGGCTACAACCAGCACTCTAGCGGCTTTCGATTTTAGTACTACTTGGTCCTGTTTTTTTTTACTGTTTTGATCTGATCTCACTTATATCACTGATTGCGATGGACTTAATCGTTCAATATTCTATATATTAAATTTGGGAATCTCTATTACACATTTGGTTTTCTCTTGGTTGCTGAATCCGGATTGGTAAACTCGAGATGAATTTCTTTTCTTTGGAATCTATTTAATCGATCTTTATCGTGCTTTAAAATCCAAAAATAAAGTGCAGATTATTTTACCTTTCTCGGTGTGTTTCGAAAATCCAACACTTTGCGAAGCTGGTCGGTTTTAGACTTTAGATATTAAAAACTTTCTCTTTCAGTATTAGACTTGGCTTGGAGTTTTGAATTCGTGGCCTTTTTTATTTTTGCCTAATATCATTATATTCCTTTACATACTCCGAGCTAGATCAAGTATGCAATGAAATGAAATTTAAAATAAATAAAACCTCTGAAACCAGTTTAAATTGAGATCCAAACAAATACCAGAAAACCTAAAAACGCGCTGTTCAGTTTCACATGACTTCCTGCTTGCGTCAAAAAGTATAAGAAAAATACCTTTTTGCTGTATGAAAAGCGAGTTAATTATGTGTTTGTTGCTAAAAGAAAAGCGTCGGAAAGAAAGGGACATAACCGTATTTTTAGCTTCTCAGTGGCTGCCACTTTAAAGTTGGTCCAAAACTAATTTATCACCATTTTATTTTGCGGCTTGTTATTATGCTTATCATGTTTGAAAACAAAACCAGCTTCAAAATGTCCAACGACCATTTTAAATATTCATTTTACACACGCAGCTATATACTATAACTGTATATATATAAATATGTATATACTATAAGTTTGTATGTATTGCCTATCCTTTTTGTTTAATTTCGCAAGCAAACTTAGTTAGACAAAGCGGTTGAGCTTGACAAGCTTCTAATCGGGCCGCTTACACAAAATAAAGTCGAGAACATAACTTCTTTGAGCACAGCTGAAGCAAGCGGCCGAGGACGAGCACAAAACCGGGCGACAAAAGCCCGACAACGCCGGTGTGAGAGACCATGCGGCGGAAGGAAGCAAGAAGCGACAGCAGAAAGGTTAAAGGGCCAGCAGCAGAGAAAAGTGACTCATTAAGCGAGAATTAAAATTTAAATAGAATGCAGGTGACAGACGACACAAGCGATGCGCTGCGGATGAGACCTAAACAACAGCAACAACAGCAGAAGCGAGTTGGATTTGATGGAAGGCGGAACGTCTTGAATGACAGGCGTTTGCTTTAGATTAAGTTGAGGAAGAAGAATGGGAGAGAGCGAACGAGGAAATTAGTTTGTAAAGATTTGGAAGTGGTAGGACTAAGGACAACGGGGAGTAGACACTTTTGAGCTGCTAAAATCAGTTTGCTGTGCGGGTTAAGCAGCCAGTTGCCGCACCTGCAGTGACTTTGAGGCTTTTTTGCCTTTGCTTCGTCTTTCGTCTTCCGCGTGTTGTGCGCCGCACTGTAGGCATTGTTTGGCGCCTTTTGCAAAGACAGTCAACGGCTGTAGCGGTTAGTTATTAGCGTGCTCTAGGTGTGATAGTCGCACTTGGCATTTGGGGCTTAACGAAACGGTAAAGGTATGTTTGTAGACTGTGGTCGCACTTTGTAGGCTCGTCCAGCTGCGCCACCTAATGATCTGTTTGTTTGTCATACAGCACACCGCCTATAACCGCAAAGCAGTTGACTTTGCTTACACGTGCGCGACAATAAAAAAATTCTAATTATGAGAAGATGATTATTATTAACCAGACATTTTTTGCGTTCTTTGGCTTATACATATATAGTAGCGTGTTGGTTTGAAAAGGTTACCAAAGTGCGAAGTGAACGAAGAGTTGTAAGAAAATGAGTCCTCTAGGAAATTGCTTCTGCGTGGATGGAATATTAAAAAAAAGTAATTAGAAAAATAAGGAAACAGCGGGAAAAGCAACGACAGCGTGATTCTTCAGAAAAAAGCGATTGATCTGGTAAAGTCATCAAAAATGATAGATACGCTGCTTGTAATGTTTCGAAATCGAAGACAAAAAACTAAGAAACATTTTCGATCCATTTCTTCTGACACGAAAAAACTGCAGCAGAACTGAAAGTTAACTAAGAAAAACCAAAAATAAAACACAAAAACTTCTGCGTTAGAGCTTGCCAAGAAAACAGTACTACAGGGTCTCAGTGTATATTCCTCCGTTGGATACAAACGGCGAAGGTTTGAAGAAGCGCTTTTCTAGAGAAGTATTGATGAATTTCAACTGCGTTTTTTGCTTCCAGAAAAAGTTTGTGTTTTGAATACCAAAGAAATCGAAAATCCTATTAACTGCTTGATAGACAGATTCAAAGGCCTTTTGTACAATGACAACGTCGTGCGCCGTTTGAAGTTCAAAGTTGTACTTGATCACTGGCAGTGCCATTTGAGGCAGAAGCAAATATTAAAAGACAACAAGTCACCGACTACTGCATAGGAAGCGTTGAAGAACTGCGTTGTTGATCTATACCCCATAATTTATACTTTTCTTTGCATATGCGAGGCTTAAAAGCTATTTTTCGACACTTCGCCCGCCGCATGAAAACGTGGCTGAGGACAAACATGCTTCAAGATAGATCAGCCTGGCGTTGCGGCACACGCTTATTGATATTGAAGTCACTGTAGAAGAAGTTCTGTGGTATTACGTTGACAAAATCATCTGGTTTTGTAAAAATGGGCGAATTTTAAGCACAAGTGCGTTCATTTTCGAGGCAACGCAATTTAATTTCCTTCTGACTCATTCATTCTTCTTCTTTATTGGCATAGTCAGCGCTTACGCGATTATAGCCGAGTCAACAACAGCGCGCCAGCTGTTTCTTCTTTTCGCTACGTGACGCCAATTGGATATTTCAAGCGAAGCCATGTCCTTCTCCACTTGGTTCTTCCAACGGAGTGGGGGTCTTCCTCTTCTTCTGCTTCCCCCGGCAGGTACTGCGTCGAATACTTTCAGAGCTGGAGGGTTTTCATCCATCTGGACAATATGACCTAGCCAGCGTAGCCGCTGTCTTTTAATTCGCTGAACTATGTCAATGTCGTCGTATATCTCCATAGATCTTCTGCAAAAAATCTTCTCGAAAACTCGTAACGTGGACTCATCAGATGTTGTCATCGTCTCTGCGTCATACAGTAGTGTGGGAATGATGAGTGGCTTGTAAAGTTCTCAATTGTCTGCTCAGTTCAAAGTATTCCTGTTGGCAAAAGTTATTCTGTGTTGGATTTCGAGTCTGATGTTGTTGTTGAAGTTAATGCTGTTTTCAAGATAGAAGTAAAAACATATACCTAATTTCCGAATTAAAAATTTTCGGTTGGTTTAAATTATAGCAAGTATGGGTCAATATATAGGAATATTGTACGTTGGATCGGTTCACTATTTACCCTTACTCCTACATATATTATTAGGTTAAGTTCATACCAAGTCCAGCTCAATTTTAGTTAATTAAGGGGGGTATTCTAGTCTAGAAGCATGAATTTCAGGTAAATTTTAAACTGTCGTAAAAAAAAGGCAATTAATATTTTTTTCCATCCATTTCTTTTTTTAGTTATTTATTAATTTTTGAAGAATACAAAAAAAAAAATTAAAAAATAAAAAAAGTAAAAACTTTCAAAAATTATGAGCTGACGTAGTGGGGGGTCTCTAAAAAATTACACGTGACCATACCTATGATTTCAACCCTCCTAGTTATCTGAAACCAAAAAAAAAAAAGATTATTAATCTAGAATAACGTCGCAATGGTCGGAACTACGGAAAAGTGAGAAAACAAAATTTTCACAAAATGGCGACTGCCTGAAAAAAAAAAGTTTTTTTTTTGAACACATTTTTTGACTATTTCAAACTTTTTAAAGATAATAAAAATAAAAATTTTGGAATGGGGCTAGTTCCAACCATAGACAAGCCTACAAAGAAGACTCTAAAAAAAATTCAAGTAAATAGGTCCAGTAGAACCTGAGAAATCGTAGGCATCGTTCCGAAAAAGTCAGTTTTGAGAAAAACGCGTTTAAAGTCTCCCTTATGTCCTTTGTTCGATTAGTTCCGGTCGAACCAGTTTGGATGCGGGGTCAGAAAAATGCCTATATCTCCGAAAATAATTTGAATTTTGAAAAATCCATAAACTCACATATTCTTGAATTGTTAAAAAATTTCGATTTTTTTAAATTTCTAGACTAGAATACCCCCTTAAGCTTGTCAAAGTTGCTTTGAAATTACAAAAATTTCAAAAAAGTCAGTTCTTGAGAAATTCGCATGAAATTATATATATAGATACATTTTGGATTTTCAAAAAAGTTCGCCTTTAAAATATTTGGCTCCAAGCCGAGTTTAGATGCATGGTCTCTTAGGCAAAGTTTTTCAGAATGATTCGTAGAATATTGCCGACATACACGATTTTCTATAAAAACAAAATTGGCCTTCGCTAATATACATACGAGTATACTTTTCAGTAAATACATATTAAACCAAAAATTTATTTGCCAGAATTCTTACAACTCAAATCGTCTGATTAAATTTACGATTTTATACAGATCGGCAAGCTACTGCTTTTAGCCCACGGCCTGCTGGATGAAACGTCATTTTGCGTGTCTTTTTGGTGTACCACTTCACGCACATTGCGCCATTTGTCATTTACCGTTGTGTCTTCTGCATTCGTCCACCCAACTAGTTGGTACAACCAACATCACTACATACATACATACGAGCGTATTACTTATATTTGAACTCATTCTCTCAATCTCCTTTTCGCGTATTCCGCTTTCTCTCCCAGTTAGGTTTAAAAATTCGCCGTTACTCACATTTAAATGTCACTTTTGCTTCGCATTTTATTTATTTTATTTTACTTTATTTGTTGTTTTACTTTCATTTCGCTGTTGTCACTGTCGCTGCTTTGGCTGTGCTCTCCTTTCCGGTCGTTTTCTTTCACTTTTACAAATCCATTGTTGCCATTTTAGCTGGCTGTTGTTGTTGTTGTGAGTGTTGCTATTGTCGTCGTCGTCGCTGTTTTCGTTGTTTTAATGTGCTGGCCCACAGCGCGCGCGAATGATACAATATTTCAGTGCGTCCCCCCGGGGAGCCCGAAATGCAACTTTGGTGGAGCTTTTATTATAATTTTCTTTTGCAAACTTTTTGCTTTAATTTCCAACACAGTCGCTCTGAGTCTGCTTCTTCCTCTGTGGAGATCTTCGCCGCCATTGTTGTGCTGCTGCATTTTCGTAACGGAAATATCTTAGCGATTTTCGGTTTCATGCATGTGTGTTTGTAAGTGTATGTGGGTGTGTGTGTTCATGTGTGTGCTCTGAACATTCCTTACAATTTTGTGTAAACCCATTAGAAGTGTTGTTGTTGTTGCTGTTGTTTCAATATTCAGTTGACGCAGTGGTCTGACGTTGCACTGTTGCATTGCTGACAGCGTCCACATAACGGAGAAGTGGTGAATGAGCAACTGCTGGCGGTGATGTGGCGTTCTTCGACCCACATGCACTCATACAAACACACCCATATGTATATAGATGCGTAGCAATATGAGCGGCGACAATCAGCAAATGCAATTTATTTTGGTTAAGTAACAGAAAATAACGAGAGGACACAATACAAACAACAACAACACAAGAGCTGAAATTCTTAGCGCGAATAATGTGAATGTAAACATGAAACTGATTTCTGTTGTGTGACATATATTTGTTTGGATACTCCCACGCAAACTACATACACCCGAACAGTCACAAAGCGAAGCAGCTCGTCCACCGCCGGACATTGCAAGAGCTGTCAAATGAAGTGCGCTGAAGTTTTGCTTCTGCCGAAATGCAATAAAGTTTGTCAGCAACTGACAAAAAATTTAAGTCATTGAAGTATGTGATTTATCTGTCTGCTTCAGCAAAGTTCCTGGAGAGGTTTTCATGTCCGATAAGTTTAATTTTTACGGGCAGTTTTCTCAATATTTTTGTGTTTTTGAAGATTTCTTCTAAACCTGTTTCATTGGATTTTGAAAATTTCTGATTTTTAAGTTCCTTATTTGGGGGAATCGGGTACTTAAAGGAATTATTTTTTCGAATATATTATATTTATAAGAACTCTATATAAAAGTTGTGTTCTAACTGCAAATGACCTTATGTAATGTCTTATTTGTAATCGCCGTGGTGAAGATTGATTCATTTTCGAACTCTAGGATCTAGAAGTTGTCATGCATATATAGGATAAACATAATTTCATAATTTCAGAGCATAATTCTTTATGGGCCAGAAGACTTTTCATCAAGAACTACTGCTATAAGTTATTTTCTTAATACCTGTCTAGGAGCTATTGTTTTCTGGAGTGAGGGAATTGTGCCAGCAGTGATTTCTGACACTGGAAAGGCTCATCAAAGGATCATCAGGCTCAGCGAATATGTGGATGGCTTCAGGCTTAGATAATGTAAAATCCTTGAAGACTTGGACTCCAACGCTAGTTCTTGATATTACTGTCACACCGAGCCAACACCGAATTTATAAGCTTACCTCCTACAGACTATATCTAAGGCAGATCTGCTGGAGGAAGAGAACGTTGCATTTTTGCATAAAAAGTTGGAAACGCATCAAAAAGTTAGTGAAAATATGTTGTCGTGAGCTCTCTATCAATTCTGGTCTAAGATCCAGATCTCCAAAGTGTTGTCATAAAGTAAGTAGGTACACTGGACAGGGTTGGTATACCACGACAATTATAATCCAAAATGAAACACGAGAAACTCTAAAAGTATATATAAATATAAATAAGAACAGCGTGACGAGCTGAGTCGGTTCATGTTCGTCTGTCCGACCGTTTTTCTGTATATATGCGAACTAGTCTCTCAGTTTTTGAGACATCGATGCGAAATTTGAGCAGGTCCGTTTCCCCACGAGAACTTGCATTTGTTGGAACCGCCGATATCGGGATACTATACACATATAGCTGCCATACAAGTAAACTCAACTATCAAAGTTCTTGTAAGGAGTCTTTTGTAAAGGGTAATCCATTTCGTTTATTTAAAGAAAACACAGAAACTTTAAATTTAATCAGGAAAGTTCGAAACAACATTCTTTGGCATTTATTTCTTGAATATTATCTCTTCAGATTGTTGGTTACGGCTACGTCTCAGTTGGTTCATCCGTTAAGTTCATGTTTCGATGAATCCTTCGAGCATTTCGACTGGTAACTGACGAATGACACGCGTTATGATTTTCTCCAAGGCCTGAATTCCCCACAGAAAAAAGTCAAAGGGTGCGATATCACATCTTGGTGGTTCATCGACCGACCCCAAACGTGAAATTATCTGCTCACCGCAGAATTCTCTCAATAAATCTATTGATAGATGCAATCAGTGGGAAATGGCACCGCCTTGTTGAAACCAAATGGCGGCCAGATCACGAGCGTCGATTTCAGGTATCATATAGTCGTTTATCATGGTCAATAACATTTACGTTCTCATCGGCATAATTTTTGAAAAAATCATCGATTCATCATTCCGCCGGCCCACAAAATATACTAAACAATGTTTTTTATAAATCAAATGGCAGATCTTGAATCTCTTAAGGCTGGTCTTAGTACCAAATGGGGTGAATTTGCTTGTTAACATATCCATTGACACAAAGGTGGGCCTCATCGCTGAACAAAATTTGGCTAGAAAACGTTGGATATTCATGGAACTTTTCAAGAAATAATGGCACAAAGCGGTGTCGCTTGGGAAGGTCGAGCTGTTTCAGTTCTTACACAAGCTGTATTTTCTACGCTTTCAATTAAAGATCTCGTAGTAAAAGGCGCCAATTCGTTCCCTCCGTCAGACCGAGTTGCTTGCTGGTAACCGCGGCGAATCGACTCCCCTTTACGACTGCTATATTTTTTTCACTGCGTGCTGAACGTGGTCTATATGGTCGAATATTAATAATGAATGGTGGGTCTCAAGACGGGTGATGGTATTGTGGATCACACGTAATTTGTGAAGGGTATTGGGTGCAGCCGAAGTAAACGTTTCTTCTTATATTTTTAATTTTTAATAGAACTTTTTTCCTTTAAAATTTAAAAGGTCGATATTTCTTTATTCTCCGTCTTACTTTTACTTACTGCTTGGTTTAACCTTTATTTACTTGCGGAAGAAACCCTGGTTTAAAACCAAATATTTTGCTAAAACTTTTTTCTTTTTATTTGTGTTTGTGCTGTTATTTTTCCACTCTTGTTTCTCGTTCTCGTAATAAGAATCTCGTCAAATCAAACAACTCCTTCGCTACATTGTGCTGTCCTGACAGTTTGCGCTTGTGGAGACGGTGCCATTTTATCAACTCGCGCTCACGGTCACTCATTAATTACTCAGCGAATTCGCCAAATGACTTAATCTTGTGTAAAATTCGTTGTAATCACTTTTTTGCACTTTAATTAGCTAAGAAATTTCTCAACTTTCTATTTATATTTGCGCAAGTAAATACTCGCCCAACAACTAACTATTTGCTGTTTATATATGTACATTGTTGTTGCAGTTGTTGTTATTTATAAATTTAACGCATTTCTTGCTTTTGCAGTACCCATGATGAACCATCACACAATGCCGAAGTTCGGTTTTGGCGCGTACAAGAAGACCGGTGTGGGGAGTTTCTATCTGCCGAAGATACTGACCAGTGGCGGTTGCGGCGGCACGGGTGGCAGTGGTGGTTGTGGGGGTGGCAAAGTTGCGCTGGAGCTATCGCATGGCAAGAGCAAACAACTTATTTCACTGCCCTCGGACAAGTTGGACAGTAATAAACGGTACTACGTCACATTCACAGTGAAGGAGTCGGGCGGCAGCGGTGGCGGCGGTGCGGCGATGGGCGCCACAACTGCGGCAGGTTCTGGTGGTGGCAGCGCAACGGATGCCGCCGGTGTTGCAGCCGATAAACAGGCAACTGGCGGATGTTGCGGTGGCAACGATGCAACCGGAAAGTAAAACAACACAAACAATCAACCCAAACGCTTGCTCTTCGCTGTCTACTCCACTAGCCACGCACTTCCACATCAGCCGGACAAGTTAATAACAAACGGAAATCAAATGCAATAATGTCGTGTGCACTTCCGCCGCGCGCCCGCCTTCCACGTTGGTGGCCAGCAACCGGAGCGCATTGAGTTGTAGAGAGTAAGAGAGAGTGACGGGGATTGTGTGTGTTGTACGCGGCAACATTTCTTGCTCGTGAAAGCGCTGAACAGCGCTGCGTAAAAACTTTATTTTTTGATAACTGCATTAACAGACATACTATATTTGTGTATATATATATATCTGTATACATATATGGAAAAATTGGGGGATGTTAGCGAGCAGCGCGGATTTATTGCTTCATTGGTTGCAGTTCAACTTTCGCCAGTTTTGTGTTTAGTTCTCTCTGTTTTTTGGTTTTTTGATGCTTTTGATGATTTTTGTTGTTGTACAGTAAAGCATTAATACCCTACACGATTGTATTGCAGGTTAGTTACGTAATTACAATTTTCATCAATTTTAAGTTAAGCTCTTTTCACCACTTATAATCAAATAGATTAATATATTTTCCAATTATTACAGTTATTAAGTGAAATATTAGTAAGTCGGTTGTCGGCCGAAATGCGAGAGAACTGGTTTCGCTGAAGAATTGGTTGTTTGCGGAAAGTCTGGGAGGCAGCACTCCCGAACTACTAAACTACTGAAGTTATATTTCTTATATATTTTGTGAGTTTAGACTTACTATGGTCATATTATAAAATTTTTGCAAAAATTTTTTTTTAATTTTTTCGTTTTAATATTTCTTTAATTTGTGATTTTCCTCTGCATCGGCAAATTTTTATAAGGTCACACTTATCTAAATCGTAAGTTTCAGTTTGGAAGAATTTCTCTGACTTCTATGAATATATTGTAAACGAATTACGCCACTAAATACTACTGAAAATATCCGCTTCGTTTTTCGCTCGCACCAAATGAGTTTGTGTGTTAGTGAGTGCCGCGGCACTTTAGGGTCCAGTATGATTTTATTTAGCTCTCTTTTGCTTAGTTGCACTTAAAAGTTGCAAATTCTTTCGGTAACTCAGTCACTTCATTAAGAAGTTGTTGCATTGCTCGAAGGACAATGTTCTAAAAGTTTTATTTACGCAACGACAGTAAGGCGTCTGTGTGTTGTTACAGGCGGAACTGGTTGGCGTCCGAGCGTGCCATGAGGGTTTAATTTTTGAATTTTGAAAGACTGCTTTTCTATTATGTTACTTAATATTTTAGTCTTCTAATAACTGTTATGTGGTCTATCAATTCTTCTTCTGTATTGGTTTGGCACCTGTTATAGCCGAATTTACAACAGCGCGCCAGTCGTTCTTCCTTTTCGCTGTTTGGTTTTAACCAATTACACGTGTCTTATTCCCCTGATAACTGAGATCATTTAAAATAACGAAGAAAGATTTTTAAAAACTTCTTAGGTGCAGAAAAAGTTACTACTTTAAACAAAAAAATTTTCTAACAGAAAATGTATCAATCCGGTAATAGAGACTTACTGTTATGCTAGGCGGATTCAGAGTGATTGATCACATTATATAATTTATATGCAACAATAATTTGTTAAACTGTGCTGTAGCTCATAGCTGTAAAAAATATATATAGGCTACTTTTGAATCTTCCGGGAACGTCATATATTCCTCAAATGGCCATATGATTGGTTGAATTGGAATTAAATAGGACAAATATTATATTTTTGTCAGTATGTTATTATTTTATTATCCGTACTCGATTTTACAATGCTTATGGGGTGGCGAATCGAACAGACAAGTGATGTAGGTATAGGTACGAGGTTCTGACTTTGAAAGAGTTATACAAACGATAGTTACAAATATGATTTTTCATATTTTTGTACTGAATTCGAAATTATGACTTATAAAGGGTCATTCAATAAGAATGCTACGATTTTGAATATAATGGTAACAGTTTGGGATATTAATGAAATTCTCAATTTTTGTGAAAGTACATTCGATGCCATCATGTATGGAACTCGATTTCTTTTGCATGGCCACCACGGGCACGTTTGCAGAAGTCCAGTTACTGAAACCAATTTTCCACGGTTTTCAAGCAAAAATCGGCCAGTACTATTGCAATTTCACATTCTATTTTCATACGCAGTTCATCAATCGACGCTGGCTTGTTGGAATGTCAAATCGATTGTAACATTCGTTGTATGCCTGGTTAGTACCAAGTCCATATCATCCAATTTTGGCGATTTCTATTCACAGTAACGTGCCAATTTTTAATCATCATGGAAGAAGTACGGCCCAACGACGCCACCGACCCATAAACTGCTCCATACCATAATTTTTTCGGGATGCAATGGTGACTCATAGAGTACGTGTGGATTGCTGACTGACCAATAACGCATATTTTGCTTATTGACGATGCCAATCAGAAAGAAATTAGTTTAATCGCCGAAATAATTTTTCGATGAAAATCTGAACCATTTTCAAGTTGTTGCTCAGCCCAATTCACGAACATACGACGATTCTGTCAAGCGGCTGCAGTTCTTTCGTTAATTTGAACTTGATCTGAATTTTGGTAGTAAATTTAATAATATCGATTCTTTGTTGGATCGTATATCTTTCCATGATGAAATGGCAAATCTTATTTAAGAGAAATGTTAAAAGAACGGAAAAAATATGGCTTCGTTTGCTGTCGCTATCTGTCTACTTTTGTAGCGTCTCTATTGAAAACCCCGATATTAGCACCAATAGTATTTTGGCAAGAGAGCTGAGTAAAAGCTTTGCGAACAGCGGAATGGAGGTACGAAGGTGGTTGTTGCTATTTCAATTTTATGTATTTTTTATGAGTTTGTTTCTAAATTTTGTAGTCAGAGTCTTGTACGTAAACGTTGGAAATTTGTATAAAATTTGGATCAAAATGTTAGTGAGGAAAGGTTGAAACCTCAATGAAAATTTCAAAGAATAAATTTTTCTGCATTCATATAAATATATAAATAGATTATTCTTCGTTGTAAACTCATTCAAGTCGGTTTATTATAAATACAGTAGGAAAACAACACTTACTTAAGGGCCAATCTTTTGAATCACACTGTATTCTCTTACATTGCTAAACTACTCTCGATAAATAAGCTATTATTCAAAATTTGCTTACTATTTTTATTTTATACGCTAGACCAGCTGAGTTTACTGCGAATAACTTTGTTTTATTTCCAATAACGGTACATTTACTAAAGTTGTTGTTGTTGTTAAGTGGCAACGAAAGAGAGCTGCAACCTCAGAAGTGCAAACAGCAAGCAAACTCTGCAACAACAAAATAAACATACCTATATATAAACCTATATACATATATACCTACATATATATGTACCTTATATAAATACTTTTATAAGTATGTATGTATATATGTATATGTACTTACGATCACATGAACTGCAAATCTGGAGCAAAGATATTCTAATTAAGTGTAATAACTGCATTTTACTAATATTCATGAAGACAAAAACAAAACAAATAAAACAACAAACACTTAATTAACAAAGAAATATTCAATTGAAAAGTGCTGCTAATCGAATTTAGCAAAGGCACAACAACACACAGTTATGTTCTGTATGTATATGTAATTGTAACCTTAATGTGAATCATACTTGTAGTTAACAGTAATATTTTACAAATAAAATGGAGATAGTAAAAATGAATATCTTGACATACATACATATATGTAAGTGTTTTTAAGGTGGGCGGTAGAGGGTCTTAATTTTTCAGAACACTTGCAAAGATACCCATATATTTACATTAAAGTGTCTGTCAGTTTATGTTGAATTCTTTTTTTTTTCTGTACGCCAGCTAAAATTTCAGTTTTTACCCAAAAAAAATTTCTAAGCCAAACAAGCTCTTTATTTGCCATTCAAACCGTGGCTGAAATATATTTCTTTTAACATATTGTAAGCAAGTCACTCTATCACTTTTAGGAAGTGATATTCGAATACAAAATTTCTCGCTCTACAAAAAATGTTTGAATAATTTTTTCCTTAAAATTACTTGCTTAAAAGTTATATGCTGTTAAAATTACACATGACGAGTACTGAGCAGTGTACACCACGTCGTATGAGCAATATTAAATATAAATAACTTTAACTGTGCATAACAGCGTACATTATTTTATAAGAATATCAATTCCCAAAGTTTTAAGTTTGTTTGCTTTGGAAAAAATTGTATGCAAAAGATAAAAATATATCATTTTTCATAAGTTTACGGAAGAAGTAGAATTATTACAATAGCTACCACTCATAGTGAAAAAATATAGGTTTTGGTTATAAAATGATTATATATTGGTTACCATTTTGGTTGACGATATGTGATTCAGGTATTAACTTGAAAATAAAGAGCTTGCTTTCTTTGGATATCTCGTTTAGGACCACAATGTCAGAAGGCGTTTGTAGCAAGAATATTCAACTTAACAAATAACGCACATCCTAATATGCGCATAAGCGGGCCTGAGCGACCCAATCGCTAGCAAATTGGATTAATGTAAATTTAAATTTTATTTAATTGTATTTTGTACTACAAATCCGATTGGGAATTTTTATTGCAAACTTTTTGGGCCTGCACACATACACTCACACTGATACTTCGAACCGATATACCGCGTAAACGCACACACACACACCCTCAAATGCCAATTTTAGATACTTCAGTGATTAAATTGCAGTGGCTTTGTGTGAAATATTTCATTTGCTTTGCCACACAGCTGCACGCACACTAGCACACATATACACAAAGCAGTAAATAAATAAATAAATAAAGTATTGCCAAAGCAAGTTTGCCATAATATGCTCTCAATAAGATTTATTTATATTTTTTATTTGCTGATTTTTCTTTTATTTGTTTTTAGTTCGGCATTTTTTCTTGATACCGTTGTTGTTGTTGTGGTGGTGCGCACAGTCACTTTGTTTTGAGTTTTATGCAGATTTTTTATATCTAAATTGAAATCAGAATTTATTGCCGCACGATGGAGCTAGTGCAGCGCTGGCGGGTGCAATGTAGCCATCATAGCTGGCAATCGGGAGGAAAATTTATGTTTTCAAGTTCAGACGATATTTTCAGTTCATTTTGTATTGCAACGTTGACGGCGCGCAGTAAAGTACAAAAGTCGTGAAGAATAGTGTCTGACAAAAAAAAAAATAAAAAATAAAAAAAAAAAATAAAAAAAATAAATAAAAACAATAAAAAGACGTAATGCGAATAATATGCAGTGGAGAGCAAAAGAGTGGGCAAGTTGTATAAAAACAGTGGACTCAGGTACTTTGTAGCAACGGAACTTGCAGCTTTGAGAGACGTATGGAAGGTAAAGGACAAGAAATATGTTTTATAACACTGATACATATATATTTACAATTCGTTTTATAATTTTGTGCAATTTTCAGGTAACTTTGATGAAGACACTAGTGAAAACCTCAATTTGGTCTGGTTTAAGGAAAAGTGCTTCTTATTAAAACCTGCGCAGTTATTTCAGCCGTTGGTTAATCTAGCTCCAATGACATTTTTCCAAACGCGTAAATTAGGCTGTTAGTGCTTTCTAGTTCATCATGTCAGCACATAAGCCTCCCGGGCCATTGAAATGAATTACTTTATGTTCATTTTTGGCCTTTTCACATAATCTTTCTTAAGATCACGTAATCATAAGAACATAATCGCCAATGGCGACTGTTATCGCGGCATGATAAGCGACAATTTGATAACTGAAATTGAATCTCGTGATCTCGACGACATTTCGTTTCAATAAGATTGTGCCACTTCCCACATACCGCATCAATCCATTGATTTATTGAGAGAATACTTCGGTGAGCCAATAATCTCACGTTTTGGGTCGGTTGATTAGTCACCCAGATGATGTGATATCACAGCGTTATACTTCAGGTATGTATTTGGGGATATATACTTATGTCTATGCGGACAATCCGGTTTCAATTTAGGCCTGGAGCAAAACATCACTCGTGTCAGTTGCCTTTTTCTACAAAGTCCTTCTATGTTCTCTTTCCTATGCCACATATGATGCTAGGATTTAAAAAAATAGTATAACTTTTCTGCCTTAATTTGTCCGCCGAATTAATAAAATCGAAATGAAGCACTAGCTATTCAAATAAAAGATTTGGTAACTCTATTTGTATAATTTGTAGACCATTTATGACAAACTACAGGGTAGGCCATTTAAAGTTGACCCATTTGTTTCTAAAAAAAAAAGAACAAAAGAAAACAATGTTTTTTGTTCATTTCAAAAATAATTTATTTTGGTCCAAGGGGATTTGTTTCAGCTAATATTTAAAAATTAGATCGCGTAAATGGGCACCTTTAGCTTTGACAGCTAAATGCACTCTTTTTTCGACATTTTCCATGACTTTGGCCAATGTTTCGGATGATATGGCGGCTGTTTCACGTCGAATGTTGGCTTTCAGTTGAGCTAAGGTCTTTGGCTTATTAGCGTATACCTTGGATTTCAAATAACCACACAAATAAAAGTCTGGTGGCGTTAAATCTGGTGATCTCGGTGGCCAGTCAACATCACCATTTTTCGATATCAATCGCCCGGGGAAAAATGGTCACAATAAATTGATTGTTGGTCGAGCTGTATGGCATGTAGCCCCGTCCTGCTGAAACCAAAAGTTATCCATGTCATTTTCGCGAATAATGGGTATCACAAAATCCGTTATCATGGCTCGATAACGCTCACCATTGACTGTTGTCGTGGCTCCATCATCGTCTTCGAAAAAATACGGTCCGATGATCATATTCGCGCAAACACCGCACCAAACTGTTACTTTTTGGTCGTAAAGAGGCTGTTCTTCAATTAATTGAGGATTTTCGGTGGCATAAAATCGGCAATTTTGCTTGTCTACGCCTCCATTCAACGAGAAATGTGCCTCGTCTGACATGATGAGTTTTCGCCAAAAGTCAAGTTCGTTTTCAGCCATTTCTATGGCCCATTTGCCAAAATTAAGGCGTCGCGGATAATCAGCTGGGTTTAGTTTTTGTGCCATTTGAATTTTATATGGAAACATCTTCAAATCTTTATGAATTATGCGTCGGAGAGTGGTGCGAGAGATGCCTAATTCCTGAGAGCGGCGATAACTCGATGTCGATGGAGTCTCCTCAATACTGGCTCGTACAGCTTCGATATTTTCATCAGAACGTCTTGTGCGTTGTCTGGATGCATGACTGGCATTACTGAGATTACCGGTGTTCACAAATTTTGCGTATAAAGACTTAATTGTGTTCTTAACTGGAGCACTTTTCACTTTATTTTTTTTGCGAAACGCACGTTGAGTTAACACAATTGAAAAGTTATTTTGAATATAAAGCTGAACAATTTCAGCGCGTTCTTTTGGAGTGTACTGTTCCATGGTATAAATTGTCTTCGAATGACGCTTCTAACGCGGTATAACAGCCGATTTGTCAGCGCTGTTAAAAGTTACAGCGTTGCCAGATGGGTCAACTTTAAATGGCCTACCCTGTATGAATTATATAATGAATACTACTATTATCGTGGTCCAAAAATCAAGCTTTGTCAGTCCATAATACCGACCACGTTTTACGAAATGTGACGCATAACACTCAAATAGTATTCCTTGTTGACAGTTTGGCCGGTCGGAAGAAATTCGGAGTGTACACACCGCGATGATAGAAGAAAACTGTCAATATAATATTGATTCTGAGCTGCTTTGCTACGATATTCAGTCGATTGATCGTCTGTTACCAGGTCGTAAGCGTAGATTCGAGACTCATCGCCAGTAATAATACCTTTTACGACATTCTGGTAGTTGAAAAACATTGATTGAGATGCTTTAATGTGATGATGTTTTTCGAAAAAATTTAGTAGTTTTGGAACCAATCGTGCTTTTAATTTTCTGTAGCTCAAATGATCTTTCAAAAATCTTTTTTCTGTGTTGATCATCAGTTGAAGTTGATGGCCGCCATGAAATGTGGTTTGCGTCGACGCGTTCTCGTATAATTTGTACTAATCAAAAACACTTTCTCGCGACAAACAATTATCATTAAAAATCGTTTCCAATATTTTGAACATTTCGGCACCAGAAATTTAGTTCTGCTTACAAAATTTAATGGAACTTCTTTGTTCAATAATTTCGCTTACCCTAAAAGTCGCCGAATGCACTTTTTGTACTTGAGAAAGACAAGCGTCTGCTAAACAAAAATGATTATTTTGATGTTACATTTGGCACAGATGTCAATGAGACTTATACCAACTAAAAAACAAAAAATATTTTAACTAATAAGTTTTCGTGTGAAATTTTAATTAAAAACTCTTACCATTTTTAGCCCAGAGTAGTACGTACCTATACACATAAAAAAGTAACAAATTTAACGAGTACTGATAATATTTCTCTGACATTCAACTAACTACTGAGAGAGCTTTCAGCTTTGATAAAGCCCTTGAAAATTTTGAAATAACAGACGGAGAGTAAAAAAGATAACAGTTAAAACTGACCGCCGACACTTTTAAGGAGCGTACGAGCAGCAAGACTTTTAATAGTCTCATAGAGAAATTTGACTTATACTTGTCGAATTTTGTCTTTATAATTTTTTTCATTTGGACTAAAGTTGGACGAAGTTGAGGAAAGTGGAAATGCGTTTGGCAAGGTTACAAGATTTATCTCAAACACATACAGTGAGTAGATCGTCCTAAGTAATTTAAAAATAAAACTGTACTTATAAATCTACAAAGAAAGGAGGGAATGTTGTCTGTCGGCACACGGCTTAGTTAATATAGACTTCTATTTATTTAGATACGATCAAGCTGATGAAGATGAACAAGACTACTGATATTTTCGCTCTCATATAAGCCCTCAGGAAATTGTGATAATAGTCTAACGCTATTTTTATAAAAACAAAAACAAATCTCGTATAGGTTTTCCTGTGTTTTTATAGTCACGAAGAAGTGCAGACTTTGTGTGATACTTTCAAGGCACTGGAAAAAAACTTTATCGCATTTCAAAGAGTTTTTTGCTGTTGGAAACTTTAGCGAATATTAAGAGGGCTACTAAATTTTTATATAATGATTAATAAAACCATTATAACATTTGAGATCGTTGACTTCCTTACTAGGAGCATCAAAATCGCATTTTCTCCAAATTATTCAGCTTCATACTTCCCTTGGTGGATACAAAAAGATGCTCGTGTCACATGAGTTAAAGCAAAAGACGTTGCTTTGAATAAAGTTTTCATTAGTGAATTGCGGGGGAATCGCAACAAGATCGATCCATTTTTGGAGTCCATGGTTGCTCGTTATGAAAATTGGGTTATCTACGACATCGAGAACTGAAAACTGTAAACGGTAGCCAAGCCAGGACTGACGCTCATGAAAAACTTGCTAAATGTTTGGGGAAACTTGTAGGAAATTGTTTAATATGAGCTGCTCCCTTGCGGTCAAGCCCTTAATTCAGTTTTGTACTGTTAACCATTGGAACGTCTGAAAGAAGAAAGTGTCCAGAAGCGGCCAGCTTTGATATGTCCAACAGTTCTATGCCACGTCACACAAATCGATAGTGCCTCGATATAGTTCGGGGAATAAACCAATTATTAGCTGATTTTGTCTATGACGGATAATTTTTCTGGTGGAAAATTCGTCTCACGGAGTCACGAGTGTTCAATGATAGTGGCTTTTTAAAAATTCCTTAGATTTAGCTACAAGTTATCGAACAAAACGGTTCACATTTGGTCTACGCCTGATCATTTTAACTATGCTAAATAAAATCACAAAGGAAAAATCAGTAGATTTATTTTTAACACGCATTATTTAAAAATACTTGCAATAAGAATGTGCACGGAGAGACAAGACAGAGTGAATCACAAAAATTCCCAATATTAATATAAATCTTCTTATTATTTTCCTCCCCGAATTCAAAATATATTGAATATATATGTAAATTTGATTAAATACATGAATATAAATTCTCCAAAGACTAGGCTCATTGAATCATTATTAAATTCTTCTCCTGTTGCATGCATGTGAGACCGACTTACACTAAGTTGCACAGACGAACACAATCACGGAAACACACACACACATACTAGCGGCTGAGGAGTTCACATGTCAACGGTGTTGAATGCATGGCCACGCTGACATTTGGCGCAATGTGGCCGACATAGTTTTCACTTGACACTTGTCATCGTTATTGCCGTGTGTTTGTTGTAACACGATCGCACACAGGCGCGCAAGCCCGGCGAGCGCAAATACAGATGTGTGTAGCGTTGCCACTGTCAAGTTAAGTTGTTTTCGGTCATGGCCTGGCGAAAGTGACAGTGTGTGTGTGTGTGTGCGGGCTTGCATGAATCATATTTGACAGAACTGCTAAAGTTGCTATGACTGGGCCAACAGGCGAAATTACAAAAATAGCAACAAGTGGCTGGCTTAACGGTAAGCTGGCTGGCAGGGAGTGAAGCGTTGCGCTGCGTAATAGTGACAGCAACAGCAATAAATTCATTAATTAAGTTACGTGCAACAATATGCAACAACAGCAACAGAAACAATGAATCGTAATCATAATGTCATAACATCGCTCAGCGCTGATATGCGCTAGTGTGTGTTTATTGTGTCACAACCACTAAAGCAACCCGATACACTGTGTGTATTATGCGCAGTACAGGGTGGCCCAAATGGTTTTTCCAAAAATTATTTTACGGAATATTGAAACACTCTAAAATGCTACGTAATTTTTTAGGTTCATCGTTTAAAAAGTTCCCTAAAATATTTTTATGGAAAATGGTAGTGGTTAAATAAATAAATATAATTTAATTTAAATTTAAATTTTAGTTTTAATTTTAATTAAATTTTTATTTTAATGTTTTGCTTTATTTTTTTAAATTCTTTTTTTTTGTTTTACTTTTTATATTTTATATATAATTTTTTTTTATTTAATTTGTTTTATTTTTCATACTTTATTTCTATTTTTTTATTTTAATTTTAATTTTTTTGGTTTTATTTTATAATATTTTAGTTTAAATTGTCTATTAAGTTAGATTTTTTATTCAATTTTATTTTACTCTAATTTGTATATTTATTTAAATTTTTATTTCATTTATTTTATTTGATTTTTTTATTTCATTTGTTTTACTTTTTATATTTTATATATCATTTTTTATTTATTTAATTTAATTTGTGTTATTTTTCATACTGTATTTATATTTTTTTATTTTAATTTTAATTTTTTTGGTTTTATCTTATAATATTTTACTTTAATTTGTATAATTATATAAATTTTTATTTCATTTGTTTTATTTTATTTTTTTATTTCATTTGTTTTATTTTCTATATTTTATATATAATTTTTTTTTTTTAATTTTAATTTTTAATTTTATTTTTTATTAATTTTTTTCTTTACTTAAATTTTTTTTATTTTTTTTTATTAAATCTCAACCACCTTTTAAACGCACGCGAGTTGAGTTTGGGGTCAACCATGATAGACCGTGTACCGTTAGCGGAACTTTGTGGGGGCGAGTGGGTTGAATCGGTCGGCAAATTACATTGACACACTGATTCACTAGCGAAATGTGCAAACGCATATTGAACGATGCAAGGACTTTGGGTTGCCTACATATATATGTATGTGTGTGTGAGAAATGAAGAGTGCATACAAAAGCTCTCAGCGCTAGCTCACTCATTCTAACTGTTGCGTCAACGGCAATGCAAACATCACTAAGTGCGTCACATAAACGTACACACACACAAAACACTGGCAGTGCTTATAAAGGTAAACATATAGTGTTTGTGCATGTGTGTGCTGTGCAGGTGATTTCGACGTGCCTATGCAAACTGCTGCTGTTATTGTTGATTTTCACTATTGACCATTTCAAGATGACGATGACGAGAACGATGATGTGAGCCTGAAATTGAAGCGGGAAACCCTCAGCGCTTGTTGATTCCCTGCCCAGTAGCGGAGTAAGGTGGGAGGAGTGTGGTACTTGTAGTACCATTGTGGAAAAGTAACACTTTCATCACCTGACAAACGCTGCTTCTCACAAATCAAAGCGCAGCTCAGCACACGCATTCATATTCGTAATTGTACGCACAAAAACGCACACACACAAAAAGCCGAGTGCGTGTATGAAAATATGTAGTATGTTGATTACAAGTATATACTCGTATATTTTTTAGTCTGCCTGATGAACGGAGTGTTTGCAACACTGTAGTGATGTGACACCTATGTACTTGAGCGAGCAAGCGGTACATTAACACACAAGGTTACATTACGTTATATATAGACATATTTTCTACTCCTCTGCTTTAGAGTCACTTGCTGTTGACTCCACTTTGAGTTGCTATTAATGTCTGGTGCATTGTTTCTTCCAAGCCGACTAACTACAGAAACTCTCACGACTTATGTTGCACACTTCGAAGCAAAGCTTCAGTGAGTTATTTTTTTAAGCGGTTAGGGGTAGTCAGAGGCACGAAAAAATTAGAATTATCAGTATTTTTTGTTTGCTATTAAATCGTGTTATTTTACAAAAGTAGTAAAATGGCATTATTATGTAATGTGTTGACTTCAAGTCACGAAAATTAAAAAAAAATGTAATTTCCAAAGTTATAGTTGTTTGTGTTGACCCAGTTCCAAAAAAAGGTACTTGCGGTGTCAACTTAAGTCTTCGGAAACTCATCTAAAATCAATCGGACAAAAACAAAAAAATTCTTTCATAAATAGATAAACTCGGGTGTGATGGAAGAATTTGTTTTTTTTTTCAAAAATTAACAAAATGATGGCCTCATTAAATTTTTTTCTAAATTTTTGGGAAAAAATCAACAGTTAATTGGCCTTAAAAAATCGAAATTTTTGAAAAACAAAAAATCCTTCGGTCAGGCCCGAGCTTTTTATGTAAACGCGTTTAAAGTTCCACACAAGCGCTTTAAAGTGCCCGAGCTCTCTTTGTTATTTGTCGAATAACTCAAAAAGTAATTATTGGATCAACGTGAAATTTTCAGAGAATATTTTTAAGATAATAAACTTAACGAAAATGCAAAAAAAATAATAATTTTTTGAAAATTCTAACTACCCGTAACCCCTTAAATGATATTAGAGTAAAGTGTAGCTTTCTTTATTTATTATATATTTATATTTGCTTTAAATACAGAACGAGTCAAAGGATGTTGAATGATGTAGAAACTACAAGAAGTCACTTAAATCCATCACTAAGTGGGAGAAAGCGGCAATTCTTGAGAATTAGTATAACAAAAGCTCTCTTTTTGGAAATCCGATCAGTTGCCTGGTTTGCTGAAATTAACTCGCTTGCATTACTGCAACGCTTTAGCCTCTAAGCATCTCCCGCATCCAAGTAAATATAAGACTTAGTGTTACCAGTAAATATCGTATTTTTGGCTCTCTGCGTGAAGTACTTCGAGGAGTTGTTTTGTATGAAAAAGGCATCTCCAACAGTGGCTAGCTAACGTCTTGAAATTTTTAAATTGTTGGACGATATTATCATCCCCCTTTTTATGTTTAGTTTCCATCCAGTATATACAAACAAATGTTTGTAGTTATTTTTCTGCAATTGCTTGTTTCAAGTCTTTAAGTCATTTGATAGCTCTCCTACCTTATATCCATCCATTTCGTCACCGATTTTCTCCATTTTCACGTTCTCGGTAGACGTTCTTATAGTATTTGTGCTAGACGAATTTGGTTTTTTTATCTGGAGTAGTTTAGGATTAAACTTATTAGAGAGCTCACTTTTTAATAGTGAACTTGGCAAAACTAAGATAATGTCTGAAGACTTAAGGTATTTTCGTTTAAAAATTTAAATGGGTTTTTTTAAGGTCACCTTTCAAGGATAAGGTAACTAGATTACTATACCCGAAACCTATTTTTGTCAGTTCAGTGCTTTGAAGGACAATATTAAGCCCGTCTTAGTTCTCATAGCTTACATATATGCATAAAAGGAGAGAATCTTGCCACATGTTGAGGAACTTTTATTCGAACTTCTCACAAAATAAAGAAATAATGAGTTTCATAAAGGAAGCAGATTATCAGGCCCAATATTTTGACGAAAAGAAAAGACTTGGAACATCATAAATTGAAAAAAAAAAAAATTTCAGGAGTTTGGTACCTGCACACAATTACTAAGTAAGTGAAATATATCATTATTAGAATGAGAGTTTTGAATAGACTTACAGCTGAGATAATTTAGGAAAGAGTTCCTAGATGATTAAAATTTGTTTGCAATAAAATAAAAAACACAAAAGATTGTAAAAGTATTGGCGTTAGTTTAAGTGCTTTGATTCTAGGAGAGTGCACACAGTGTAGAATATTTCGTTGGTGATTTATCAAAGTTTAACTTCAGTCATTACCATGGCAATCTGATATCACCGTTTTCTTAGACTTTGCAGTTCAAGTATGATAAGGGCTATAAGCAATATTGCTAAAAAGTAATGCAATTTCTATATCTGAGAGCATTCCAGGCCACATCTTAGGTAACAATAAGTAAGTAAGAATTAAGTGTCGACCTGTCTTTTTGTCGCACAATAGCTACATATTATATCTAACCAACAATTTCTGAAGAACAATAGAAAGGGTAACATTATATTTTGTTGTAACAGAATAACTTAGTAGCGAATGTCATTGAATTTTTTAATATATCAACCACAACATCAACTGTTAGGTATATTTTGAACAAAAGTTTTATTACAGTTACCTGGTTAAGGGTACATAAAAGAAAGGTGACATAATTTAGCTACCTGATCACTGGATCACTTCTCTACCTGCGCTTTTCCCTACCTGCTTCCACTAAGCTAACTAAAACTCGTCAGCTATAAAAGGGACACCACAGGTTAATTAAAGTCATTAGCTCACGAACACTTGTTGAGAAAAGTTCAAAACGCTTCCGCAAAATTAGAAGAAAAATTCAAATATTTCACAAAATATGGCTGGAATTACATTGACACAAGTAGCCGAATACATCGCAATGATCACCAGCGGCAGATGTGAGAAGGTTACAGAGCTCAATCGACGAGGATTCTACAAGCGTTTCTGCGCGGCACAGGACTTTGATGAATTGATAGGAGCAGATATTACGATTAATTCGATTGAAGCAATTGATTACAACGATTGGAAAACGAAAATTCACGAAATTCAGCGCTCGTCAACACCCTTGCTAGGCTCACAAGCACCGGAGATATTAGTTGCTCCGTTCGAAAGGGAGAGTGCCGCATTGTTTATGCTGATCGGTAACAGAATTATCGATTCAGAAGAAAGCTACGAAGAAACATTGGACGATACAGTTACTTCTACCGCTGAACCAGCAGATTACTGCGATTGGAAAACAGGGGTTGAACAAGTTAAGCGTTCATCAACACCAATGTTTGAAACTCAGAGATCAGATACATTATTTCTGCCATGCGAAATGGAGAATGCAGCTGTGTTTATGCTGATGGGTCACAGGATTAATGTTAGTTTATAATATGTAAAATAATTATAATGTTTAAGAAAAATTGTAAATTTATGTATTATTAGAACGATGTTATAAATTGTTTATAAAACAATATAATTTTTAGAGAAAATTTTAATTTGTTTGCATTTAGTGTACATTTTTATAGGAATTATAAATTGACGACAGATGGCGCCATAGTTTTATTTGTAAAGAAAAAACAAATAAGAAGGGGTTCAGTTCGGGTATAACCGAACATACTCGTGCAACTCGCAAGGATTAAAGCTAGGGCAATTACTTCAGGTGCATAAAGGTTGTAAAATATTTGGAGTCTAGTGCAAGGTTTTACCAGATTATGATAACTCAAGGCAACAGGAAGCTTGAAAAACTTTATATTAGGTATATGTTATTGAGCTATTTTTGACAAACAGGCATAGTATTATTAGTAAAGGATTCTCTCCGAGAGATTCTGGAACATATCCCACAGATTGGCCGCTATTTTCAATACAAACCCCAATAGGAACATTGTTCCCCATAATCGGTATCTGAGAACTTTAGTAGTTATGTAGGTCAGATTCATCCAATTTTTGGACATCCCAGAGGCATAACACGGGCAAAGCTTTATCTCCATACATTCGTTTGAGCATGGTTTGCATTTTGGAAAGAAAATTATATAATTTGAGACTGGTTTATATGGAAGTAGGCTTGGTTGTAGTCCGATTTCGTTGCGTTCGCAATGAAATATAAAAATAATAAAATAATATTATTAACCAAAATTGCTCGATATCGGTCGAGTAGGTCCTGAGATATGGTTTCTCACCGAAATGTTGGCGGTATCATGCCCATCGACCATATCCAATTAAGGGTTCTTGTATCATCCCAGGTGTAAAATTTAATGCCTCTAAGGTATTTTTCAATGGACGGAGGTTTCTTTCGATTTCATTCATTTTTACATTGTCGGTTGTGGTTCTAAAGTGATTTTTTCTGAGCGAATTAGGATATTGTAGCTTAAGTAGTTTAGGTGATATTTACTTTAAAACCTTAAGAGGGCGGAGCCACGCCCACTTTTTTATTTATTTTCTGCTTACAGGTAGCCTGGAAACATTTTTTACCAAATTACAGTTTTATTTCTAAATTTAGTGCTTAGTTGTGACACGTTACACGTTTTCGTTTATTGGCGTTTTGCGGGCATGGCAGTGGTCGATTACGCCCATTCACGAACTTCTTTCCATGCATCAACGAACACGTGTTCCAATTTTTACTAGGATGTCTTAATTTTTACTCAAGCTATCGCTTGCACAGACGAACGGAAGACGTATGAACAGACGGATAGGCAGACAGTGACTCGGAATTCAGCTTTTCTCCTCAACTTGATATTTTATATACATACGAGTATAACCCTAAATCTAGCTCGATTATTTTTGGCTGATGCAAATAATAAAACAGTTATACTATGCAGCAAGATTTCTTTCTGATTAAAAATGAAGCCGATTTTTTCATATTTTAGTGCGCGTAGCACTTGGCTCTTCCCGAAAATTGAAATACGGCCACTGTAAAATATTTCCATTCTCAAAATTTTAGTCTCGACTTATTTTCAGAGCTCTTAAAGGTTGTTTAAACTAAAAGATAGCTTTCTGAAAACTCAGAACTACTTTAAAGGAAATAGCATTGTGGTCAAATATTGGCAAAAATATCAAATAAATTGAGATATTTAGGAGACAACCGTGCGCAAAATTTAGGAATATATAATTACGTAAATTTTGCAGATTTCGGTAGTTTTTAATATTGAAAAATTAAATATTAATATTTTAAATCAATATGTTTGGAGTTATAGGCTTCTAAAATGTAGTTGCTCAGTTTCATCAGTTAATCTATAAGGCATTTTTCTTAAAACTAAATTTCTCAAATTTGCTTGTTTGCGCGAAGGCAAATGATTTGATAACGATAAAGTTTTTCGTAATTTTCTGATGATAGTTCTCTATACAATGTTCTAACATTTTTTTATCTGTTGAGAAATAGAATTAGGATGCCTCAAAAGCTCAAAATTTTAGCCGAAATTCAACATTTTTTTAAAAATGCCGCCATTTTTCGGTTTTTGACTTTTTTAGGTTGACTGTGAAAACAAAATCATTTAACTAACTCTTTTATTTTTAAAATTCATACATGGACGAAGCCGAACTCACTAATGCAGTGGATTTTCTTGTAACGGGGATTTCAATAATGTTACTGGAATAAAATATCTTTGATATGGACTTGGATTTGGACAATATGTGGTTTGAACAGAAAATACAAGCCACACAGTGAATGTCACAATCGATTTATTGAAAACCATGTTTGGTGAACGTGTTATCTTACGAAATGGCCCAGCCAATTGGCCGCCGCGGTTGTGCGATTTGACGCCGTTAGATTATTTCCTGTGGGGCTACTTCTAGACTATGATCTATGCCAACCAGACGAACTTCATAAGAATATCGAATGCGAAATCGCAGCAGTATCGGCCGATTTATGTTTAACACCGTCGAAAATTGAGCTCAGTGTCTGGATTTCTGCAAGCGTGCCCGTGGAGGCCATGCAAAAGAAATCGAGTTCCATACATAATGGCATCGAACGTATTTTCGCAGGCATAAAGATTGCAATTGATATCCCAAACATTTTATAGCGCTCTTATTATAATTTGGATTTTCATAAAGGAATAGCTGATACAATGGAATATAGGAAAATACACATTCGTTGTCGACGACATGATTAAATCTAAGTCCACGAAAGAGAGAAAATTCACTAACACAGGTTCGCTTGCAGACCTTATATAAAGGCTTTGGTGTGCTTACGCAATGCGAAGGTATATATAGACTGCAGCAACTAGCCGATAACTACGAAAACCGTTAAAATACGAATTTACTGAACTGAAATATGCAGATATAGTCTTTCAGAAGCCAATTATGTATAAACTTAACATGGCATAAAAATATAGAAATCTTCGAAAAATAATAATTCTTCCAGTATTTCACTTAAAGACTTGAATTTTAAAGCGGGAGTAAGTGAAATAATTTATTGACGTCTTCGTGCAGAAACAAAAATTACAAGGCTATAAAATGACATGCACACATACACACGCATATATATACCCGCGCACATACGCATGAGTTAAAGCGTGAGCTTAACCGACAGCAACACCGCTAACCAAGTGCCAGATCTCAGCGCTGCTGTTGCGGTGTGGAACCTGTTAACGAGCGAGGTAATCGATCGTTCTACTTTTAGACTTTCAGAGCTCTCGCTTTTGCCACACGTTCCAGCAGGAAAGTAGCTGTTCGCTGCCATGTAGAGTAAGCTATAAGGCGCACACACGTGTGTATGCATATACAAATATAGATGTGTGAAGGTTTGTGTCGATGTTTGTGTTTATGTATGTGTGTTTGTGAGGAGATAGCCTCGGTGGCGGATTAGTAAACCTATACGCTTATGGATGCTGTCACACGTGAGGATAGAGCGGTAAAGCGGCGTTCTCAGAATCAGATAACTCACACACACACAAACACATACACACACATACATATTAAGGAGCACCTGTAAAGCAGATACAAGCTGAATGAGAATGTATGAGAGCCAATGCTTAAATAGACAGCTGAGATGTTGCGTGCATACCGACAGATTGTACACTAAAGCATATGTGTTGGTGTGTGTGTGTGTGTCCCAGTGTGCATTGTAAATTCAACGCATTCATTGTAATCAATCTTGCGTCTGTTTCGTTTACCCCCATCACCATCGTTTTCAACATTTTCTCAACGCTTCGTCACTGCCATTGTTGTTGTTGCTATTGTACTATATATCATTTTCGTTGCTGTGCAATGTAGTTGTTGTTATTACCTGTCTGTCTGTCCGTTCGCTGCTTCGACAGGCGTTTTGATGAAAAGCCGCCGTGCGCACGTGTGTGTCCATGTGCGTGTAGACATGTGTGTGTGTGTGTGTGTTTTGTAACCGAACGCCTGAATGTATGCAACAAACGTAAATACCAATTTAGCACTTTCTTCGCTTGCGCCATTGTTTATTGCTTTGCCTGAGCGCCAGCAAAACACTGCTTTCCCGCCACGAGCAATCGATTGAAAGCCCTAATCGAGCCGAACAAACGAAGAAACGAACACACAAACGAACGAACAAATGAACGAACGAACGACGCAACATAACGAAAGGAATCGAATGATGCACCAGGGCAGCCAATGCGAAAACCACAATTGCAAGCATGGCAGCATTGCGGCGTCTTCCTCACCAGCATATTGAGTACGAAAATGATAAATTTTTACTTCTTCTTTCATCGTTTATTCATCTCAGGCCGGAGGCGTTCTCATGAACACGCTTCAACTGCTGCTGTGCTACTAATGTGTTTGCCAGTGTGCGTGTGAGTGTGTGTGTGTGGGAAGTTTGTTTGCATTGCTACGTGACTGAATGGAAGCACTTCAATGCAACTTGATGGTTAGATAATTGAGCGCCATTGTGAAGGATAATATGAATGCTGGAGTGGAATATGCTCGACGAAGACTCTAAAAATTCAATAAATAAATAAAATTGATATAATTTCATTTCGTTGTGTTGCACACACATACAGGTAGTTCGACTGCTTATTCGTTACGCAGGTGGCAATATTTCTCACGTAAAAGCAACTTTACAACTCTCAGCAATTTTATTTAATGATAAGACGCTGGTAGAATATTAAATAAAATTTTCAACCCGGATACGAGTATAAGGTAGTTTTTAGGGCAGATATTATATAGGATACTCCAACTTTGAGGTGGGTATGTAATTAGCCACAATGAAGTGTGCTTTTATTATAAAAAGTCTAGTGATATAGTGTTGATTTCGGCACGAAAGTTTGCCTAAAGCTCGTTACTGTTTCGAGTAGAGCTGCCGTATACTTCAAAAAAACCCATAAATGAAATCTTTTATGACCGAAGCGGGGGATCTGGATACACTGTAAGTCTCACTTTCAGTTGGCTCACTAATGTGAATAGCATGTCAGCAATATCTTAAAATCTTTGCACCTTCTTTGGAAATAAGTCCAAGTCATTTTTCAAAATACGCCGCAAGGTGTTGTTATGGTCTCCAATGTCTTGAGTGCGATTAACGATATGACAGTTAAGGTATCGCTCCTTGGAATGATTCAATCAGATCATTTGAGGATTCTGGTCTTTAGTGTAGTGTCAGTTTACGATTGTCCACTTCCCGGAATATAAAGAAACTTCAAACTAAAGAAGGTATATTGCATCTATTGGCGTTTCTTGAACTGACGAAGAACTAAATTTTCACGTAATTCAATACAAATCACTATTGTCGCTTTTAAATAGGCTGCTCAGCCAATATAAACACGCCAACGCTTAGTTCAATTTCCATGTGTTGTATGCCTTGGCTGGAAAGGTCGTGCAAAATGAAGTTAGAGGTTCTAAGAATGAACAATGAAATAAAATTTTTCGTTGAATTTGTATTTATAACAACTTACATTCGTTTACGTTTGCCATTGCGTATACGTAATATTTTAAATTTTTTCTATGTGATGTACGAAGGCTGAATTTTGGATATGACTTTCTTGATAGAAATTTCGTTTTGTCTCTGTTAAGCAACATACTAATCGATAAACTCATTATGTCGAGCAAAAGAAGTATACAAAAACACCTTGATGGTTTTGCCAAGTGGTACTTTTTGGTTTATTTCCTTACGCTCGGCATTAAATTAGACATTGAGCCCTTCGCTTGTAACTTTCTACAGCATGAAACGAAACTGCCGATGTCATGCAGCATCTTTT
The DNA here is from genome assembly GCA_027475135.1 of Bactrocera correcta. Taxonomy (NCBI): domain Eukaryota; kingdom Metazoa; phylum Arthropoda; class Insecta; order Diptera; family Tephritidae; genus Bactrocera; species Bactrocera correcta. The sequence continues at coordinate 112,417,270 of CM050323.1, forward strand.
AAGTGTAAATGTAAGAAATAATTAAACTGGGAGTTTTCTTATAAATATATAATATTAAAAACTAGCACTGATATAGTTTGACTTATATGCTATAAATGCCACCAAAATTGTTAGCAGAAAAGTCCCGCGTTTATTTTACGTAACCTTCTCAACATTTTTTCCACATATACACTTCTCCACTTGTACTTCTCATTATTCAACTGAATGTTTGATTTGCCTTATCGACATTATGTTGCTCAACTTTTTCATGTCCTTAAGCTGCAACCTTCTTAAACTTCCTTAATCGATCCCTGTTAATTTCTGAATAAGCACGAGTACATTGCATTTCCTCCTCAGCGTGCCATTGCACTGTTCTTAATGCATTTGGCTTTACTTGGCACTCAGCCTTGAAAATAAGTTTTAACTTAATGTATTGAAGCTGAAAGGAAATTAATTATATTCATTGCGTACATATTATCACCTTCATAGCAGATTTGTTGTTGGTCTTCCATGTAGTCATTGAAGTGCACTGTAAATTAATGTGAAAAAATGTTACGTATACGCAATGTTGGCGATTGTACTAAAAGTACCTTTTAGTAGAGCATTGAGTTGTTGCAATGCAAAGTTCTAGTGTTGCTGATTTAATTTTATTTGCTTTATTCCGTGGAGCAGAGTGCATGAGGAAGCCGAGCTGGCGTTGAAACTTATTTTGAAAAATCTACAATTAAACTATAATTATTGCAGAATATTATTGTTCAAGGCTTACACAGTTAACTTAAGGCTGTAGTAATCACAATACTTTTACTAGAACGTTGCCTTTTGCTTTTGAACTTTTCTTCGAATTTATTTGTGAGCAGGGCGTATACGTAACATATTTTCTAAGTTACTTACAACGCCCATGAGTGTCGACAAACAATAAATATATACAAATTATATACAAAACAAGAAATGCTTTATTTCTTTTTTAATTTTTAATAATTAGTTTCACTGCTGTCAGCCTAGATTCACTTCAAAAATGCAACATATTGTTACAAATGTATTATTTACTGGTTGCATCTCCTTTTATTCAGTTGTGGTAAAAATAATGCTGCCCAGAATCTTTAAGCGTCATATATTCGTCGTGTTCGGCAGCCCGACTTCAGTTTTATGACTATTGGCGCATGACAAAACATATCAATTTGAATATATAAACCTTTACAATTCCATCAAATAGACTCTAGACCGCGCATAGTCAAGATAGGTCCGGTCAAGAAAAGTGACATCTTCAGCTCTATATTCGTCCAAGTTGATGTCAAAATATGACCTACCGCGTTCATGGACCAATACGATTATGAATAAGAGGACATATTGAGATTTAGTTGTAAGGGTGTTACCCTGTAGAAACGGCTGTTGTGTTAATGCTAAGAAAGTCTTCGTCTCTTTAAAACTCTGTCAGACCTCAGAGTACGTTTTCTTTCCTTCATCATTAGGTTGTAAGTGCAAGTTAAGACGGCTCCCTTTTTGCGCTGGTCGACTTTAGACGCACTGCTTCAAAAGAGCGAGCGTCAACCCATGCCTTTGCTTCATTACTGATGCAATTATGGCACCATGAGAGGCCACTGCCTTTTTGGGAGTTAGATAGCGGCACTGAGTCGAAAAGCATAAAATACTTAAATAGACGTGGATGGAGTTAGATGGTTCTCATGTCCCGGGCGATGCTCAATCTACTTTGAAGTGGCGGAGATTGCAAAAGGGGGAATTCTTCTTTAATCAGAGCCGTCACCTTTTAGTAAAGACGCCCAACTTGCAGGCTCCAAGCCCAACAGATTATTATTCAGAAAAAAGCGTGCGTGTTCTGACTTCCATGTGGATATAATCGCTAAAAAAAAACATTTCTCAAATAAAGCGGTCCAGTTGTTCGCAGTAGATGGTAGAACTAAGCGTCTGTCAACATCGGAACAGCTCATAGTGGATGATTCCCTTCCAATCCTACCAAACACACAGCAAAATTTTCCTAGACGTAAATCTCGGCTTGATCACTGTTTGGGAGGATTCAACGGCCTTCGACCAGGACTGTTTTCGCTTAATATTGTTGTATGTGATCCATTTTTCATCGCCAGCCACCATTCGCTTCAAAAATGCCTCGAGTTCGTTCAATTTCGGCAGTATATCGCAGGCGTTGATTCGGTCCAGAAGGTTTTTTTGCGTCAAATCATGCGCACCCAAATATCAAGCTTTTTTGTGTATCCAGCCTTCTGCAGATGGTTTAAAATGGTTTGGTGACTAACTTCTATCTTCTGGGTGATGACACAAGAGATGTCACATGCTGGTCTAATACGATGTTTTCCATGATTTGATCGGTATTCGTCGTCACAGGTCTTCCGCCGGCTGGCTTATCCATGGTGTCGTTTTCACCCGCTCTGAATCGTCGAAGCAATTCCACAGCAGTTCGAAGTGATAGAGTACCATCCCCTAAAACACCATTAATCTCACGGAACGCTTCTCCACGGATTTGCCTTTAACGATGGAAAACTTTAAAAGAGCGTGAATTTCAGCGTAAGTGAACTACATATTTACATGTCGATAACTGTTGAACGCAATATCCAAACTAATTATGCATAGCGTCGTTTTGTAGGTTATTTAAAGACCTTTCAAACGATGTTTAGTATTGCCAGATACGAGCTTTGTAGTGCCTTATACATAGCCGCAAAATTCAAAAGACAAAAAGGCGGAAGGGAGATATTTACGAACCTAATATTTCAGCAAATTATTTTTAATTACAAATTTGGGTTCTCAATATCAAAATTATAGTTTATAGTTTTAAATTATATTAAGTAATTTATTTCTGTAGTTTCCTACTAATATTTACATTTCCAAAAAAGGCAAGAGACCAATTTTTTCGCAACTCATCAATTTTTGTTATATAAAATACATTTTCACTCATAATTTTTGTATGACTTCGTACAAAAATGTATTACATACTTACCGCTTTTTCCGACTTTACCAAATTGCCTGCTAATAGCCTGCCTTTGGAGGTTATGTACGACTTTGCAGGTAAAAATAAAAAATGCAAATTTAATTCGTTTCATAATTATAATTATTTTTGTATTTATTTGTTTTTGCTTTTGTTTTGTTTTGCTTTTTGTTGTTTGTTTTTTCTTGTTCTCGCAATTACTTTTAGTCTTCGTTAATTTAATTTCATTATACTTTTATTACTATTATTATTTGGTTGTATGAATGAATGCTCAATTAGTATATGCGCTTACAAATACATACATATGAGTCGCTGCCGTTATGTGTGTGTGTTAGTGTGTTGACGAGTATGTGAATATTGGCAAATGTACTATGCAGTATCGAAAGTCTATATTTTTATATGCTTGTAAACATGTAAGTGCAACAAGCGCTTGCAACACACGCTGCTCATGAAATGTGCATAATTTTCCATGATGTTTTATTAATTATAAGTTTCGCCATTACGTACGACTAATATTTACTGGCCTCCATTACTATTTACTTTTTACCGCTGCAAACGCTCAGATATGCCTATACATGTGGCTATGTGTATTTGTATGTGTGTTTGTGTGTGTGAGTTTACAGTTTTGTTGTGAGTTTTTAATTGCGATTTCGGTAATTATTTATAACACACTCATTAGTAATGATGCACTTTTAATTACACAACTAATGACCAACTGAATGCGGTAAAAAAAAATTACTGTTGCCTGTACGTGTTTGTGTGCGTGTGTGCGTATTGAGTTGATTACAATAAAAATTAAAAACAATAAATAAAACTGCTTGTAGTCAGCGCAAATATGCGAGTTATGTGTTACAGTTAGCTTTGTGTGCACACGCAAATTGAAATTGGAATAATAAACGCAGCAATCTGGCAGCACTAAAAAATACCAATGCGTTATTGCATTATTTTTGCATGGTATGCGCTACATAAATATGTGTGTTATTGAGGCTGGAAAAATGCGAAAATGCGCAGAATGCAAAATGTTATCGCATTATTTGTGTGGCTGCAATTTTGCATTGTTCGAAAGCGGAATGAAGAAGTTATAAGGAATGCTGGCATGCAGAGTTCCTGCCGAGTTTATTGTTGTAATTAAATGTTTTTTTGTCTTGGTTTTTGCATCTGTTGGTCACTCTACTGTTGTTGGGTTTTGGTTTAACGCTTTGCATGTTTTTTGCGTTTTTTTAAATTTGTTTAATTTTTTTTTTTTATTTTTTGTGTTATTTTTTTCAGTACATTTGGGTTTGCATCCTATTTCTCTGTGTATATGTGTGTATATGTATGTATTTGTGTATTGGTTTATGCCTTTATATGTAGCTATTGCATTGCCTTGGCTGTAAATTCAATCGTATCATTTATTAATAACATTTATACATTTACATTAATTTTTTTCCAGTGTATTCTCAATACCTATAACTTAATTTACATTTTTTAAACTTTTTACTTTATTTACTCGTTCCTCAACAGCTGCAGTATAAACATATATATCATTTTTTATTATAATTTTGAATATTTTATTTTTTTCTTTATAATACTTTTTATACTTAATTATTTATTATTTATTTTTTATTTTTTTAATTATTTAATTTTTTTTATACTTTTGTTTTTTATTTTTTTTTTTTAAATTATTTTATTTTTATTCTTATTTATTTTATTTTTAATTATTATTATTTTTATTTGTTTAATTTTTGTTTTTAACTTTTTTTATATTTTAGTCTATTTTATTTTTTAATTGTATGTATTTTTAGATTTTTAATTCAATTTTTTTGTATTTTAAATTTTTTAAATTTTTTTAATACATTTTAACTAAACCTCAAAGTTTTTTGAGCAGCTTTTGGCGACAGCTGCGCTTCAGTGCAGCTTTTTTGTTGTTGTTTTACTATTTGCTAATTTTCTTTAAACTTTATACAAGAGTGTCGTTTGTTTTTGTTGCTGTTGTTTTCATATGCTTCAATGTTTATTATTATTTTTAATTGAATACTGTTTACTTTTGAAGAGAAGAAATTACAGTTAGCAAAAATGTGTGAATTTCCAACGGTTTGTTTTTATTGTTTAAATGCAGCTTTGCTTGCATGTGTAGGTGTGTGTGTGTGTTTGATTATATGAAGTTATTTATGTATATATGTATGGCTATGTCCATTAGTTAGCATACATTGAATGAAACTCTAAATGCCACTAACACTGTTGTTTTTGTTGTTGTTGCAATTGCATTTATTTTCGAACTTTACTATTTTACATACAATTTTAAATATATTCTTTAAGTCTTATTAATTTTTTTTGTTGTTTTTTAATATTTTGTTTTCTTTTGTATTTGGTTTATTTCTTTTTAATGTTTTCTCTCCATTTTCTATGTTTACTTTGCTCTTTATTAGACATTTTCATTTACCTTGTTAAACTTAAATTAAATTCCTTTTGATTTCCATCAGCTACACTAGTCAAACTTAACCAAACTTAACTAATACATATGTATATGTATGTATCTATGTTTATATGTATTTATATGTATATATGCTCTAGATATATTTGTCTAATCGCTATAAAATGAAGTAATTTACAAATGATTTTGATTACTCTCTTTGTCTGTTTGATCAGTGAATTTATTCATTTGATTTTCGTTTTTATTTTTTGTTGTTGTTTTTACAGAGCTAACTTTACTTTTTAACACTTTGGTTTGGGTTACGATGAAGTAAAATATATACATATGTATGTGTGTATGATTTTTTCATTTGTAAACGCGGTTTCTGTACATTTTTTTCATAGTTAGCTTTGAAAAGTAACGTTATTTGTAGTTGTAGTTGTATTGTGGGCGCACTATCGCTTAAGAGGCTTATTCCTAGAGCAAATCAAGTGTAAGATTTGTAAGTTGAAAAGTAGTTTGGTGAATGAAATTTTGCCAGACACGTGTAAGTACTTGGTTATCTAATGGGAACTGCAGTTATTCACTTAAAATCATTTACAGTTGGCAATTTATAGTAGAAACAGAGTGCGGCCGAATCTGGCTTGTACTGCCTTTTTCTTAAGCTATCATAATAGTTAGTAGTAAAATTAAAATTTATGGCACTGATCTCATATAAAAATATAGTAATAACTAATTAATTAGTACTTATAAGTAGTTTATTAAGCTTAATCATTACTTGTTAATAAAATCGTATTTAAAAAAAATGAAAGCTGCTTACCTAAAATGATTATACTTTACTCTCGAACCTAGAATATATGTAGCGTTTGCTACATTTGGGTTTTTAGCAAAATATCTAGACAATTCAGTCACTATATGTTTAGGTAAATTTAAGAGAAATGACCTTTATAAATGAACATTATTCGTGAAAAGCAATGCAATTCACAAAGGATAGCTTCAAAGCACTCAGAAATTCTTTAGAAATTATGGCTGAATCTTTATTTTGTTTCTCAATTCCCTCGCTTTATTAAAAATGTGCGAATATTCCAGCTGTCAAACTTCAAATTCGATACCCACCTTACCTTAAAACGGATCTAACCCCAAACGGAAGAGAATAATGCTAAAACTACCAGGTATACCGGTTTGAAGTGAACGTTAAGTTACAAATGTGTTGGTAGGGAACATTTGTTGTGAACAAGCTTTAAATTTTTTGTTTTTAGTTGACATGACATCTGTCAAACATATTTAATAACTTTACTACAGTTATTGAACAAATAATCTTTTTTTCTTAGTGTTGAAATTGCCAAGTTTTGTGCCGAAATAGTATGATTTGCGCTAAGCATTAATTTTTTGTTTTCATTTGAAAAAAAGAGCTGTAGGAACGCTTCTCAAGGTATATGGTGATCAGAGGCATTATTTAAAATCTACTCTCAATAATTCAGAGTTAAATGATTGTGATGTGAGAAATGAAGAACGTGGAAAACCAACAAAAATGATTGAAGACGCCAAACTGTAAGTATGGCAATATTGTATGAAGATGACACTTTAAGTGAAAAGCAAATGACAATCGCTACAGACAAGAAATGATCAACCATCAATGATGAACCATACATTAATCGAAAATCGACCAGAATAGACCAGAAGACACGGCAAATTAATTTTGTTACGCGACAATGTACCTGCATATATGTAAATGAAAATCGGTTCGGGATATAATCAAAGTACTTGGCTGTGAAGCTCCTACTCCATCCACCGTATTCACCAGACTTGACTCCTTCCGATTAATTTTTGTTTCAGCGATGAAACATATGTACATTGGCTGAGCAGCACTTCGATTCCTACGCAGAAGTCGAAATTTAGGTGTCTGATTGGTTTGCTGCAAAATACGAACATTTCTATTGACTTGGTATCCACGAGTTGCCAAAAAGTTTGACTTCCTTTTGTGTTTAAAGCAATGGTAAAAACTTTGAATAATTTTTTTTGGTTCTCATCAAAAGTTGTATTCCATTTTGACAAAAAAAAAACTAATTTCTTGTCGGTACACCTGGTGTACTACCCCCTAAGCGCTAAAAGGAAAATCATTTACTAACTTAATTTTTAAGGTGCGTCCACCTTACTTTAACCCCAACAGCTTTCAAAAACTACGGCAGAAATTGTCTAAAAATATTTTTAGAATATTAAACCAAGAACTACTGTAGATAGCTTACCGTTAACTTAGTCCTAAACGCTACTAAATTCAAAAAGCTCACTTGCTAATTAACCTTTACACCTAACTATTAGCTCACAAGATTATTTTTGAAAGAGAAATTATTAAATTTCAAAGTTTTTTTTAATAAAGATAACTGTTATTATAGAATCTAATTGGGCAAAAGTCGAAGATAAAATTATAATATATTTGGGATTGCTTTAAGACTTCCAGGTCTTTTGTACAGAGTCATTCATATTACAAATGGAAATATATAATATTATTTCGTAATTGAAGCTCACAGCGTTTTGATTTCATGGACGAAGGGACCTACACAGCTGAAAGAGTAATATATATATAATCTATGTGAATATATGTATGTATTTAGTTTACAATGGATAGTTTTGCACCGTGACTTCTATTCAAATATTCCAAGGTTTCGTAGCCCTTTCCCAAGGAAGCTGATTGTTCAATTAAATGTCCCTTGCTCGATTGAAGCGCTAATTTAGATCGATTTACCATACAAAATTAAAACATTTTTTTTCAACATTAATTCTTAATCGAATTAAAACCGAGTCGAAAATAGAATGCCACTCTGCGGGTTTTTGTCCATGCTATAAATTTGATCGACTTTAACTCTGCAGGTTGTTGTCTAGGCTGTAAATTTGGTTGATTGCATTGATAAAATAGCAACAGCTGATGAATTTTAGTCACTACAAAATAATACAAACGAGAACACAAGCAAGCGTGACAGCTGACTAGTTTCTCAATTATAAACTTAATGTACTAAATTAATGTGGCTGTGCGAAAGTAAAAAAAAAAAATGCATTAAAGCACTTATAATAACCTCAATCTAAAAAAATAAAATTACCTCCTAAATGTAGCCCATAGCGAGATAATATTGCGTGTGAGCAAAATAGGCACCAATTCGTATGTCCAAAGCTTCAGGCAGAACATTTGAGGTGCTTATTTAAATCTCTTGAAAACTTTTGGTTTTTATTCAAAAACTATACATGATTTCTACGCTATTTTCCAAAAACTTCGGTAGAAATCCGTACTATATTTTGTTTGCTTAACAACTCCATTTATAGCCAGCTTGCCACACTCTGTTGCCAATTGCCTGTTGTTATGTTATATAAGTGTGAAAAATAAACCTAAATATACCCAGAATGTGTGTATGGCTGTGTGATGCTCATATATTATTTATCTTTTCTTAAATTCACAAGAAATATAATCCTGAAAATCATTATCGTTAAAACAACTTAAGCCATAAGCAAGCTTATGCTGGCTACACGTGGCAAAGGAAGTGTATTTGAGCGAGCGTCTAACTTTAGAAAGCGAATATAAATTTCGCAAAAAGCGCTGTTGTTATATTTTACTCTTTTCAATTTACTGCTTGCCGAGCTTCTGGTTTGCTATAATTTCGCAAAATTATTTGAGCGATAATGACTTCTAGAGTTATTTGTTTTCTTTGTGTACTCATATGCTAAATATTTACAAATTTATTATTTATTATTTTTTTAATTATTTTTTCGTCATAATACTCTCAACTTATGCTAACTATGCTCTCTTAATTGGACTAAAACTTAAATTTAAATATTTTAACTATAATAATTTTACGCTAGATTTGTTTTATAAAAAAATTCGAGCTGCAATCTTAGAACATACCAAACTGAAATTCCTTAAAATGCATTGTTTTTGTTGTTGTTGTTGAGTTTATAACTTCTCTGCGGCGGTGAGTTGCTTACTTTAGCATTGGATCCATCGTCGTGAATTCCATTTCGCCGCGTGGCAAAATCAAGTCGGGGTCTGTAATGTAGACTGGCGTTGCAATAAAAGAAAACACACCACAGTTGCAAATATTTGAGTTTTTTTTTGTTGAGTGTGGTCATACATTGGTGGCATGTGTGGAATTCGTGGAAAGGATGTGGTGTGTATGTCGGGTTTTGAAAATTAAATTGTGCGTGTTTGGTGGTGTGGTGCAGAGGTAGAGTAGAACAAAGCGAAAGCGCGAATTAAAGTGATTTGAAAAAGAGTTGAATTATTAGTATTTTAAATACATAAATGTTTATTTTTATATGTAAAATCAGTGGTGCAGTTTGTGTAGTATTTAAAAAATGTATGGTAAGGTGAAGAAGTCAACTTCTTTTGATATGAGAATGAAGCATATAAGACGAAAATTCACATACGTTTTATAGCAAATAATTATAGCAAAATGTTGGTTCCATAAACGTTTTAAAGAAAATAGTTATGGCATTCAAATTATTCAATAATGTTTTTGTAGCAAATTTTTATAGCATAAAGTTTTTATAGCAAATTCCATAAGTTTCTTTAGCAAATGAAATAGAAAAACGTTTACTCCATCCAGTTTTTATAGATAAAAATTATTGAAAAATATTTACTCCACAATGTTTTATAGCAAAGGATTTATTCAATCATATTTTTATATGCCAAATACTTATATCATAATTTTTATAGCAAATTATTCAAGTAAAACATTTATTCGACGATATTTTTATAGCCAAAATTATAGAAAAACATGTACTTTAAAATGTTCTGTAGCAAAATATTCATGCCATAATATTTTTATGGCTAAATATTTAATTCCAAAATTACTATCGCATTATGGCATTTTATAGCAAACAATTATAGCAAACAATTATAGCAAACAATTATAGCAAATAATTATAGCAAACAATTATAGCAAATGTTTTCTGCCTTAAAATTTTCAAACTAAATAATTATAGCAAATTATTTATCCTATATATTTTTTAGCGCTGTTATTTCTGAATTATATGTTATTTTCTCATTCCACTTTTATAGCAAATCAATTGATTAACTTCTTCAAAATTAATTTTCTATTATTGCACAACTAATATCTCAAAACAAATTGACTTCTTCAATATATGTATGTAAGTAATAAAACAATTAGCTGAATGTTTCTGAGGTCTTAAGAAATGTCAAACATTTACAACTAAAAGCACACAACACATAAAAAGCTTTAGAATGAGAAATGAAAATGCATAAAAAGAAAAAAAGCCAAAATAAAAATTAGCAAAATTACGCAAAGCCATTAGAAGCCATTTCAAAGGCATGCCGTAGCAATTAAAGCGAAAGGTGCTAAAGCTGCGAAAAATCACTGAAAAACACGCAAAAGTGCCGCTTGCCGAGAATCACTGCTCAGCGCTGTCATGCGATCTGCCAAGTGCCGCCTTGACCCCTGAGCCCATAAGAGTACACTAGACACTCACAAACCAAAACATATATATGAGCATGTATTTATGTATGCATGAGTGAGTGTACATATGTGCAATATGACATGAGATATATATATATATATGTACATATGTATGCAGTTTTTATTATTTTATTTTCACTCGACGTCGCCATTATGTTTTGAGTTTATTTCATTTTTATATCGTTTTATTATGTGCGGCGCTATTGCTTTAGATTTGCTTACACTTCGCTTTTACTTCTGCGGAACTGTCAGCGCCAACTCCCCGACGCGGCACTTACTCATGCTCGCAACATTTTTATGCGACGCAACAAGCGTGCAACGTGCGGCAGCATACATTTACTCGTATGACACACCATACGTATGTGTGTATGTGTTTTGCTCCTCCTGCAGCATACGACTGCTGTGGCCACTCGCACGCTGGCAAGCGCTCGCATTCGGCTTTATGCCGTTAACTTTCAGCTTTTATATAGCTCCGTTATTTCTGTACATTTTATTGTTATTGCACTTTATATGAGAGTGCGTCGCAGTTGTGTCGCTTGCTATATGGCGTCTTATGGTCATAAAGATACACACAAACATATATACATGTTTGCATGCACACACAGAGCGCTCCCTTAGTGAAGCTTATGCGGTTTGCCATCACGCTGATAGCATGTCGAATGTTGATGTTGTTATAGTTGTTGCTGCAGTTGGGTGTGTCAAATCGCGTTGATAGAAGTGTTGCATAAATGCGAAAAAAAATCCCACAAAAGCGAAATAAAGAGAAAATATACCACTCTTGCCATAATACAGTGCTCATGCAGCCACACTTACATATATATGATTGTATGTACATACATTTGTATAGTATTCAAGTGAAATCGTAACGCACAAACCATCAACCACAACCAAATCGCCGACTTCATCATTTCGATTACACTTAGTTCGTGCAAGTATACCTGCTTGTAAAGGCGGAAATTACGCATTGCACACACACACAATTATACTTTCAATACACATACTTACATTGCACTTACATATACATGTTTATACATAAATAAAAACCGTGTAAGTGTGTGCAAGCATTGCTACTTACAGCAGCGGTGACATGAAGAGGATCTGCCGCAGAAGCTGATTTCGATTCGGCCAACTTGTAGGGAAGGCGAAACTTTAATGCATTTTGGTGCTTTAAGTGCTGCTGCTTGGGGCAGCTTAAGCATTCAAGTTGCAGCAAAAAATCATTTCACTTTTCAATTTAATAACTGAAGGCATTAGAATGTAAGTCTGAAGTAACCACGTGTATAATGAAAATCGAATCAGCACACCAGCTTATCAGGTGGCCCAGACAAAATAGTTTCAGATTTTGGGTTCTTCTGTATTGATGAAGTGGCAAAGAAATGGTTAAGAAAAATAGGAAATTGATTTTTTTTTGTTAAGTGGAAAGAGAGAAGAAGTTTTAAAAATTTTTCGACAGCATGAAAGTAGAGCTATGAAAATAGTTCTGAATTTATAGTGATGGAGAAAGGGAAAAGGGGAGAGAAAGAGAGAGATAAAGGTATATTCGTTCATTCGTTCATTTATTTATATATGTGATTGGTTCTTGTAATAAACCTTTCAGTTTGATGTGGAACTTGAATGCCTGCTTGCTTTCCAATATAGCTATAGTCAGATATGTGACTATAGTCTCGACGTGGAGAAAAAGGCATGGCTATTAAAACTAAGTTCTCTACTTGGTCATTTCAGTATGAAATTGAATATAACTTAAAATTGATGAATTATAAAGGATAAAATTACAAGCATTAAAAAATTATATTTCTAAATAATAGGACGAGAAATAGTTCTATCAGCTTAGCTTAGAATATTTTCATCAACTGATAGTCTAAGTTGGTAAGTGAAAGTGAAACATAAAATGGCCAGAAAAAAAAAGAACGACGTCAGGCGAATATATATCATTTGATTGGAGGCTAAGAGCTCGTGTTTTGAACATGCTTATACATATTCTAATGAAACACAGTAACATATATAGTAAATATTTTTCGCACATGATCTCTGACGGACATAAAAAAAGTTTCTCCACATTATTCAAGAATCAAAGCTAAAAAGTCCGTATTAGAAAATACTGTGCGTAGAAGGACGTACGGTCGAAGAAAAATTAAGGATTGAAAATATGATGTCATTTTTTTTTTAAATTTGAAATCCATCTAAAATTTTGATCAAATTTGAAAAATATAGTCTTGAGAAAAACGCGTTTGAAGATAAAATAATGATGTTGGTTGCCAAAAATGGCTTCTCTTTATTAAGCTGCAACACAAAGCCTATTTGAGTTATTGAAAAAGATATATTTTTCTTAACTTCGCACTTAATATGCCGCATCAAATGAAGTAGAGACAAATATATTATCGCACATCACTGAAAAATGTGACTAAAACACTTAACATTTGTTCTCAAAAAGAAAAAAACTAAATAACACTCAGCACTCAAGACATTGTGGAAGGCCATTTAGGGATAAACATTATATGAAAATTTTTTAAAAATATTTTTAGGCAATACTTTTTCCACTCAAGGCGAGTTCAACTGGATTTCATAACATTTGTATGCAGTTTTAAAAATATCTGAGGGACATTCTCGACTACAAAGGCGACATTAAAAAATTGCGTAATATTGAAGAAATCACATGTGCTTTAAAACTAAGCTCAATTATCTAAAACTAAGCCTCAGTTAAAATAAATAAGTTCTCAAATACTGTCTGCCTCTATTTTTCAAACAAATTAATTTAATTAATGTATGTAAATTCCTACCTTATAACACGCAGTAATTTGCCCTTCTCAGAATAATTTTTAACGGAAAAAATACTCACTTTGAATGAGAAAGTAACTTCAAAGCGACGCGATAGTTACGTAACATAATACATGCGCCGATATGTTGTAACACCTTTGTAAGTGGCAAAGGGCAATACTCCAATGAGCTGCGCGTTAATAGTGAGCGCTGCGCTCAAAGGTCTGAGAAAATTATGGCATTTGACACGCAGCAAAAACAAGCATATTTTATTACAAAGCAATGCAAAAATGTCACAAAAACAAAAAAAAAGTTATAAAAAATATACAAAGGAATAATCTAAAGTCACATTGTGCAACTTGAGTGCTTTGCTCAAGCTTTCATTGCAGTCGACGCTTCACTTGACAGCTGAGTTTGTGCAAAGCTGAAATTTTTTCTCAATTAATTTGACTTGATTGATGCAGCAAAGGCAATTTTTAAACAAACAAAGGATAAATGCATGACGAGAAGAAATAGTGGAGTTGAGAAAACAAGAAATTGCCTGCTAATGGCGCACACAAATACACATATATATACACTTATGTTTCATACACCTCGATGTTACGTATACGCACTGACTGTCATGTGTTTCATTATTTGATACAGATACACTCACATATGTGTACGTAAGTGTTTCAGCAATAAAATGCCCCACCAGCTGCTCACAGTTATTTGCGTATTTAATGCCAATATTTACACTTGCGGCTGCCTAATTGGCCGCCCATCTATTACCGGCCCAACTGCCCACCTCTCTGAACGCATTTCAAATACTACCTGTGAGTATTTTTACTTCTTATGCGCAAGAAATACAAGAAGTACTAAAAATTGAAAAATTGAAAAGTGAATGTTGATTTTATTTGACTTTAATAATTCTCCTATTAGTTTTCATACATTTTTTTCTGGACACATTTCAATAACCACAGAAGCTTACAATCGAGCTTTACATGTTGTATGCACTCTTTGTGATTTAAGGGAAAAAAAGATGTATATATGCAAGCAGAATAAACGAATGGACTCTCAGCAAGTATGCAAAAAATCTAATCATTGCGGAAAATTGAGAAATAAAAGTAAAAATTTAAAATAAAAACTAGAAAGTGCTGCTGCCAAATACATTTGCTTACATAGGCGTGTATGTGTGTGCTCATCTCTTGCTGTATTTGCAACATGTGTTGGCAAAATCTTTAATTTACATATGCCAAATCACAGCGTTATAAACAGCTGTTGCTTTCACTTCGAGAAATCAAAAAAATATTTTTAACAAATTTTCCTCGCATATGGCTCAATTTCACACATTTCTCAAAAAATGCTTTAACCAATATGCAGTTTTGCTTTAACTATTTGCCATATAACCAATTAAGAAATACCGAGTATGGACACAAGTGAGTTGAAGCAAAGAAAATTGAATGAAATTTACTATGAGTTATGTAACATATATTTTCAGTCAATATCAAGAAATTAAAACTTTATTGCAAGTTTCAATTTTCTAGCATAATCGAATCGAAGCCTGCTTTATTTCTGTATAAATATATAAAATTTTTTGGAAATTATATAACTGAGGTATACGGTTAAGAGGAAAGAGGCGAAGAAATGTAAATACATCATAGTAACGAGTGATAAAATAGTCTCGTAGGAAAAAGGATTATATTGTATTTGGTTACGTATACGCCATGTCGGTCAAGTAAGCTGTTTTCTTAATTTCTGCATGTTTCACATATATATTTTGGAACACACAAGTCATTTAATAAATAAATAAATATATGCACACACCATATATAGCTTCATAAGCCTTAGGCGCATATCTGATGTAACAGCGTAAAAATTACCAATGTTTGCCAATAAAAATAAGTATATACAATTTTTTTCACCAGATTTACAATATCTTCTTAAAATATTTATAAGCATATCGTTACAATTTTAAAACCCCTGACATACTTAGCAAAGTTTTTATTGTCAAAAATCGTCATTTTTGCGCTGTTACTGCTGGTATGCCGCTGAGACTTATGAAGCTATATCTGATGGCGTCCATAAAGGTCCTTCACTGCAGAGATGATTCTTAGCTTTTCCGTGCATGGAACCAAATAAAAAGTTCTACATTAAATTTTGTTTTAAAATTGGTAAAACTTTTACTGAAGCATTTCAATTGATGAAACAAGTTTATGGCGATGATTGCCTATCCCGTAGCAGAGTGCACGAGTGGTTTCAACGTTTTCAAAGTGCTCATGAGGACATAAATGACGATCAACATATAGATCGAAACTGTGCGTGAATTAATCAAAAATCAGCCGAAATTATCATTGAAATTCATGGAAATGGAATTGAACATCTCCAAAACTACAATTTATCGCATTTTGACCGAACATTTGGGCTTACAAAAGGTGTGAGCACGGAGCAAATTGTCTGACGACCAAAAATTGCTCAGAATCCAACATTCGATTGAAGCTTGTGACCGATTATTTGACCAAAACACACATTTGAACCACTAACCGCTCCCCGTATTTAACTGATATGGCACCGCGCGACTTCTTCCTTTTCGGAAAAATGCATTTTGTCATGAAAGAAAAGCGTTATGCAGACGTAGAGGCCATTCAAAAGGCTTGCACCGGCATACTGGCGGACATACCGGCCAACGAGCTAAAACACTCGTTCGACATGCTTTTTGACCGTCCAAAAAGCTGTATTGAAGCAGGAAAAGACTATTTTGAATAAAATAAATTGATTTTGCCGTAAAAACCATTTGTTCTATTTTTTTTTAAGTCTTGTTTACGTTGGAACACTCCGCGTAGTTTCCAAAAGAGGCTTCAAAAATAATCAGTAAAAGTTCTGCTACGACTCATTTCTCAAAAGCGCTTAATTTGTTGGTTCAATTCGAAAAAACATGAAAGACGACAGATGATATGAGAAAGAAGTTCTTGATGTTGTTTCATAAGAGACTAAAAACTAGGTCAGCTAACCCAACTACCTTTTAATTTTTGAGACAACAGTGAGCTAAAGCGGTTCACATTATCGACCGGTAAGAAATGATGGCTGTGATTCTCAATCCAATTAAAGTCCAAACTTTCGTGTCCTTAATCTTCAACAACCAGTAAAGCCATTGGAGGTTGTACAAATATTTTCAAGTTCATTCTTCTTCCGTAACACAACTGAAAACTTGTGGAAAGAACAACTGAACTGTTGGTAGCGCTCTAAGCGGTAATTAAATTCACGTGTATTACATAAAGACACCAAAAAGCTGCTAAACATGTTCTAAAAAAATAATTTTTCCCGTTAAACCAACGGCAACTAGTCGAGTTGTTCGAGTACTCTGGCAATCAGTAAAGTTGAAGGAATTACCAGAGACCGAAAAGTCAGAACAAATGCAGAAATGAAAGTGTAACGGGTGATTTTTTTGAAGTTAGGATTTTCATGCAGTAGTATTTGACAGATCACGTGGGATGTCAGACATGGTGTCAAAGAGAAAGATGCTCAGTATGCTTTGACATTTCATCATGAATAGACTTACTAACGAGCAACGCTTGCAAATCATTGAATTTTATTACCAAAATCAGTGTTCGGTTCGAAATGTGTTTCGCGTCCGTGTCCGATGAGCGATGAGGCTCATTTCTGGTTGAATGGCTACGTAAATAAGCAAAATTGCCGCATTTGGGGTGAAGAGCAACCAGAAGCCGTTCAAGAACTGCCCATGCATCCCGAAAAATGCACTGTTTGGTGTGGTTTGTACGCTGGTGGAATCATTGGACCGTATTTTTTCAAAGATGCTGTTGGACGCAACGTTACGGTGAATGGCGATCGCTATCGTTCGATGCTAACAAACTTTTTGTTGCCAAAAATAGAAGAACTGAACTTGGTTGACATGTGGTTTCAACAAGATGGCGCTACATGCCACACAGCTCGCGATTCTATGGCCATTTTGAGGGAAAACTTCGGACAACAATTCATCTCAAGAAATGGACCCGTAAGTTGGCCACCAAGATCATGCGATTTAACGCCTTTAGACTATTTTTTGTGGGGCTACGTCAAGTCTAAAGTCTACAGAAATAAGCCAGCAACTATTCCAGCTTTGGAAGACAACATTTCCGAAGAAATTCGGGCTATTCCGGCCGAAATGCTCGAAAAAGTTGCCCAAAATTGGACTTTCCGAATGGACCACCTAAGACGCAGCCGCGGTCAACATTTAAATGAAATTATCTTCAAAAAGTAAATGTCATGAACCAATCTAACGTTTCAAATAAAGAACCGATGAGATTTTGCAAATTTTATGCGTTTTTTTTTTTAAAAAAGTTATCAAGCTCTTAAAAAATCACCCGTTATAAGGAGATGAATTAAATGATTGGAAAGTCGTAAAATTGTGCAACTGTGTGTGTGTGCGTATGATTGTGTAAGTGTATATCGATGTATGGCCAGAGGTCTGTCAGGTTTGAATTTATTAATTAGACAAGTTCTTGTTTTTTTTTTTGGCTACTGTAAGTATGAGTGCTTGTAAGTCTGCCTGTCTGTCTGTCATTTTGTGTGTATGTGAGTTTGCATGTGCTTGTGTGTGTGTGCTAAGTGATAGTCGAATTGTACAAACTCAAACATCACTGCAGCTCTGATAAATCAGTAATTTCTGTTGCCTTCCATTCAGTGGCGCCATGATTTTGTTGCCCCTGCCGCCGCACGGCATGAACAGGTAGGGGGGATAACGCTTCGAGCGGCTGACAGCTGCAACACCCGAGCACTGCTTGCTCTTGCCGCTTGTGCTGCCGGTGCCATCGCTTGCTGTGACTGTGAAATTTTTGCTACTGCCGGCATTGTTGGTGCAATCAAGCAGAGGTATTAAGAAGTCGCCTACGAGAAAATTGTTTTTGTTGTTTTTTTTTTTTGCTTTTAGTGAGAAAAAAGTTGGAATAATTTTCTATAGGGGAAATTTGAAGATTTTCTGTCATGACTACTACCAGCGGTGAGGTAAGAAGAGGAAGTTGGAAAAAGATGAGTACAAATTCGAATCGCTCGTATAACATTTTTGATTACATAGGGAGATAGTAGGAGTTAGAAAAGAAATTGAGATAGAGAAAGAGTGAGAGCAGAAATATAAGGTTTAACAAACGCTATGGCAGCACTAACTAATTGCTGGACTAACTAAGAGGGATATGTACGTAACAAGACCGAACAATAATTACTCAACCTAAGCAACTTCTCAAATTTTTCGAAAAAGCATGTACATATGTAAAAGAAATTTCTAAATACTTGGTTCATCTAAAAGTTCAAAAAGTACTTTTGGCTTAATCGTAATATTCGAATTACACAGCTGCTCAAAGCGGCTTTCAGTGCATGTATGTATGTTTGTGAAATGTGTATTGGAGACAGGTGATTGTGTTTTTTGTTAGCGAGGCCAGTGATCAAAATTACTAGAAAAATGGTGGACTAGATATTGCGCTAAGACTAGGCCTGCCAAGGACAAACATGCTCGCGAAGAGACTGAAATAATCAGAAAAGTGCCCAATTTATTCAGCAGGGCTTTCAAATTAATGATTCTGAGAAACAGTTCAACGTTGAATCCAAGAGGATGGTTATTCCAACCACTACAATATCAGAAAACGTTTCATCAGCAAAACTAACTTGAAGGCGCGATTAGAATTTGCCAAAAGCTGCTATCAAATGTGGCCAAGTTTTTGGAAAAAAGTAATTTGGAGTAATTAGAGCAAATTCGAACTAAAAAATATGAAAGATAAAGGAAAAATTTGGGGAAAGTGGCTCCAAAGTGCATTGAAAGCGCATATCCTACGTAGATATGCTAAGTACAAATTTTGTGCTCGCATCCCAAAAAATGGGCTTCCAAATTAATTTTATATACCAGCAAGATAAACCCCAAACATACAAGTCGGATTGTGAAAGATTATTTCGATCAAAAATCGATAGATGTCTCAACATGGTCTGTCCAAAGCCCTGACTTTTATCTTATGCAGCATTTAGGACAATACTAGGATGATAAGCTCCAACGATCTTCCTGTCGTTTCAATAAACCACAATCGCCTCTTCAGAACTTCAGCATACTTTGTCGTCTTGTGGCTGTAATTAACGCTAAAGTTGGTAACACTAAACATTAAAATTCTATTTAGATGGTAGCCCTATAATATATATGATTATATAAACTTTTGTCGTCGCTAAATATTTTTTTCTTTACCATATGACCGCGAAAATAGAAAAACAAGGCAATAAGCTTCATTTCTCAAAAGATTTAAACATTTTGGCCTCTATATTAATAGGGTATACATGATTTTGTGTAAGGAGTGTCTCTGTGGGGAGTTCTTCTTCAATACTTTAATATTAAGATCACCTCCACCGAAAGACATCGTATTTTGGTTTGTCGTGAGAATGCTCTGGCCAAAAGCAGTGGCGAAGTACGTCCTGAGCGGTAAAAAAGTTTGAAGATGAGAATTTGGAAGTATGAGACGAAGTCAAGAGACTTTGAAAGACTGTTTTGCATGTTAGAAATTCTGCTACTAAAAGAAGTACGCTGGGCAGCGGTTAGTGACTGGTGAGAAAAATGGACACATTAAATAACCTTATGCTAAACCTGGTTAACAAGCCAAATCAACGCCAACATAATGATCTGTATTTGGTGGGATCAGATGTAGAGCTTATAAAACCGGTTGAAATCATACAAGGGGAACACTATCATCAACAACTAATAAAATTGAAGCGGGCTAATTTTCGACTTGCCACGAGACAATGATTTAACATCGTGACAATGCTCGGCTTATATTGCAAGAACGATAAATATTATTTAAAAAAAGGCTGTGAAAATTTTCCCTTTTCTGACTATCGTTTATTTTGGTCGTTGCAAAATGCCCTCACTGAAATACAGTGTCCATTAGAATCAGATCACAAGTAAATTTTATGCATTTTTGGCGACAACGCAGTTCTTTCGCTATAGAATCCACACATTCGCAGAAACTTTGGATAATATTCAGATATTTTTCTTAAATAAATGTTCAAATTTCAAATATTGTTATAGACAAAACGGGGTATTAGAAAGTGATGTACAGTGACAAACTCTTTTACTATTTCACAAGGCTTTAAACAGAAAACAATTTAAATTGTTTGCATGTATTTTATGTGAACTAAACCTGTAACTAGAAAAAATCATATTTTTCAAGACGGACGAGTCTCGTTCTAGTACTGTTTTCAGAAAAACGCGTTTAAAGATTTAAAGAGCCTTGAAACTGACTGATCTGAACGCTTCGATACTACAGCGAATCGAACAGGTCAACATTACTTTTTGTCGCTGTTTTATTAACTAAAGATACTACGTTGTATTTCAAGCTAGGAAATACCGATTTTTTGAAAATTTTTTGACAAGTCCGCGGACTGATTGGTAAAGAAATGAACTGATGAGGGAACTAGAGATTGTAGCAGACCGTCATAGTTGACCTGCTCCTGAATAGAGGAACCTGTACGTTGGCGACGCAGGTGCATTTATCGAAAACCAAAAATGAAATAATGAAATAAATACTGTTCAAATTGGCAACCTATAAGGCTCTAATACTGCTCTCTCATGGACCACTTAGGCCGATTTCCCATTACATTATGTGATATTTCAACAAATTGTCAAAACTCCGATCTGCATTTAGTGAACAATAATATTGAAACGCATAAAAAAATAAAAAGTGCCGCATTGCAACCACCGCAGCGGGGAGGAGGGTGGCTAAGAGGTTTGTTGTCTCTCAATTTGTGCAATTGGTTCGCCCTCAAATACACACATAAGTAAATTTATTGAAACTGTATGTGTAGGCGCAGACAACTACACGCAGATGTGTGTGAGTGTGTATGTATTTGAGCGGTATATTTATTGGCGTGCACATGTGGCACTAACGGAAATGTTGCACGTAAAGTTTATTTAGTTGTCGGTTTGGTGGACACCATTGTTGATGCTTTCAACTTCATCATGTTGACATCAAATAACAAATTGTAAACTTTCTTGTTATTGTTGTGTGCGCTTGTTGTTGCCGCTGTTATTGTTGTTGTTGTTGTTGTTGTAGTAGAGCGCTGCTATTGCCGGCCATTCAGTGTTATTCGCGTTGCTCAGGGCCTCAACGATGTACGCGCTGTGGCTATTGTTTGTTTTGTTGTTATATCTCATACCATTGTTGTTGTTGTTTTTGCTATTATTGCGGTGAAATGCATTTTCGATTGTTGTGCAATTGTTACTTTTCGTGGCTATTTGCGCGCTTTATTGCGTATTTTTGTTTGTGCACACGCCAGTACAGCAATAATGCTTTTGTTGTTGTAGGTTGCAAGTTGTGTTTTTTTAGTTTTTCATTGTTTTGTATAACTGTTTTTTGCTGCCTGTGCTCCCTTTGTTGTATTGCAAATGTATTTTTCGTGTTTTCGCCATGATGCAGGCCACAAACTGCTGAGCGCAACAACAAATACAACAACAGCGGCAGCAGCAATCAACAAAGCTGGCCACAAGTGCGTTGCATTGTTCGTAATTTATTACGCGCACACACACTCACGCACATTAATATGCATAAGCGTTTATTTATATGCATAAGCACACACACACATATACTACATAAACAAATACACAGCCACACTCGTAGCCAACAATTATTGCCAAAGCCTGAATGGCCGACTAACAATAAATGAAATTCAAACAATGCCGCGCACAACAAACACAAGCGCTTCGGCGGAAAAATCGTCGGCCCCAATCGTGCATGTCCTCGAGTGTTGCATAATTGAAATTTTAACTTCAATTTCCAATAGCCGATGGAGCGGCATAAAAGTTCGGCGCGTCTGTCGTTTTGAGCCAACATTTGGGCTTAAGTGCCGCAGACGCTGTGGGTTGTACGAACATCGGATTCACCGGATGTAATGTTTTTGTAAAGCAACAAAAAACAGATAATAAATCGAAATAAAGGAAAATTAAATCATTAAAAATAAGAATAACGAGGATTAAAGAGCTACTCAGTGCAGCGAGCGAACGAGCGTTTGCACTTTAGGAGCGATATTGTTTGGTGGCTTAACATCGGCTGAATTCGAATTGATATATTAAACCAGATACAGAGAAACACAAGGTGGTGTCACGAACACAAGTACTTGAGTGACACGGAGGATTTACTAAAGGCCGTAAAGACATCGAGAATTTCCGCATACGAAATGACCATCCACCTCTGGCAGATGACATCGAAAAAGTTGAGGAAAGAGTGTTTGAAAATCGTCGGGTTGACAACTGAGAGATAGTGGAAGATCTCAACATCTCTTATGCGTCGACTCAACACATTTTAGTTAATGTTGTGGGTATGAAGCATTGCAAAGCTAGGCTCGTGCCAAAAGAATTAGATCTTTTGCAAAAATGATGCCGTCGTTGTTGAATATCGCAGAAGGAATTTTTGGTAACGTAGCGGTGGACCATCAAGCACCTCATTACTGGTACGTTGACTTGGGCTTATGTGTATGACGTTGAGATCCTCTAACAATTTCTCGTGTTTCATATCCGAAATCATCGCAGCCAACCCTTATAACAAATGTCGGGAATATTTAGTTGTGCGTTAAAAAGCTTGCATTGCCTATTTTGAAGCCGATAATAAAGATTTGTATGAAAATACGAGAAAATTACTCAAACAATGTTGATGAAAATGAGAAGAATGGCACAGAGAGTGCACCAAAGCAACATGTTTGTAGTAGTATAAGCAGAGCTAAAGTCGAGATTATACATAAATAAAAAAAATTATACGTAGACGAAATACTATGTATATACCATATGAAATAAAATATTCGAAACAACAATCCGATAGATGACGCTGCTTTCAAACTATCGCACAATCCGTAAATGAAGGAAACTAATGCACGATTTTTATTCTGTCGGTTAGTAAACATACAGGAATGAATTCCACTGAATGAAAGGATCGTTATTTGGACAGAAAGAGTGCAGAAGAACTTAACACCAGAATAAGGTGTTCTTGCTGATTAAGTTTAACTGAAGTGTTTTGAAGAACAAATAGATAATTTTGAAAATAACAAATATTTGAAAGAAAAGCTTGAAAACTGACAGATGGAAGTTGTTGTCACATATACTACTATTAAGTAGGGATTCGACGAAGAGTTAATTCTATGTCCTATAGCATCATTTAAGGGGTTATATTCACTTGCGAATTTCTAGAAAACGATTTCAAGATTACAAAATAATTCACAAAATTCTCATTTTCATACATGTGAACATAACCCCATAATACGTATGATTAAAAATAAAAAATAAAAATATTGGGGTGAATAACCAAAATCCAACCATTACTGAAATTTCTGGGATTTACAGAGAAAGTTACACATTTTTGTTACTGATCGCTCATATAAGAAGATATGAGTTAAACAAATGTATGACCAACAAGCACTTTGAGGCATTGTTTCGTCTGGAGACAGATTGAGAGAAAACGCCAGCAAGTACAAATATCAAGTAATAAGTAATGCGACGAATAGTTTGGAAATAATTTGAGTACCAAAGAGCTTTATATTACTCAAAAAGAAACTTTTCCAATAAAGAATGAATATCATTGTACCAATGAATTACGATTTTAGAATATAAGCAGCATAGTGGAGAAGTTTTTGCCATGAAACAGAACTTCTCTTTATACAAGTATAAAGTTGCATTTCTTCATGTTGGGGACAAATTTTTATTTTCGAACACATTTGAGTTATAGCATATATTTAACTCAAATTCTCAGTCTTTCACATATTTTAGTGTAAGCAGTGGTTCTGAAAAAAAAAATGTAACTAAATTATTGCCAAAAACAAAGAAATGCTATAAATAAAAAATCTCATACGAGTACTTTTACAGGGAGAGCATCGTCTAATATATTTATTAAGCTAAATACCATAATTTTTAAACTCACACTATGACTAGGCAAGTATACGTAGTCTAATCAATTTAATATAATCTTATTACACAGGACGTTGCTAATTTGATAGAAATATTTATACAATACGCTTTTTATACATTGGCAGTGGCTTTGGAAGTATTTACACAAGCAAGTAAAAATTTATAAATAAATTGAGTGAAATAAAAGTAAAACTTAAAATAGAAAACTACAAATATTATGCTTAATAATTACATTTTTCACATGCCAACAAAGAAAAAAATTATTACAACAAATGCATCACAATTATTTATCAAATTTATAATTACATAACTATAAAGATGCCCAAATTTTTGAAATTCTAATAAAAAATACAATAGTTTTTGTTAAGTAAATAAATTTTTACAATCTTTTTTATTTATTACAATTTATGTCCTCAAAGTAGTGTATTGAAATGCAGTAGAAAGTCTTGAATACATCGTTTGAAATATTTGAAATCGATTGATCGATCTAGCCTAAATTGATCGAACTTATTTTAAGATGTTGTGTCAAGTTTATGTACACATACACATATTTAAGTGGTTTCGAAATTTTCGATATTAAAAAAATATATGAGGGCAATGAGTCAAACATTTAAAACTCTTACATATAGAATAGAGAAAATTTGAAATTCAAAAATTTTCAAAATATAAAAAAAAATTCTAAATATTTAGAATTAAAGAAATTTTCAAATAAAAAAATGTCAAAATTAAAATTGGATTAAAAAAATTTCAGAATTTATTGTACACTCAAAAATTTCAGAATTTTCGAAAATTGATTTCGAAAATTTTCAAAATTTTAAAATACATATCTAAAAATATTTACAGATAAAAAAATTTAAGTTTCCAAAATTTTCGGAATTAAGGAAAATTATAATTAAAAAGTTTTCAGAATTAAGGAAAAATATAAATAAAAAATTTGACAACTAAACAAAAAAACTTTCGAGCCTAAAAATGTTTTAAAATTTTTACAACTTTTTAAAATATGAAGACAAAAAAATTGCAAAATTTAAAAGCACTTGTTTTAAAAATGTTTCGAATTTAAAAAATTTTATTTTCAAAATTTACAAAAATTAAAAATTCACTTAAAAAAAAATTTATAATTAAATAAACTTCAAAACTAAAAAAAATTTTATTTAGAATTTTTCAAAATATAAGAATTTTAAGTTCGAGAATTTTGAAAATTTAAAAATTCATAATTAATATTCAGAGCATTATAATTTTATTTGCGGAATTTAAAAAAAATTGTAGTGGTATAAATAAAAAAACTTAAAAATTAAATAAAATTTATGTTCAAAAATTCTAAGAATTTAAAAAATTTTCCGTTCGAAAATTTTCAAACTATAAAAATTTGTATCTTAAAACAGTTACAAATAAATATATTTTTAGCTTAAAAATGTATGTATCCGAATGCCAAACAATTCTTAAGCCAAAGAGTTTCAAATTTTCAAAAATAAGCAAAATTTTATGCAAAAATTTAAAAAATTGTAAGTTCGAAAGTTTGCATTACTTGAAAACTCATATGTAAAACTTTTTCTAATTAAAGAAAATATAAGTGCGAAAATTTTCAAAATTTAAGGAAATTTAATTTTATTTTAGAAAATTTATTTAGAAAATTTTCAAAATTCAAGAAATTTATATTCTAAAATTTTCAGAATTGAGAAAGAAAAAAATCATATAGGAAAACTTCACAATTAAAGAATTTTTATGTTCAAGAATTTTCAAAACTAAATAAAACATAAATTAAAAAAATTTCAGAGTTAAGAAAGGAAAATAAATTCTAAATTTTCTGTAAATAAAAATTGTTGAACATAAAAAAAAAAATATTTCTAATTAGTTTTTTTTAATTAAACAATACATATTTCAATAATAGGAAAATTATGTTTAAAACGTGTTTACAAATTTCACAATTTTGCTGGGTCGTATTTTCTTCAACGAATAAATATTTTTTTTAAATGCCATTTCAATGTAATTTTCAATCAATGCTCAAAATGTCTACTATGAATATTATAGTTTTCTGCGTTGAATTCTCGGCAAATTTGTTGTTGCAAATAAAGTTATACAATAATTGAATGATTTCGAATCGAGCAAATCAGTGTCTTTACATGTCACTCTACAACTACTTATTCGTAATAAAATTCTAATGCAACCGCTTTCGAACATTGAATTGCATGTACGAATACAAATACAAGTACAAATACAAATACATAGAAATAAGTAGGGCAAAGAGAAAGCGGAAGGAAGTTAGCGCAAAATATCGAATTGAACAAGTTTTTTACAAAGACACACACATACAATAAACAAATACATTTACATTTAAATAAACATACAAATAAAAAGACAAATAGAGTTGAAGCAACTTTATTGAATTTTATTTTATTTTTACACAGACAAATACATACAACATACGAAAGAAGACAGATGGGGAGTGGTAATAGAAAAGTTGTAGAAGCACTAAAAGCAAATAAAGTGGAGAGAAAGAATGAAAATGTGTAAAGCAGTAGAAAAGTTTCAACTAAATCTACTACAACTACAACTAAAACAAAGATTTGCAAACTAAATATAATAGTCAATACAACACACACACATATATGTACATACAAAACAAAGTTATCAAATAGAGAGTATAGTAGAGTAGAGTATAAAACAAATTTTGCAGACTATAGTTTATTAAGTATAGATTTAGGTATTTTGCTCGTACCATTGAGGCTGGGCTGTGCGTACTGTATGAAACCCTCGGAGATGTAGTGGTGTTGACTGCTCGTTGTGCTGGCGCTGCAGCGCGGCCCCAGCGTCGAGGGCAGCACGCGTGCGGCGCGTATGTCGGCGGAGCGTGTACCGGCCAGCGCCTCTTCATCGTTCAGCGCGTCCTCCTCGATGTACATGGACGGCACATCACTGCGGGCGGGTCTGAAAAAAAAAAAAAAAAAATGGATGCATACATATTAGTTCGCTGATACATAAGCGCTTTCTTTAAGTAGCGAAGAAAGTAAATTTTGTGTGAGCGTAAATTGTGTAGTTGGAATTTAAGTTAAATCAAAGAGCAATTTTTGTGGAATTTATAGTAGAGCACTTGGAATTCGACTAATCGATTAACTATACGAGTATTAATCGGTTAGGGCATTAATCGAATAATAATATTTGGCTTTCAGTATCCCAATAAACGTAAGTCGTTGACTACTCGATTAACCACTCATTTTCGACTATCCGGTTAACCATTTTTTGTCATTTATTCTAATAGTAAGTGTTCAACTTCTACAAACCTAACTACCGAACTTTCTTCCACAATTCATTTTTCATTATGATCAGCCCATCTCTTCAGTTAAATAAAGTCGTAGACAGAGTAATTCGGCACCGAATAAACTTCGTCTGGTTATCAAATATAAGGCTTCATTTTATAGCATTTGTTTTTGATTGACTTCTGAACCATCTGCTAACATTCGCTGCTCATTAACCTCATAAACATTAGCTTAATACCTCACAAAGCTAGTGATAAAGAATCGCGGGATGTGGTAAACAATTCTTCATCGTATCAGTATTGACTCTCTGACTACCCACGAGCCGCTCTATGCATTAATCTTTTCTAAGAACATATTTTTGAGTACGAAGAAATATAGAAGCAGCCTAAAAGACCATAACAAAAGTCGTCAGTTAATGTTTTCAAGAATATGTAATTAAGAAATGATCGTAATTGACTTTGATCACCTTCAGCCAGAAAAGCTTTATGTCAAGCTTTCTGATAAGTTATGAGTTTATTAAACTACGAATCATTATCGTAACAAAACTTGTCTAATCCATAATTGCTTGGGTTTGATGAGACCAAACAGCGTAAATAGATTGGATCATGGTCTTAGGGTCTTAACTGATTTCATTCTCTAAACTTCAAGTATCGTTATTAAGTTATTTAGCTTTGTTTTCCTTTACATATGTTTGAGTAATTGAAGTAAACTTTATAAATTTTTGTTCCAGTAAAAAAGTTCTGTCATCATTCATATAAAATTGCTAAAATAAACACCAAAAAATAGTGCATTTGTGGTTTAGTTGACTATTTTTAATTAAGATGTATAGTAAGATTATAGGCGGCCCTCGTAGAAAATCTGTGGTTTGTATCTTCGCTAAATATTTTTTCCATTTTTAAGCACAATTTTAGGTTACAGATTAAAATTTAACTATTTTCTTACGGAAAAGTAGATAAGACATTGCTTATATGCATCGCATTATAACGCTAACTATTGATAGTAATAGCATTTTCTGCCTCATTTCGAAAAAAGACACAATAATCCCGTAACCAACAACAAATTGTCAAATTTTTGCAGATGCAATTGCGATTCCTGAATCACACGAGGATTTGACTCACTGTAATACCGATAAATTTGTTTGTTGACGAAGCCATTAAGGTAGTGGTTTACTTCATATGAGAAGAGCGTGTTTTGCGCTAAGAGTTTTTCACAGTAGCCACCGGGGAACGTAAATTTTCGTAATAGTCTTGAGCAATTTCGAAGAGTTGTACCGAACCATTATGTATGTATGTGGAAAACTGAACAGACTGTCAAATTTGACACAAATTAGTAAACGAACATGGCCGCCGCGAGCTGTAAAAATGACGTTATCTCTATTGGCAGACGCTGCACAACCAAATGGACAAGCAGCTAAATTATCTAAAAACTATCGAAAATCTATTTTATTGAATTTATTGAAGTAATATAATTATAGTATATCTTTGGTTCAGAGAAAAGCTAAAATTATTTTGTAGAGCGTAAAATCTCCGCACTAGTAATCATTCTCGCAGTCAACGTAGTACTTTGTAATTTGATTAATACCGTTCCATAGAAAAGAGCAGTAAAATTGAGAAATTGAAGCTTCAGTTATAAAGCCAAAACCACTGCGCGATCAGCATTTAAATAAAAACCCACCAACGTGGCTTTATTTGTGATAATTTTGTAACTCAATCGTCAAACAATACACACAGTCGATTTTTAAGCGAATTTTTGCTTTCGTTTATGTTGTTATTGCCGTTGTATTATGTAACTGAAAACAATGGACACTAATATCTTAAATAAAGCAGAAATATTTGTATGAATTAGTTGCGCATTTATGACCGCATCCTCAAAGTGAAATACAAAATTTTATAAATAAACAAAAACAAAAACAAAAGCGAAACGGTGCAGCAAACAGTGTAATATTCATATTTTTAGACACACATGCAGTTGCAAACAAAAATGTATATTGGAAAAATGCAAGTGTGTGCGATTCGCTGTTCATCGATAGCGGCGCATTGTGATTTAAATTCATTGATTGTTCCAACAGCAATCGTGCCTTATTTTTTTTTTAATTTTTTTAACGCGTTAAGTTTTATTTATTTCCTCTTTCGGAATTATTTAAATTCTTTGCTATTATTGTTGAAGGCGCAGTCACTTGAAAAATATTGCATACTTTTGTGCGCGCGGTGCCCAAATGGAAAGATAGCTGGGAATTTTCGATTTGAATATGAAAATTTATTCGGTAGTATATAGAAAATTTCCCAACGAGTCGTTGAAAGTTTTCAAAAATAATTAAAAAATAAAAAAATATTTTTTTAAATTAATAATTTTGTGAAATTAAAAAAAATATATATATATATTTTATTCTTAAGCTTCATCGGAATAACAAGTTTTTAATTAGATAATTTTTAATTATACAAATCAGAAATGACTTTCTAAACAACATTCCTTTGTTTTTTTATTTTTAATATTCTAACAAAAATTTTAAATTATATAATCAGTAACACACTTCAAAAAAAAAAAAATTTAAAAAAAAAAAATTCTTTTAAAGTCTTATCAAAAATTTCCTAACTAGAATTTGTACCATTTTCGAAAACCGCACACTTTATTAC
The DNA here is from genome assembly GCA_027475135.1 of Bactrocera correcta. NCBI lineage: Eukaryota > Metazoa > Arthropoda > Insecta > Diptera > Tephritidae > Bactrocera > Bactrocera correcta. The sequence goes on from CM050323.1 coordinate 112,447,591, forward strand.
GATCACTGAAATTGGTGGCGGAAATCGAAGCGAACAACAGCAACAATAAGAAAACCAACTGCGGTGACCGGTTAATGCAATAAAAACTTTGCTGCATGCCATAAACAATAGAATATATGAAAAGACAAAATCATTAACAACAACAAAAGCAAAGAAAATCATGCTGACGATTTCCGTTATGTTGCGGCGGTAGCAAGCGTCAGTGGCGAAACGGGAACCGTGGCGTGTCCTGTTTACATTTCGACTATTTCGGTCTGCCACGACTGCGTACACACGTGTAATTTTTGCAATAAAAACAACTAAAACACTAACAATCACACACACGCATTTATGTGACACTGCACTGCATGTCTACATGTTTGTGAGTGTGTGTGTGGCTGCGTACACAAACACAATGCAAACATCAATACAATACTCACTTCCGACAGTTATTTGAGCTGGAAAAATTATGAAACCACACAAACGAGCAAACAGACAAATACATTCACAGAGGCAAATAAGCATGAAGTGGTCTACAGTGCCAGCGAAGCTTAAAGGTTCAGTAAATTGATCAAAGTCTTTAGTAGATAATATTTAGGGCCTTATTAGCTTTTAACCAATAATATGGATCCATGTTAAGTTACTTTCAAAAAATCATGAAAATGCCATTTCGTCTCGGCAAAGGCTCTAAAAGAGTCTCTAGATATGCAAAAGTTAAATATATAAACATAATAAAGTATTTGTTTTAATCTTACTTAAGGTGTATCCCTAAAATTTTCGATTCAATATCGATTACAGCTAACTTGTCAAATTTTTGAATTTTTGTACATTCTTTAAGTGCTTGTTTTTGAGTACTAAAGGCTAGCTTATCAATAAACATCAGAGAAATATATCCGAAAGGTTTTCGAATAGCTATCTGGTTTGAAGAAAGGTTGCCTTACCTACTGCCTACTAGAACAGGAGCAATCTACATGTAGATTGTGAGAAGTCAGATCTGTGGTAACTGTAACTAGTAGTTTAGATTATTCAATATTATAGGATCCACAGAACAGTAAACTCTTAAGCAGTTTATATATAACGGTTGGGCCATCTAACGTTTAAAATTTGAATTCTCTATATTTCGACATGGGAAACGTCAAATACCATTCGGAAAGTGAAAGATATTCAGTAAAAAGTTTGAAATTTACGAAATGGGTCGCTATTCACTAGAAGGGAACTGGGAAATATTGAAAACTTTTTTCCAAAGTGGTGAGTCAAGTGGATGGTCAATTTTACCAAAAAATCATCTTTTCGGACGAGGCTCATTTCCACCTCGATGGTTACGTTAACAAGCAGAATTGTCGCATTTGGGGCACAGAAAATCCGCACGTAAACGTCGAGAAGCCAATGCACCCAGCACGAATCACTGTATGGTGCGGATTTTGGCTTGGTGGAATCATCGGCCTATTTTTCTTGCAAAACTAAGAAGGAATTGCCGTAACCATCAATAGCGAGCGATATCGCGCAATGTTAACCGAATTTTTCTTCAAGCAAATTGAAGAGGAAGACTTGAACAACATTTGGTTCCAGAGGACGGCGCTAAGTGTCATAAAGCAAACGCTACACCCAATCTTTTACGCCCTATGAATTGGCCTTCCAGAAGCTGCGATTTAGCTCCGTTGAACTATTTTCGGTGGGGGCTGTTAAAGATAAATATTACGCCAACCATCCAAAAACAATTCAAGATCTAAAGTACGAGATTCAAGCTGCTGTAGCTGCCATAAGGCCTGAAACCATCGAGAAAGTACTCCAAAATTGGGTGGATCGGATAAACTACTGTAAACTCAGCCGGGGCGGTCATTTGTCCAAAATTGTCTGCTACAAATAAATTTCATAAAACAACCTTTTAAATAAATGTTAGACCTTTGAAAAATATGAAGCCGTTTTTTTTATTGACTTTTGAAATTTAAAATTTTATATGGCCCATCCTGTACTATTCGCATTTCATAATAATTTAGAGAAGAAAATTGCAAGTGTCAGAGCCTTTTTGTGAAACTAAAATAAATATTTGGCAGGATCTTTCTCAACTGTGCAGAGCATTAAGTAAATCTTAAGGTATTAGTCTAATATGAGAGGATGGAGCCATGTGGTGAAGTTCACGCAAAAGCGGAAAGCTCTCTGCGTGCCAATCACTACTTCCTCTCTTAGACCAAGTATCCACGGCAAGTCAAAAAACAACCGACCGAAGGCGAGTTAAAGTGAGAAGACGAAATATCTCTTCCCATGGCGGTGCGCAGGGTGTGGAACCCACGGCGTAAAAAACACCCTCAATTAAAAGGCCACTTTAGTTTTGAAAAAGAGCCCCCCCTTTCTGATTCTGATCGCACTCGTTCCAACGTCACTGGTGAAGTCGTAGATAATTTCGTTTTTCTTGGAACCAGCATTAATACCGGCAAAAACGTCAGTCTCGAAACTTAATCTCGTTTAAACTTACTGTCTTACACAAAGTTATTTGCCACAGCCTTCAATAAGTACATTAATTTTTCCAAGCTGGGTCTGGTTCATATTTATGGTGGGACTTTGGCCAAATTGAAGGTTACTACAAGTCTGTGACCATGTGAAAGTGATGGATAGATTTTATGAGAAGTTTTTTGCAAAACCAAAAACACCAGTGGATACAAAATTGTATGTTTAGAGCGACAGTTTTCACAAATCGTCCAGCGATACGTCCATAGTTTACTGACGCATATGATTTGATAAGTTTTTCTCGATCTTTTAAATTTGTTACGACGTGCCTTGCGCAGTAGAAGAAACAGCGCTTCCAACGAAGCTTCCTAAAGTTTCCAAAAGGACTATTAAAAAACCTACTAAGTATTTAACTACGAGTAGCATATTTGTGAAAAGGTGCTCTGGCTATATTAGAGAAATTGCAAAACTTAGATGACGAATCAGGAAAAGGGAGCATCTCGTGACATTTTTATTTGAGGACAAAGCTATTGTCCTATTTTTTTTTTTAAATATGCCACTACAAAGTCAAAAAGGCCTAACGGCTTTTATGAAAGCTAAATTATCAATAAAACCTTTAGCGTCAACAGAAGATTTCATGCGGTTACTCCAACATACCAGCAGGTCACTTCCTGTAGGATTTGCGGAAAATTTAGCAGCAAGTTTGCTATAATAGACAACGCGTGGGATTGGAGCATGTATTGAACAAAGCTAGCTACAACAAAGCATTGTATTTTCTATATTTACAACATTTTTCCCAATAAACGAGACTTTGAAAAAACGAAAACATTATCCTTTTAAATCGCTGATTATTATACCCTGAACAGGGTATATTAAGTTTGTCACGATGTTTGTAACACCCAGAAGGAAGCGTCGAAGACCCTATAAAGTATATATATAAATGATCAGTACGTTGAGCTGAGTCGATTTAGCCATGTCCGTCTGTCTGTCCGTCTGTCTGTATATATACGAACTAGTCCCTCAGTTTTTAAGATATCCTTTTGAAATTTTGCAAACGTCATTTTCTCTTCAAGAAGCTGCTCATTTGTCGGAACGGCCGATATCGGACCACTATATCATATAGCTGCCATATAAACTGAACGATCGGAATCAAGTTCTCATATGGAAAACTTTCGCATTTGTCAAGATATATTCACGAAATTTGGTATATATTATTTTCTAAGCCAACAATGTAATCTCCGAAGAAATTGTCCAGATCGGTTAACTATAGCATATAGCTGCCATACAAACTGAACGATCGGAATCAAGTTCTTGTATGGAAAACTTTCACATTTGACAAGATATATTCACGAAATTTGGTATATATTATTTTCTAAGCCAACAATGTAATCTCCGAAGAAATTGTCCAGATCGGTTAACTATAGCATATAGCTGCCATACAAACTGAACGATCGGAATCAAGTTCTTGTATGGAAAACTTTCACATTTGACAAGATATATACACGAAATTTGGTATATATTATTTTCTATGCCAACAATGTAATCTCCGAAGAAATTGTCCAGATCGGTTAACTATAGCATATAGCTTCCATACAAACTGGACACATAGTTACTAACAGAAATGCACCTGTTAAGGGTATTTAGCTTTGGTGCAACCGAAGTAACCGAAGTTTTTTCTTGTTTTTAAAATAATTATGGGCCTCCCACTATTGAATTTAGAATTTTGTGTGAGTCAAACACAAACCGAAAATACTGTTAACTGGGTTGCCGCCATTGTTCGCCCACATGATTTGTACATAAGCAAGTGGTCGCTGAACAGCAGATACAAACAGCATTACACAATCCACATACCATAATGCATATGAATGTATGTGTGCATAACCACTCGCTCAACTGTGTTATCATAGCGGAACACAATCAATGCGAGCACCGCGCACACCCTAGGCAGTCAAATAAAAATGGAAGTGAACATCAATTTAATCAAGAAATTGACTCAATTAATGTAATTGAACGGAGTGCCGGCTGCGGCGCTGGACCGAGCGGGCTGAGCAAGCAGGTGCTGGCAAATGAGAGGAGTTAGATGGATAGCGAACTAGTCGGCAATAACGGCATATTTGCCAGGCGGAATTTGTGTGCAAGCAATATTATACGTATGTGTGTACATGTAAGAGTATGTGTGTGTGTTTATGGTTGGATGCCTGTGTAAAGTTGATGTGCGAAATTTTAGACAAATTCAATTGGAGCAACGGAAAATTTCAAAGCAATTTGCATAAAATCATATTTCGACGATTAAGTTTCGGCAGCAAGGCAACTAAATTTGCGCAAATGTGGGAGAATTGCATAGACTACATAGACTGTTAATGTATGCACATAAGTAGCTTACAAGCGAAATTTATGTGCGTGTGTATTTTTCTGGAACCCAAGCGGGTCACAAATTTGCACATACTCGAGTGACTGCTAATATAAAATGCAAATACACATTTGTTTGACTCCATTGAAAGGACTTCTAAGTTTTGCCGCTTATTTGTATTCGAATTTGGTGACCTTCTCGAGCTTTTCGAGCGCTTCGCTGACACATCGCGCCGCTGTGGCACATTTGAGTGTGTGTGTGTGTGTGAGCAAACTTAAGCGCTTCACATGGACTTGGTTTCGTTGAAGCATAAAGAAGGAAGGAGTGAGGGCATGCACTCATAACGGCGCTATTATTACAAAGTAGATGTATTTGAGTGTGTGTGTTTGTTGCTCTCGCCCACCAAGTTAAGGGCAAAAGTTGTTGAATGGAATTATGCTATTAGAAACTTTTTATTTGTTTATCAACAGTCATAATTTCGGTGTAGTTTGTAGTGCAGCACTCACACAAGCACATTCACATACACGCCTACACAAGCATGTAGCATGCTAACGGCAATGCGACAATAAAAGTCAAGTCATTGTTGTTGCGATTGCATTTTTATTTTATTTTTCTCATCTTTTTGTTGCTATTGTTGGGCGTATGTTGTCCACCTTCGCTGTGTTGGTTGACAACTTTCAAGTGCTCATTGTTGTTGATGGCAGTTTAGAGTCATTTTGGGACCCGGCCGGGCAGCGGCTTACCGCGCGCTGAACTCTAACCCAACAAAGACAGCCGATTGAGCAAGTAAAGAAGCATGAAGCGATGTAAAGAAACCAGTCACATGCACACAGGTGAGTCGGACATTCGCCGTGCACACATATATTTATGCTGCTGTAAAAAAAATTGTTTCTGTTTTTATAGCCATTAGTTTTATTGCAGTTTTCTATTTCCTTAAAACGACTTCGTTGGGCGGTTCAATGGTTCAATGGATTATTGAATTGAATGTGCCGTTCTATTATTTTTTTTGGGGGTAAAGTATATTTTTGCCATTAGTGTAACCTTTTTGGCAAACTTATGATCAGTGTTAAGAGGTTAAGCGTTTTTGTGGCTGTTTTGAAAGCTTTTTTTTTGTTGAAAATTTGGTTTTTTTTTATTTTATGTAAACATATTTCAGACCCGAATCTTAAAATTTTTTTCCGAATATTTCTTATGTAATTTATTTCGGCTTTCTTATATCAATAACTGTAATTTTAATATACATGCTAATTAATTTATATTCGTTTGGAGACCAGACAAAAGATAGTATAAAATGTGGCGACATTAAATAACTGCCTTGACAGGAGAATAACCCACAGAAGCTCTCGATTTGATGCGAAAGTTTCAGACAACTTTCTCATTAGTTCTTTTCAACACAACAAATAGTTCGAAATACAGCGTATTCCAATTGGAGTGACGTGATTTCAACAGCTTGTGGCGGAAATATTTGTTTACGGTCGGTAGTTGGATCTTTCTTCAATGAAATCGTGGTGAGTTTGGCAGTTGGATTCAATTATCAGTGAGTGTCATCGGAGCATTAAGTTCTAAGAGTATTTATAAAATATTTAATCCATTATGGCATAATTATGAATAATAACAAAAAATATTTCTTATACCCCAAAAGGGTATATAAACAAAACTGTCGGGCCACTATAGAATATAACTTCCATACAAGCTTCTATACAACCAAAATTAAGATAGACATCTCATATGCATGTACTAGTATTAAATTCTAAAAAAAAGGGCACTTATGAACGGTGTTACAGTTTTGGTGCAATCCAAGTTTACGATTTTGTTTTAGTAACGTAAATGATTTAATGTATATATCTTCTAAGCCGCTGAAGCTATAACAACCAAGCTTTCTGGTAGGAAGTTCTTTAGTTCTACGCCCAGCACCCATATAGCGGTTACGTTAAAAACCAGTGAGAGTATGCTAACTCTCTGAATGAAATGTTCACTTTCACAAATAAGGTGGTAAGGAAGTGCTTCAATCGAGCAAGTATAAAAATGGGCGTGGTTCCAGCAAATGATATTTTTTTTATAGTAGAGGGAAGCATCGAAAGCCGAAGTGCAGAACTTTAATCCGCTAAACCTAACCTACTCCCAACTCAGGACTCTCCCACGGAACCACCGGTTAGTAATTACTTCGTGGGAGGCACAAGACATTTAAGTCTCCTCTATTGCGCGGACTGACGGACGCCTAATGATATAAGTACATACACTATTTAAGAATTCTTATATCTCTGTAACTACTTTACCGATTACAACCATATTTGGTCTGTGAGGTTATCCAAATACTTTTATTATACACTGCGTGATCCGATGATAACCATGCCTACTTTCCATATAACAAACTTTTCAATTCCAACTGATTTTTTTTTACTTTTTGATAAACAAACTTTACAGAAATCGTACCTTCAAGGTGTTTTACTTTACTGGAAAATTTTTAAAATCAATCACCAAATATTTCATATTCATTGTGACCAAAAAGTCCACGGAAATTGTAATTAAATTCCTCGGGTAAATGATATTTCAAAAAACTGTGTTTTGTTAAGTTGGTGGGAGCGTCCTTAATTACTATAACCTTATTACGAAAGCTTCTAAAGTCGGTACGGCTCAGTAACTACTTAGTGCGTTGCGATTTTTATAATGAACAAAGAATTTGTTTAACATTTTGCATTCCTAACCATATTTCGTGTCCAGAATCGTTACCGTGATTCAGTTGAATCGTTGAATCCTTGTTCTGAACGATCTTCGACCTCTTCAACTGATGAAAATATTAAAAGAGTGAAGGATATGGTGCTTGAAATTCGTCTGGCAACTGTTAAGGAGATGGCAAGAGATCTCGACATCTTTCTCGATTCCGTTTGGAATGATTTTGGTGGATATTTTGGGTAAAGCTGAATTTTTTTCAAAAAGAGTACCATAAACAGATCTCCTTGGACATGCTTGATCGTGCGAATACCGATCCCACATTCATAGCGAGTATTATAAATGCCGTTGAGACGTGTGTTTATGAGTTTGACATGCAAAAAAGTCAGAAATCAACGGAATGGAGAGAACCAAAAAAACAAAACAAAAAAAAAAAAAAAAAAACAAAACACGCTAAAGCCGCCCAAAAATCATGGTAATACTCATTGTGTTTTTCGATAATAAATTTGTTCCATAGAAACAGGCGTTCAAAAAGGAGTTCTATTTGACCATATGGAGGCGATTTTGTTTGAATATCCGTAGAAAAACGTCGGAATTGTTGAAGAACAATTCATGGATTTTACACGATGATACCACCATCGCAACGAGCCACGAACTTGACCGAATTTAAAGCCAAAAGAGCAATGAAAACCATCGATCAACCTCGGTATTCACCAGATGTGGTACCGTGTGTTTTTTCCTGAAATTGTCGCTCCGTGGAACCCGTTTTCAAACGAGCGGAAGACCATCCCAAAAAATGCTTATGTATTAAAAGTGTCTCGAAACTAGAAAAATAATTGGAATAAGCGCAGTACATCAAGTGGTTATTACTTTCAAAGCGCTAAATAAATATTGAGAAATAATTAAATATTTTACATTTTATTTACAATTCTCGGTTACTTTTTGGTCACAATGTGTTCTTAATATGAATATTTTAGAACTTCTGGTTGAGTATATAATATAAAGTACATATACATATATATATCTATCGGTTCATATGTAAAAAATTTAAATGAAATTCAGAAATACTTGATTTTTTGTAAATAGGGAGCTCACATCTTGTCATAACGCATCGTAAAATCATAAAGTCATACATTTTTACTTTTGTTTAGAAAAAATTGTCGTTGGGTTACATAAAAAAATGAGTTTATGCAATTCTCAACGCTATGATTCTCGTTCATTATAATTTATAATTTTATGAGACTACATGAAATCTCTAAATAACTCGCATATCCACTTGGTAAAAATGAGCGAAATTAGTGCAAAACTTTCTCTAGTCGCCATATGCCTAATATACGGAGAATACCAACTAGATTTCATACCTTGTATAAATTAAGTTCTGGAAACCTCTATTTTTGTTATATTAATGTTGTGGTAACAAAAATAGATAAAATCTGATCACAATTGCCCTAGCTCCACACACATTTTATAAGAAAATTTACAAGAATTAAAAATTTCTTGTTGGTTTCATACCGCATATATCGGTTAATGCGTAAGATATTTTAGCAATGTTCAGTGAAAGTGTAATATTCGATATATTATATTACAGTTAAGGTAATATATTATATTACCAGTGTGACGTATGAAAATTTAGACGATTTTCGTGATTTTTTTTAAGAGAAAGTACGCAATTGAACATTTCGAACTTTTTTGAACATAATAAAGTATATTCTCAGCTATATTTTAAAATTTTTTTTTGACAAAAATGTTGAAAAATAACGGAGTTATGGGCTGTTTTCGGAGGGGCCAAAAAAAAGTGCCCCAACTGCTGGCATGATTCCGGCCGAATGAGTAACTGAAAAAAAATTTTAAAAGTCTATTAAACTTAAAGGTATTTCCTTTACAATGAGCTGCGATCTATGAAAAATATCGAAAATTAACAAAATTCCGTAATTTTGAAAAAAAAAATCGTTTTTTTTTTTAAGTAAAATGTGGTCGTTTTTTTAATGCCAAATTGACAATTTTCAACCAATCAAAAAGAACGTAGTTCAGTTCGTTCGCAGTTCGTACTCAGTTTTAATTTGCAGTTGATCGGTCAGTTTCTCGTTTAGTTATAATGTCAGCAATTTTGAAAAATGTCGTTTCGAGAAAAACGCGTTTAAAGTTTCACTTATATATACATATGTAGTATGTTTGCACCTCCGAGCGGTCGTTCTTTAGAACGCTGCCGTCCAAAAACTATTCAAGATACGACCTTCACGATTTCACTGGATATTTATGGAAATATAAGCTAAAGAAAAAGCAATTAAATTTTTTTTTTGTTTTTTGAAAGTGTCACACTGGTGCTGAAAATGTGCGATATCCATCCACGAATTGCCCTAGCTTTGATTGAGTTTATATTTGTTAGTTATAAGTAATCGTTATAGCTCATTTGAGTTGTATGGGTTGACCTCAATACTAATATACACTTTGAAATAGAAAAATAGCCTCTTTTAATTTGCTATTACATCCAAATTCAGTTCTAACTTATTATTATTATTATTATTATTATTTTGTTTCTATGTAGTTATAATATACTAGATTTTAGTATTTGCTATTTGCTCAAAATAGGGTTCTCATAAACTAAAATTATAACCTTCATAAATAATTGTCTAAAAGCGTAAGCTTTCAAATGCAATATATCTAATTTCGTGCAGTTTATGCTTATTTAGTTTTACTTTCACGTGGCTAAAATGATTATTAATATGAAATTGGCAAAATCTAAATAGCAGAATGCGTTTGCCAACTACAAAAAGCACACTCATTAACAGGCACCTAGTTGAGTTTGTTTGCAGCAGTGTTGGCTAACAACAAGAACAACAAGCACAGCATGTGCACTGGTGCTATTTGCATTCGTATTATTATTGATATTTGTGCACAACGATATTAAATTTCGCAAGCAGAGTTGCACACTCGACTGATATTTACAAGCAAAACCGATTAAAATTTCGTTTGTATCAATAAACTCGAATATTGAAATGTAAAGTGCACGCGTGTGTTTGAGTGTAAGCAAATATATTTGTATGCATGTGAGAGCGTGTACCGTTAACCATACACAAGCGCAAGCAAATATAATAAACGCAATGCTTTGACTTACATAGAGGAATAAATAAGCTTGTATGAATGGTGTGTGTTTGTATAAAATTGCATTTATATTTGTATATGTGTTTGTGTGTGTGTAAGTGCAGCTCATTGCTGTAATTAATATGAAATTCAGTCGGCAAATTGCTACCAATTTTATGCCTGCGAAAACATACCGAGCCTTTTCCCTGCCATTATATAATGGGCCGGAGTGTAGGTGGCTGTTTGTCTGTGTGTGTGTATGTTGTGTCTGTGGTGCGTGTGCTTACTAAGGCACTAACGCATTTTAACATTATTATTGTGCATTGACTATGCGCCTTTCACACACACACACGCACACACATACAGCCTGCAAATACTACTACATTTGCAGCATGCCAAGGCTCAATAGAGCCGGGCCAATAAAAATTGCCATCGAAATGAAATTATTGCGATATAATTTCTCGTTTAATTTCATTGCGTTGCGGCAGCGTAGAAACGCCGTTGCCTTTATGCCACACACACATGCATGCAGGTCGTAGAAATTAAAGTTCATTGAAGTTCATTAGGTTTGCGCAAATTCCAGCAGCCAATTGCCTTTTGCCAGCTCCATGCCAATTGCCACCACCACACCTCCCGCCCTTCTAGCAACAAATAACAGCACTGTTAGCGCGCGTGTGTGTGTCTATGTGAGTGTGTGTGTTTATATCTGACTGTGTGTGTGTGTTTCTGATTGCCTGCTTGCCCAACTTTCACTGGCCGAATATGCTTGGTCGGCAAAGGCTGCGGCATGGTCCGACATGCAGACATTCCGGGCGAGAATGACTATAATGGCCACAACTTCAACCTGAACATTTTCATTGGCATATCAATCGACGGCAATAAATTTTCTATCGATGTGACCTCACCACTGATTTCGCAAACGTCGTGTCTGGTCTTTGATTTGGATTTGGTTTTGCTTTTCGCAACTGAGTCGGCAGCGGCGGGCAACTAATACACACATACAATCACACATTTACACGAACATACCCACACATAAGCAGAGGCGTATTAACTGCGTACGTGCGCCGAGGCAAGGTGAAGTGATTTCTGCTTTAATCAGCGCTTTATTTTCGAGGTGTAGGACTAACGATGGTTGCTGGCGCGCTGTTGTGTGTAAAGGCTGACGGAGAGTTAAACAGAGAGAGCGTAAGAGAAAGGTGTCAGCGTGCGGGTTAAGACTTTTAAGCTAAGGAGCGAATATATAAAATGTTTATATGTGTGTATGTGTGTGGAGTCTATGAGTGAGTATGAGTGTGTGTGTGCTAGCCCTGAGCGTGTATGTGTTAAATATCTCTATATATGATCACAGAACCTTTATATATGTATGTATTCGTGCTCATTCCCAATGCAAGATAAATTGTTGTTGTCGCCGCGCATTGATTTGTCTTATTTGTCAGTGTATGGGTGCGTGCGTTTGGCTTGTCGGCGGTGTCGAAACGAAAACGCCAACAAATTTCATCTGTTCAGCTCAATTAATTCGAAATTGAGATTGAGCATCAACGATAAGTGTATCCAATTAGGAAAAACGAGCGCTCGCCGCACTCGTATAGTATACCGTTAAGAAAGCACTGTCACTGTGTGCGCGTGTGTGCGGTGATAAGTTACGGTACATTTAGACAGGAACCTAAGTCAGAAAACAAAAAGAGCGAGCAAAGTACAAAAACAACGATGCTAGTACAACAAAAGCAACAATAAAAAAAAAGTGCAACAACAACAACAACAACAGCAATCAAAATCGAAATGATTTACGGATTTTCCAGATTGAAAGTTTTTGAAGCGTTAGCCACTAAATAACAACAACAACACACTCATCCGCTGAGTAGTTATACGCTGCGTGGGTCCCAAATGGCATACTATCGAAATTACGAGTCATTGCTTCTGCCGATTGAACACTAAACGAGGGACGAAATATTTATGCTTCGGTTAAGCCGCAGGATTTGGCCAAAAGAAAAACAGACCTTTCGTAAAAATGAAGCAAATATATAAAAAATAACAACTAAAAAGGAAAGACACTAAAAGTAAATGAAATGGTGCATGTGTGTGTGTGTATGAGTATAGCAATAAATAATATAAAATGCATAGAAAATCATTACTTTTCATTCAGCTCGCATTGAACGCCGAAAATCTGAAAAACTCGCATTTGTAAGTATCAACGAAGTTATGATATCCTTCACACATACAAAAGAGTTCTTATGAGAAATTAATTTTGAAGGCTCAGTTTGTTTGATAGCCACATATAAATGCTATAGTGATGCAAACAGAATAATTTGTATCTGATTTTACCGTTGATTCATACTTTATTCTATGCCAATACAGAAAAACTTCCAAACAAGAAAAAAATCTTGATCATGGAGCTGTATGCTATCGTGGTCCAATCGGTTCTTTAGAGAGTAGATCGTTGCTTTGGACAATAACTAAAGACAAATATCTTATAAAATTAAAGAATTTAACATGCAAGGATAAATTTGTGAACATTTAGTTTGTATGACAGCTATACGCTATAGTTGCCCGATATCCGCGATTCCAACAAATGAACAGCTATTAGAGGAAAAAAGTGAAATGTGCAAAATTTCAGATCGATATCTCAAAAAATAAGGAAATAATTCGCGTATTTCTCCTGTCATCAAACAAACAGTCGTCGCACTCGCGACTTGGCTCTCGCGTCACTGTTGACAGTCATAACTTTGAAGTTGTAGATAATTTCGTCTATTTAGGAACCAGTATTAACACCACCAATAATGGCAGCCTGGAAATCCAACGCAGGATTACGCTTGCCAACAGGTGCTACTTTGGGCTTAGTAGGCAATTGAAAAGTAAAGTCCTCTCTCGACAAACAAAAACCAAACTCTATAAGTCACTCATAATTTCCGTCCTGCTATATGGTGCAGAGGCTTGGACGATGACAACAACCGATGTGTCGACCTTAAGAGTTTTCGAGAGAAAGGTTCTGAAAGACAGCGGCTACGGTGGCTAGGTCACGTTGTCCGGATGGACGAAAACACTCCAGCTCTGAAAGTATTCGACGCAGTACCTGCCGGGGGAAGCAGAGGAAGAGGAAGACCTCCACTCCGTTTGAAGGACCTGGCTTCGCTTGGAATATCCAATTGGCGCCACGTAGCGAAAAGAAGAAACGACTGGTGCGCTGTTGTTGACTCGGCTATAATCGCGTAAGCGGTGTCAACGCCAATTAAGAAGATATATAGGCAGACCGACGGATGGACAGACAAACGAAAAAACGTTCAGCCAGATAAATTCAATCATGGCTGAATCGAGTTAGTTCATCATTGCATACATAGCTACTCGTATTTAATAGAGACTCCGCCGTTTCCTTGCAAACTCCATGAAAATCTTAATATACCCTGTTCATGGCATAAGACGGATATTTTTTAGCTGCTCAGAAACTTCATATACCATTTATTGCCACATTTCAGGCAACTCAAGTCAATGGTTTCCTTCCTGGTTGTTGAAATTACGTCAGCGGAAAAGGTTGATTCGTGAAGGCGGCGGCGGCACACAATGCGAAAACTTTTATCATT